>CM076575.1:421832235-422271511 GCA_034641835.2 Pinus albicaulis | reverse complement strand
TCAAGGGTTGCCATTGTTTTTGTGGGCTGAGGCCTGCAACACAGCTGTTTATTTGCAGAACAGGAGTCCGCATCGTGCCTTGGGGCACATGACTCCGGAGGAGGCTTTTTCTAGGAAGAAGCCTGATATTGGTCATCTTCGTATCTTTGGGTGCATCACATACTCCTACATACCCAAGGAGAAGAGGACCAAACTAGAGCCCACCGCAGAGTAGGGTATCTTTGTGGGCTACAGTGAGACCTCCAAGGCCTTTCGGATTTACATTCCTGCGCAGAGGAAAGTTGTTGTCAGGCGGGATGTGAAGTTCGAGGAGGACAAGGCCTTTAGGAGGTCACGGAAGTTAGAGTATCTGGACGGGCCCAGAGCCTCAACAGTTAGCTGAGGGGTCATATGAAGGAAAGCAAGGGATCGTGAGGAAAAATTTTACATCTATGACGATGTCAGGTCCGTCGCTGCGTGCCCGCGCAGTCGAGGGTGGTGCGTGCGCGCGCGGGGGCTGATCGTGGAGTCCACCGATGCACACCACACGATACCTCGAAAGATTCACAGTTCAGCAGCAGAGGGACAATGTAGCGTACAACAGAGTTCAAGCCCTCGGCGGTTGAGGAGGAGGAGTTTTACTCCCTCTGGAAGCGGGAGAAGTGTGCTCAGGGAAGAGGAAGCCCAAGTGGCTTCAGGACACCTTGAGAGATGCCACATCCGTTGCTGAGCCTAAGAGGCCGGTCAGAGAGAGCAGACCACCTGAGAGGTTTTGTAGCTATATGGCAATGGCTACCAGCATCCTTGACTCTGAGCCTTCTAGCTATGAGGAGGCAGCTAGCCAGCAGGTCTGGAGAGAGGCCATGCAAGAGGAGTATTCTTCTATCATGAAGAATGATGTTTGGGAGGTGGTGCCGAGGCTTGAGGGCAAATCCGTGGTTACTTCCAGATGGCTTTACAAGGTAAAGCATGCTGCAGATGGCAGCATTGAGAAATTCAAAGCGAGGTTTGTGGCTAGAGGGTTCTCCCAGGTAGAGGGAGTTGATTATGAGGAGACCTTCGCTCCCGTGGCTCGACATACTTCGATCCGCTCCATTATATCGATAGCAGCAGAGATGGGTTGGAAGATCCACCAGATGGATGTGAAGACCGCATTTCTCAATGGCTTCATACAGGAGGAGGTGTACATTGAGCAGCCACAGGGCTTTTAGGTGCATGGGAATGAGTCCCATGTGTGCAGACTGAAGAAGGTCCTTTATGGCCTGAAGCAAGCTCCCAGAGCTTGGTACTCCAGGATAGATACTTACTTGTAGAAGATGGGTTTCATAGAGTGAGGCAGATCCGAACCTTTACTATATTGTGATAGGTGAGGAGCCTCTCATTCTGGTGCTGCATGTGGATGACTTAGTCATTACAGGTGCAGAGAGACTCATAGAGCACTACAAGAGAGATCTTGCGGCGGAGTTTGAGATGAAGGACATCGGCTTGATGCATTACTTTTTGGGTTTGGAGGTGTGGCAGGAGGAGGGGCATTTCTTCCTGGGACAGGGGAAGTATATTGTGGACATCCTTGGTAGATTCCACATGGAGGATTGTAGACCCATGTCGACACCGATGATCACCAACTGGAAGAAGCTTCATGTTTCGGATTCCAAGTTGGTGGATCCCACATTGTACAGACAGCTGATTGGTTCCTTGATGTATTTGGTCAACACTAGACCAGATATTTGTTTTGCAGTCAACACGATGAGTCAGTTTATGTGTGAGCCTAGGAAGGTTCACTGGGTGGCTGCAAAACACATTTTGCGGTACTTGCAGGGGACAGTGGATTATGGTCCGGACTACAGGCAGGGGGATGGAGTGAGATTGGCAGGTTACACTGATTCTGATTGGGCAGGTTGTGCTTCTGATAGGAAGAGCACTTCAGGGTGCTGTTTTCGGTTGGGTTCGGCAGTGGTGTCATGGTTCAGCCGGAAGCAGCAGTCAGTAGCATTGAGTTCAGCGGAAGCAGAGTATATGGCAGCCAGTCTAGCTAGTTGTGAGGCCATCTGGCTTCGCAAGATGTTGTTTGGCTTATTTGGTCAGCCGTTGAGACCTTCAGTGATTTAATGTGATAATCAGAGTTGCATTAAACTCACGGAGAATCCAGTATTTCATGACAGGTCAAAGCATATCGGGATCAAATATCACTTCATCAGAGACTATGTTCAGAAAGGAGCTGTGAAGCTTGAGTATATTCCCACTGATGAGCAGGTTGCAGATATTCTTACCAAAGCCTTACCACTGGGCAAGCATGTCTACTTCAGAGACAAGATGGGTGTGGTGAGGAACATCTTCCTCGGTAAGAGGGAGTGTTGAAAGTTGGTACCGGAGGACAGGTGGTTCCCCAAGGCTTTGATCTTTGGCCTAGGGAAAAGTGTCCAAAAGAATTTAATTTTTCTCCTAAAGTGACTTTATAATTTTTATAAAGTCAAATCTAATTTTAAAGTGACTTTAAGTGATAAAGTTACTAAAGTGACTTTATAAAGTTATAAAGTCAAGTCTAATTTAAAAGTGACTTTAAGTGATAAAGTTACTAAAGTCTAATTTTAAAGTGACTTTTAATAAAGTCAATGTAAAATTAGAAAGGAAAAAGTGACTTTGGAAATAAATGACTAAGTGGGTCTTTATTAAAGTGAGGTGAATTAAAAAATAGAAAGTGAGATTTAAATGAGCATTTAATCTCAGCCCTAGATCTCAATCTATTTCAGCCATTGGATTTAGGTATTCCCCAAAAGTCACTTAGGGTTAGGTTAAAGGAGGAAAAGGAGAAAAAGGTCATTCATTCTTTCATGAGCAAATTGAGAGAAGGAGAGCAAGAGAGCAAGGGAGATTTCTGGGCAGTGAGGAGGAGGCAGCAGCTTGGCACACTTTCCAAGGTAGCACTTTAGCAAGACATTTTCAGCAAGACCGTACAGCTGAGATAACACAGTAAAAGGCATATTTTTGGCACGGTTTTCTAGGCAGGGAGGCCGTACAGCAGGTCGTACAGCAAGTCGTACATCAATATTGGGCACGAAAATCGAGGCAGCAAGGGGCTGTACCATACAGCAGAGTTTTGCAGTGCTTTTGGCATGCAAATCGAGGTTTTGGACAGCAGCATTAATTGCTATTTGCACAGATTTTGAGGCCGTACAGATGCATTTATTGCAGATTTCTGGGCACGCAAATCGAGGAGGACGTAAAACATTTATTGCTGTTCTGTTTCTACTATTTGTACATTTTCCGAGGCGGTGGTTAAGCACAGAAAACGAGATAAGTTGTAAAATTTTGTTTGCTGATTTTTCTTTTGCTGAATATTTCTCTCACTGTAAAAAGCATTTTCCAGAAATAAAGGGCTTTCGAACTGGTTTTCCCCAAGAGTTGTAGGGGGTTTTTCCAGGGTCATGTTGACCAAAAATATCTGTGTCAAATGTGTGAATGACTGTTTTTATGCTTGCTGATTTTTAATTCTGCATTTTCCATCATTTTGAAAAATTTCCAGAATTTGTGTTTTCAGCAAAATTTATTTTCCAGTTTGTTAAATGTATGGATATGGGAAAGGGCATTTAACTATTTTGGAGTAATAAGGTGAAAACTGAAAACCGGGGTGGGAAACTATAAATTTCTACAGAGGAATCATCTAAAAGCTCATAGGAAATCACATATCTTACTTTATTAACTAGACTAATGAGGAAAGAGTAACTAAATAGGCATGGGCTGGCACCAGAGGTTTTGTTCCCACTCGTGAAAAGAAAAGAATAAGAAGCAACTTCTCTTCACCTGGAGGTATCAAGGAAGTATCATCATAAGTCTTTATGAAATGTGTTCCTACCTGCATGGTGTGTTCTCGTAAGCTGGCTATAATCCGGTAGGTCTCGTTCCGATATTTCCCCAATCACATTAGTAAGAAATTATCTGAGTGTGGTCCGGAAGGTCTGGTTTCGGTGTTGCTCATAAGATTACCAATTACCCGAGTATGCTCTTACAGTCCCGACCAAGGTGTATGAAGTCCAATTATTAAGAGGAGGAACCAGCCGATCCCGATTTCAATAAGAAGGAAGGTGCTTCTGGAAGGAAGAAGACTGAATTGTCAGGTGAGCCATCCCTCCTCACCAAAGCAAGCACAAGATATTCTTCAAGGGACATGACCATGAGCCTATCGTAGGTTGGAAGCATATACCCAGTTACTTGCGCTCTCCCTACGAATGGATAAAGGGACTTCCTTTCATTGTTAGAATACCTTGCTTCCCTAAGGGACACGAATATATCTTTTGAAGGCCAAGGAACCTTCATTATGAATATACATGCACTTGTAAAGGGTCATCCTGTCATTTTTATCATACCTGGCTAAGGGCCAACAAGATATATTCTTAAGGCACTTACTTTGGGAAAGGAACCCTCCCACATTACATTCATGTCGAGGGGCGCTCGCTTCGCTCAATAGTATGACCCCCTCGACATTGTAAGCGCTCCCAAAGCCAAGGAAACGAAACGATAACTTCTTTTCTTTTCAACCCAAAGCCGGCTCCCATAGAAACCAACTCATACTGTCACAGACAACCTCCCACATTAACAGCGAGGGGGACTTCCTCAACTCCACAAAGCACCCTCGACCCCCTTTATATAGACCTTTTTTTGACGTCCTTCGCGTGCATGCCTACAAGATTAGAATTATTCACATACGGGCAGGCACTGTCACAATCGTGCATGACGCTAGGGACAGGAGAATATATATTAGTTAGTGGCATAAGGCCCCGAGCTTTAAAGGATATGTTAAGCATATTTTTTCCATAGGTGCATGAACCCTCCCAATAGATTCTTTTAGGGACATCCTTTAATGGTTAGAATACCAAGCTTCGGGCTTCTTTCAGTTAGTTAGTGATTGCATAAAAGGCCTGCTATAAGTCCCCCAAAGGAAGAGATTTGTTTAAGGTCCAAGGTAGCGTAGAAAACGAAGCAAACCGTGGATGGCATTTGGAAATGGACTTGTACCGGCCATGAACGATGTGATGGGGTCGACAACTTTCACGATGGGGTGTGCCTGGCCTGTTGACGATAAACTTGTTGTTATATCATTAATAAGACACCTTTCCTCTATCTAAATGGATCAACGAGGGTTTGGTTCTGGTATTAATTCGTTTTGTACACATTCCGAAGGGAAATTCATGCTCTCTCTAAACTAGGCGCGTTGCATACGTATGAAGCCTTACGTTGAACACCTTAAACAGACTCAATATTACATACAATATTGATTACGAGAGAGATATCAACAGCATGAAATAAAATATAAAGAAACCCTTAGCAACACCCCTATTGCTATCTATCTATCTATCTCTCTCTCGCCCCTCAAAAGACGAAGTGACTTGCAAAAGGGCGTAACCAACCCTAGTATTTCCCCCTACTTTGAAGGAAGGAGCTCGCCTGCTATGCAGTCACTACCTGCTAACTATGTCAGGAATAGAACCACTTGGTAAGCGCTCTGGTAAGGGAGTTATGGATCGATAAGAAAGAAGAACTCTCGAATGATAAGTTGTCTTTCCATCCATTTGGTTCGGTGTGAAGCAGGTTGTTTCATTGAAACCTCACTTTGCCTGCCAGTAAGTGAGTTACGGTAGGTGGAGCACGTGTGAGGCTCTTTGCTAGGGAAGGCCACCTCCCACTGCAGACCCAGGTAGGCAGATCGCCTTCCACTGGAGACCTAGGTAGGCAGACCACTTTCCACTACTTGGAAATGACTCCCTTCGAGCAAGCTTGGTAGCCCTCAATAAGCCGGTGGGCCCTATTTGCTATGCCTTTCTTCATTCTACTGGGGGATTGCTTTTACTTGCTCACTTTGGGCCAGCCAACCCGGGTAAGATATAAAGCATTCCCCACCATATTGATATGCATATACAAGCGCGTAGCAGAGATTGGTGATGTCTTAAGGAAAGATAGTCTGTAGTGACTTTATATAAATAGACTTTTCTTTCCTTTCTTTCGAGGTGAGTAAGGTGGTCTGATCTGACCCTGGGGATAGATTCCCTTGTCAAACTATGTATGTGGTAATGAGGAGATCCATCCATAAAGACTGGTGCTTAAACACACATGCATACATCCGCATTCACATTCACACTGAAATGAAATGTTTGTTAGCTTGTCATACTTCACCAGAAAGGAACCTTAGTTACGATCATGTAGAACCACCAACCCACCTTAGGCCAGAGTAGTAGGCGTGCGTTCAACCACACACCAGAAAGGCACGATCTGATCCTGTACACGGAAGTATACCATGACTCAGAGCAAGGCACCTTAGTTTAATGTACAGCACCCCTTAACCCAACCACAACGGAAAGGTCTCGGCCTTAACCAACCGAAAGATTCAGTCTCGATATTGTAGTTGGAGCAACCCCTTCACAGAGCACCAAAAGGAAGGTCTCAATCGAGAATGTCATTGGAACAAACCGAATCAAGCACAGATCCAAAGGCAGAAATTACACAAGCCCTGAAAAGTACTAGGTGAGACTGTCGTGAAGCTCATGGTACTAGCGCGTTCGTTAAAGAATGGAAATCTTGCAAAAGAGAGATGGCAATCTTCTATCCACTCAAGTAGGAAATGACTGACACAAGAACTCTATACTTGAGCGAGCACATCTCTTTTCTTTCTTCTTTCCTTAACGATTCTGAAGGAGGGAGAGAAGAGTGACATTACGGAATCATACAGATGGCAAGCAGAGGAGTAGGGGTCCTCCCGAAAGAGAGTAGAGCAGGGAGGGTGCTCGATATCGATTGTTTCATATAGAGATCTAGCTCGTAATCTAGATAACATAACTCAATCAATCTATCAAACAAAATGATGGGTTTAATGAGTGAATGAAGCAATGAATAGAACAGGAGATCCGAGTGATCTAAGTGGTCTGGGCCAAGCTCTCTCTCTACTCCATACTGCGCAGGCCCAAGACTTGCACCGAACGAAGCCTAGCGAAGCAAGGGTAACTTATTCCTCTGCCCGAGCTCAGGTTTCCCTTACTTTTCTTACTTTTAAGGGAATAGTATGGCCTTTTCCTCGAACTAAATCAAGCAGGAAGCGCTGAGATAACTCTTCCTTTTGTAGAGTTGTCTATATTCTTCCTCAACCTAAATAAGGCAGGGGCAGAGAGAACTGTAAGGGGAAACCAAAGTAATGCCTTATATTAGTAAGGCAATAGTCCCATCAATGAACTATCTAGTCGATTTATTTTAGGGTGTCCCACAAAGTAATGCCTTATATTAGGAACTATCTCATGGATTTGTTGAATAGGAATGGTTTAATAGGAACCGCATATCCAGGTAAAAGATTTCCCAATAAGGTAAGATGATGCTTTCCTTATAGGTAAATGAGTAAAGCTAATTGTAGAGCGAAGCATTCCTTTAGCTCTGTGATTCGGGCAGTAAAGAGGGTAAGTACTAGTGTTCCAGGGAACTATATAGATTATACTTTCAGCTAAACAAGTCCTTTAAGGCTGATACAAGGTATCTATCTGTCCTTCAGTAGTGGGCTAGTAGTGGGCAAAGGCTGTGTATATGGGGTCTATCTCTTCATCTATACGAGACCTCATTCGAGGGAGGCAATATTTCCCTCAAACCAAACCTTAAAAGAAGGAAGAGATACTAGCGCAGCCGAAGAGGAGAGCTTTCCCAACGTATGACTGGGGAAAGGGTTTGTCTCTTCACCCACGCTTGGGGGGTCCTTCTAGGATAATGCAAAGAGTAAGTCTTTTAATTAGTGTTAGATTTCCTATCAATAAGTCTTAAAGTTCCTATAGAGAAGGTTGGGTCAGAGCTGAAGCACGAGGGGAAGCATGTTCCTACCAATGAGCAAGGTGCTTCCTGCATTTAGGTATATGCTGACCTTACGTTGCTTCCTAGAAATTGGGATATGTTTACCTTAGAGGTAGGTCCAGGTTAGCTGAGCCTAGCTTAATTGGTAACCCTTCTTCATTGGTAGGTTTACACTTGTGAACTTAAGAGCTTAAGTAGGAAGGGTAAGCAAAGAATAAGCGATTCTATTAAAAAGAGTAATATTTCCCTTAAGTATACTAAGGCAGATAGGGAACTACTATTTCTTAGGTTCTGGAGACAACTCCTTATTTTAGATCTCTTTTTCTCCTCTTTAGCAAATCAATCCTCTAGGACACACATCTGGTGTTTCTCTTTATTAAAACTAGCCAATCACGAGCTCCTATCTTAACTAAAAAGCCTACATCTAAGATGCTAATCAGATACTTTAGATTCAAAGAAGTACACTAAATCTAAACTAAAAAGCCTAGATCTCAGCCCAGGGGCTTTAAGGAAAGATATGCACTAAGAAAAGTGTGGTCTATTGTAGGAAGAGTCCATTTTGGTAGTGTTTGGGTGTCTGCTTTCTACGGGTTGAGGTTATTCCCCCCATTAATACTCCAATAAGAATCAAGAGGTTCTTCCTCCTAACTAAGGTCTTGGGGCTAGTCAACTCCTTTAGCATTAAGCACTAATATCGGGCGATTAAGCACAAGTACTCATTTTCACGATCGAAGCGCGAAGACGACATTGTCTAATAAGAGCAAGTGCACATTTCAATGTAGATAAAATATCCACTGTACAAATCTTTCCCTAATATGATGACCTTCTAATTGTAAACCCCCTATCCCCACGCCCATATAACTATCTTTCCCTAATATGATGACCTTCTAATTGTAAACCCCCTATCCCCACGCCCATATAACTATCTTTCCCTAATTACACTTTAGCAGACAATGTTGCTATTATATATGTAATTATGCCATTTTGAGAGATCGATTTCTTCCCCTCAAAGCCTGAGCTGAGCATAGCAAAGGTGACGGGGAGGCTGTGTAAGTTAGGTCATCGCCTGCCCGAGATAACGTTTGTCAAACGTGTTCCAACAGGTTAATACAAACATACAGTCGAACAAGCGTTTGGCCTTCCATCCCCAAAAATGTTGAACGGGGAAGCAAGAGCGAAACCATAATGATGAGTTGGAACCACTCTCTTTCTTTCCCGCCCACCCCCCGCCGGGAACCACTCAAAAAACCACCATCCCATTCATGGTGTTGCAGAACTATATCGCTGGCACTAATATAATAGATAGACTTTCCAACCAAAAGTAAGTGGTATTTGATCCTGTATGAAAGTTTCCCCGAATGAATAATGATCGCCCTCTTACTCTCTCTTGTTCTTACCAACTATTTGTACCATTTGTCCCACATCCACTCGCCTAGAAAAATCATTGTCGTTCGGGGAAAGGGAATGAATTCTACCATCTATATTTCTCTGTTCGAGGAAAGGGATAACCGCACAGAATATATGTGAATTATATCCCTGCCTTAAAGAAATCCCCCTTACTTAAAGGAAGAAGGAAATATAGGTGAAATGCTAAAATAAAATATAGGTTTACCAAACAAACACGAAATCTATTGTCCGTTGAATCTTGTAGGCAAGAATTATGGTTTCAATGACCCGTTGATAGGTGTTTCTTCTATGAATGGAAGGTTTCCACTCGACTTACTCACTCATCAATCTAAATAAGGTGGGGACGATGAGATATAACCCGGGGGATTGGAAAACCCTTGAGAACCAATCATTCCCACGAAAAATTTAAGTGTTTCCCTCATCATATACACTGTGCAACATGGCAATTCAAGTACTAGAAAACTTTAATCAATAGAGGGATCGAAGTTCAACTAACCTTTCAATAGGGAGAGGGGAACCCACCACTCTATTCTATTCTATTCTTCTATCTAACATTCATTCATTTAGGTCTTACTCAATTCGAAAGGGAGTAGCATGCTGTCCTTATTGGAAATCGGCTGACCCAGGATCTAGCATGATTATCCCTCTCCCAATGCTATACTAATGGGGAAATGCATCTTCGCTAATGAGAGCAAAGCACATCTTTTTGGTACCTCTTTCTGCCCACCCACCCAACCTATTGATTGAAACCTCGCCCGAATACCTCCTACTTTCAAAATTTTCTCATTCTTCAATTAGTTGTTGCAAGCATGAACCGAGAAAAGGCAATTCTTTGGTTCGCTCCTCCCTTATAACGGGATGAGCCGCTTAACGTTCCTTACCCTTTCAAAATGTATGGGGAAAAGGCCCAACCACGCGGACCAACGAAAGGGTCACGAGAGAGAGGGAGAGATAGCGAGGAGAGAGCAAGAAAGAGTCAATCACTTGAACCATCGATCGTGGGTGGGAAAATATGGATAGTGCTACTCTCGTTCATTAGGTCATTTCGCTCCCTTGGTTCGCTTTCATCCCATCGCATCAAGGGTCAGATGGTCGAGGTATGGGAATAGTATATGTGGGAGATGTGGGCTAATTGAAAAATAATGTAGGTAGTATCATAAGTGCAAGGTATGGGAAGAAAAGCGGGACAATTTGGTTTTTATCCCTACTGTTACGGGGTAAATCGATCATGAAGTCGAGGCGGGAAAGTGCACTTGTTTGTTTAGGGGTTCTCTCCTATTGTGTAGGTACAAAGTTTAGCCCCACCTAGAGAGGTATCATTTTTTGTTAGTAGTAATTTCTAGGTGGACTTTATAGATAAAATTGAATCGTTCGCTAAGCTAGTTGCATCATTGGATCCTCGGGGCAACGAGCTTAGGGCCTTGGCGTAACAAGCATATTCCTTTTTTGGTGTCACCTATGACAAGGTTAGGATGGACTTCCAGAGTTGGGAGCAGAAAGGTCATAGATACAGGTTGGTGTCATCAGCGGGCACAGGGGCTTTTTGGAGGAGTTTTGAGGAGATCTTCAGGATGGGATGCTGAGAAGTGACTTATAGTGGCCAAAGATAGTACCATGGGTGATATACTATTTTCCTTAATTAAAAATGACTTTAATTAGTCATTTAATTAAAGGAAAAATAATGTTTAGAGGAAAAGCGGTCAAAAGTGACTTAAGTGAAATATAATTAAATTAAAGTCACTTTGATAGAGTCAATGGAGAATCTTCTAGAATAATAATAAAATAATAAAATAAGATGATTCTAGAGGATTGGAGATCTATCCATCAGATCTATAAAGGGAGAAGCGGGGGTCATTTGGAGACATCTTGGATTGGATAATTGTTTGTGTGAGAGGTGTGAAAACTTGGTTCTCTACTTCAGTAGTAGCCCCGGGATGGAAACCCTCGAGTTATTTGGTGAGAGTGGGCGAGCACCCATCTCTTCTCTTGGTGGATCCATCCAGGATTCACAAGTTGCAGTGATTTTTTTCCTATTTCCAGTTTGGAGGTTGGCATTAGCATTATAGCTATCTTGGAGGGTTGCTTCCAACTATTGTATTGCCATTCATATTTCTATAAAATAAAGCTGTATTTTGTCGTTGTTGCTGCATATCTCATTGTTCGCCATATTGTGATATTTTAATGAGATTGCCGTATGATTTCTGGGTTTATTGTTTCCATCAAATTTCTAGGGTTTTGATTGTGTTTCTTGGTGAAATTGTACAGAGTTAAAAACCCTGTGATATTTTAATGAAAATTCCCGAAAGGGATATTACAGGATACAATTCGACTCGACAGGCACTAAAAAGATGGTTTGGTTTGGGAAGATAGGAGAGGATGGCTCTTTATGGCATTACATAGATTGATGGGTCACGGTCCTATTAGGATTTTGGTTTTTTCTATTGCAAGATGGGGGACTATGTGATGGAGGACGGAGTGGTGAAATGCATTGAGATCGAAAAGAACACCAATGGCGAAAGCACTCTGTTGGGTCGACACTGACACTGAGAGACAAAACCTAGTGGAGCAAATGGGATTAGATACCCCAATAGTCCTAGCCGTAAACAAACGATGGAAACTCAGTGTTGTGTGTATCGACCCGCGCAGTGCTGTAGCTAACGCGTTAAGTATTTCGCATGGGGAGTACCCCACCCTCTGTGCTTCCTGCGCACTCCACCCCGGAGGCTGAGGAAGTCAAACAAGTCACCATACTCCAGAGCTCATCTCAGGTTAACTTGCAAATCTCCTCCCAGCATATACCTATTTTCATCCATCAGAATCTTCCTCAGAATCCACCGCCTCCCATGGCTGTGCCTGGTTTCCTCCTTAACAAATATGCCCCATTGGCCCTGCCTCAAGTTTTAAATGATATGCCTCAGGATTACCTAAAGCTCTTGCCTCGGTTCACCGAGGAAGACAATGCCTCTGCTCAGAAGCATATTGAGGACTTTTGTGCTTTCGCTGAAAATGTCAATGTGGAACATTTGGACGTAGTGTTGAGGCTTTTCGTCCAGTTCTTGGATGGAGAAGCCTGAAAGTGGTTTAAATCTCTTGCTAACAATTCGGTCACTACTTGGGAGGAAATGGAAAATGCTTTAAATCAAAAATGGGGAGAAAAGAGGGTTCACGGTTACATCCTCCCAGAGTTCAATGCCTTGAAGAAAAAACACAATGAAGATGTAACCGAGTTTATAAAAAGATTCAACAAACTGCATAACAATCTACCTGCTGAAATAAAACCTCCTCAAGCAGCAGCCAAAGTAGTTTTTGCTGGAGCATTTGAGTCCGAGTTTGGATTCACTTTGAGAGAAAGAAAGTTTGCTTCCCTGGATCAGATCCAGACGAATGTTCTAGAGGTGGAAGCAAACTTCGCCTCTACTAGAAAATCCAAAGGAAGAATAGAGCATGATTCCAAGAGAAGAGGTAAGGAGGAAGCCTCTTCCTCTAATCAAGAAAGAGAAGCATCAGAGAGTAGGATTGAAGAGATGAACAAGATGATCAAAAACCTTTCCAACAAGCTGGTGAAGCTTGAGTTGGAAACTAAAAATTCCGCTTCTCGACCAAACCGGATGGCCCCTAACCGAGGTTTCAATCCACAGTATCAGAAACCTCCACTGCAAATATTACAGCGGGATAGAAAGGAGCAGCAGGATCACATCCAACCTCCTTTATATTTGGAAGGACACGCTGAGGAAGTTCCTGGCTGTTAGGAGGATCAGTTTCTTGCTTATTCAGAAGACGAAGAGGGAGAGCTTACCTTGCAAGAGGAGCAAGAGAAGAAGGAAGTGTCCCTAGAAGATCCAGATATTGATGACTATTGCAGACAATTTGTAGACTTCATGCAAGCCCAGCTGCATAAGAAGTATGATCTCAGGTCTTCTAGAAAGAGAACCCGTGTGCAAGAACAAGAGGGAGGAACCACACCAAAAGAGCCGACCCCGCAAGATTCTATTAGCAAGGGGGAAAAGCCCATAGAGGAGCCCACCCACCAAAAATCCACTGCCTCTTCCTCCACAAGATCAGTCCCTGATCCCCTTGTAAATCATAAGGTTCCTACTGTGGTCTCAAACTCACCCATCCCTCCTAAGGAGCAACAAAAAGAGATTATTACAGAAAAGAATCCTGCAATCTTCAACCTCCAGAAAGAGTTAGAAAAGGTCAAAATTCCTGTTCCCCTAGTTGAACTTTTAAAACAGCCTTCGTATAAAGCTCAAGTATCCCAATTCATGCTCCCCCATGGAGTTGTTCCTCTCCCTGACAGCCTCAATCTCCAGGAAGAGAGGCCCATGGTAGTCTTCGGCCCTCATGTAGAAGAGTTGGACTCAACAACCCCCCCATTCTATGTATCTCTGGTCATTCACGATCTGCTGCTACATAACTGCATGTTAGATTCTGGGGCTTCCCATAACTTATTGCCATTGTCGGTCATGGAGCAGTTAGGTCCGCAAATCACCCGTCCATAAAGATCTGTATTCGTTTGACTCCAAGAGGGTTAAGTGCCTGGGCATGATAAAGGACTTGGTGGTAAATTTGACCCAGATCCCAGCCAAGAGTGTGGTGATGGATATTGTGGTGGCTGATATTCCAGCTCATTTTGGGATGTTGTTGTCTAGATCGTGGGGTTCAAAGGTTGGTGGATTCATTAAACTCTATCTCACTTATGCTACTATCCCAGTATTCGAAGGAGAGGAAAGAAGGCTATACCGGTCCAGGTTTGTAAAGATGGTTACTAAAACTGATGGCTCAGTGAACTCCCGAGTATATGGTAAAGAGGGTGAATTTGCTTGCCTTATGTTTGAAGAAGACGAAGATTTCTTACAGGAGGCAGTAGTCCGCCCTCTCAAACAAAATGAACCCATGAGCAAATAGGAGGATGAGATGTGGACTCTGCATTTTGACAGGGCCAATTCGAGAGAAGGGAATGGAGCCAGGGTGCTCTTGATCTCGCCCAAAGGACATTTGGTCCCTCTCTCGTTCAATATGGAGTACGAAGCCACTAACAACGTGGTCGAATACGAAGTGCTACTCTTGGGATTGCAGACAACAAAGAATATGAATATCCAGAGTTTGACAGTTTACGGGGACTCGGAATTGATAGTAAGGCAAGTCAGAAATCAGTGCCAGGCTAAACATCCACAGTTCAGAGCTTATAGAAATGAGATATGGGACCTGGTGGAGAATTTCTTCTTGGCTTTTAATATACAGTTTATGCCGAGAGATAAAAACCAGATGGCCGATTCGCTCGCTGTAGCAGCTAGCAATTTCCGCCCGCCGCAAAATCCTCTGCTTAGGTATGATGTTGAGGTACGGTATCGCCCTTCCATCCCAGATAATGTGAAACATTGGCAGGTCTTCGAGGACGAAGAACAAGTTAAGAGTTTCATAGAGACGGTTGGTGAATTCTCTAATCTGGTGATAGATGCAGTGGACGAAGAACCCGATCAACAGCCACAAACTAAGTGGGAGGAGACCTTAGCCGGACATCGCGTGCTGCAACTAAAAGGGAATGTCATTCCCAGAGGCCTCGTGCCCTTGGAAAGGCTGTTCGACAAAAATGATATCCCATTTAGCCCCGGTAAGATGACACAGGATGATTAGGTGAATGATATAAACATCGGGACGGAGGGAGACCCGAAGGTAGTAAAGTTTTCCAGGGGAGTTCCTAAGGAATATCAAGACAAATATATTCAGTTATTCCAAGCATATAAAGATGTCTTCCCTTGGTTGTATTAAGATCTGAAGACTTTTGACGTGGAGGTCATATAGCACAAGATTCCTTTCAAAGGAGACACCAAGCCCCATAAGCAGAAATTGAGGCAGATCAATCCATTGCTGCTTCCAACAATTGAGAAAGAAATCAAGAAGCTGTTGCGGGCTAAAATTACAGTCCCCCTGAGATATTAGGAGTGGGTGGCCAACTTGGTTCCGGTCCGGAAGAAGAACGGAGAAATAAGATTATGTGTGGACTTTCGAAATCTAAATAGGTCTTCCCTCAAAGACAATTACCCCCTCCCTAAGATGGACCACATTTTACAGAAGGTGGTAGGATCCTCCCGGATGTCCATGATGGACGGTTTCTCTGGATATAATCAGGTGGCAGTTCTCCTCGAGGATCAGAAGAAAACAACGTTCACCACACCATTGGGGACTTTCATGTACACCCGGATGCCCTTCGGTTTGATCAATGCGGGTGTCACCTTTCAACGAGCGATGGATATTGCTTTTGTAGGGGAACAAGATAAATTCGTAGTGATTTATCTGGACGATATCACTGTGTTCTCAAAAAGTGATTCTGAGCACATCGAACATCTTCGCCACACCTTTGAGAAGTGTCGCATGTACGATCTGTCATTGAACCCTCAAAAGTCCATGTTCGTCGCTTTGGAGGAAGGGAAGCTACTGGGACACATAGTGACTAAGGAGGGAGTAAAAATTGACCCGAAAAGGGTAGAAGTGATCAATGGCATTTCACTCCCACGAAATAAAAAGGAAATCCAGGTATTCTTGGGGAGAATAAACTTCCTAAGAACATTTATCCCAAATTATGTTGAGATAGTCCGACATATCACATAGATGCTCAAGAGAGATAACGAAATAAAATGGACCCCTCAGTGAAGGACTACTTTCAATAGAATTAAACAAGCCTTTGCTACGGCTTCAATATTGGCAGGCCCTGACTATAGCAAGCCTTTCATGATATTTTCCTTTGCCTCCCCTCATACGGTAGCCGCAATGCTGCAACTAAAGAACGAAGATGGGCACGAACATCCAATTGCATTTTTTAGCCAGGTTCTGCAGGGTGCAAAATTAAAATACAACATTCTGGAAAAGTTGGCCTACGCCTTGGTCAAATCCTTAAAGGATTTTCAGATATATGTGCTGCAGTCAGCCATAACTGCCTACGTCCCCACAGCAGCAATAAAGGATATCTTAATACAGGAAAGAGGGGCAAGTGGATTGCCAAAATCCAGGAATATGAGTTAGATATTAGACCTACTAAGCTCATTAAAGGACAGGGGTTGGTTAAAATATTATTGGAGTCCAATTGCCAGGCCTTGGGTATAAATTTATCCATGGAAGGGGGAGAAGTACTAGAGGGTATAGAAGTATAGCCCGGAATAGAGACCTCAATGCAAAAGACGCATGTGAAATATCTTCTCTCTACATGGTACAAAGATGTGGTATAATACCTCCTTACTCTGAGATATCCCCTAAATTTTGACAAAGCAAAGTACCGCACTCAGAGATTGAAATCACAGAAGTACGTCATGGCAAATGGACGATTGTATTGGAGGGACCCTTAAGGAATTCTGTTACCATGTCTAACAAAGCAGGAGGTGGAAGAGGTGATGGCCGAATTCCACGATGAAGTATGCGGCGAACATTATAGCTAGCGATCCATGGCTCACAAAATCCTTAAAGTTGCTTTTTCTGGCCTTGACTATTTGGAGATGTTCATGATCGTGTCTGAACATGTGAAAAATGCCAGATGTTTGCAGAGAAGCAAAAGTTCGCTCCACTACCACTAATCCCAGTACATGTCGAGGAGTCGTTGAGACAATGGGGTATTGATTTTATTGGAGAGATCCACCCCGCATCCAACAACCAACACCGTTGGATCCTAACTGCCACTGACTACTTCACCAAATGGGTCAAAGCAATGCCTGCAAGAAACGCCACAGATGGGGTGGTAATTAAATTTATGGAAGAAAATATAATAGCAAGGTTTGGGTGCTCGGTCAAAATTATCACTGACAACGCCCCAACCTTCAAGTCTGCAAAGTTCATAAACTTTTGCCAACAGTATAATATCACTCTGGGATATTCTACGGCCTACTATCCCTAGGGAAACGTGTTGGCCGAGTCCTCAAATAAAACTTTGGTGAGGACTTTGAAAAAGACCATAAGCGAGAATCAAAAGAACTAGGACTCCCAGCTTAAGGTTGCACTTTGGGCAAACCGCATTACCAGTAAACAGTCCACAGGCAAGTCTCCCTACGAACTGGTATATGGTTGAGCAGCGGTGTTCCCCATTCAGCTTGCTTTACCCATCGCCAGGTTTCTACAAGACAGTGAAGAGAAGCCAAATGATCTCATTAGGAGAATGAATCAGCTTGTTGAATTGGAGGAGACCCGAGCCTAGGTGAACATCAGGTTGTCCGACTATTAAGAGAAAATGAAATGCTTATTTGATCAACGAGCAAAAGATAAAGAAATACAGGAGGTGGAACGTTAGACAGGCGGACAAGGGTAAACATGGAAAGTTCGATCCGCTCTGGTTCAGACCGTTCAAGGTGGTTGAAGTCAAAGAAAACAACACTTTCATATTGGAAAATCTAGAGGGGAACCTGATCGAAATGCCCGTGAACGAGCAATTCCTCAAGCCTTACTTTCATTACTAACAATGGCCTCGACGACCCGTTGTATATATCCTCCATACTGTATATATATTCCATTTTAAATTCCGCATTCATTTTTGTTTTAACTCTTTCCAGAAACACTTGAAGTTTTGAAGATGCCCCAGGTATATTCACCAATGCAGAAGCAGATGGTCTGCGAAGTTCTCGACACCCTCGGGAGCGAGCGTGTCGTCCCCAAGTGGAGCTAATGTTGGCTTTTGACCCCACTGATAAAAGAGAAGGAACCATCGCATAAACGAAAAGAAAAATCACAGGTTAAGAGGACGGCAAATAGTGAAGATCATGGAAATGGTTTCCAAAGAACAAGCGCGGTCATATCAAATATCATGTAGATCATACACTAAGACAACGCACACAGTTTCGCAACGGAACCATGCGTCCAAGAGCTTGCGGTCAGCACCATTCCGTCGACATCCAACAGAAGTTACAATGGTTGAAATCGAACCCCCGGAGGAGATGACATCATCCCTCCTCCGGGCCAAACAAAAGGGTTTCGTGGGGCAAAGAAAACGAGGAGGCCCCTACTCACTACACCGAAACTCGAGAGGGCCCGCCACGATTGATAGTTGGCCCAAGTAAATGCATGGAAAGGTAAGTCTAAGAGGCGGTACGAAGGCCGGTACCTACATTGTTCGCCACATGGCCCCCACCTACCCGGCTGCTGCCAGCCAATGACATGACGCCACGTGTCTCATTGTTGACATCCTTACGACGTCAGCCCTACAAGTGTCAGCCCGCCTCGATACTCAGTAAAACCTTGTTTGTTGTAGCATGTTTTACTCTTGATTGTGCAATGTCACTGGTTATTTACTAGTTTGTCGCTTTCACTCTTGCGTCGTTTTCCCCTTCGCTACTTAATCACTATTTCTAGTATTTCGTCGTTTTTCCATTTCGCTATTTCCCTTTTGCTTTTATTTCAAATTTTCAAGGAAAAACTGAAACGATCTGCGCCTGAAACCCCCCAAGCCCGCGAGGTCAGGACTGCTCCTGGACCCGAACCCCTCACTGACGCTCACACCCAACTCTGTGACCCAATCTACCCCTTTAATGTAGCCCACACCAAAGCCGAGCTCTTCGACTACCAGCGAAGAGGCTAGGACATATTTAGGGTCGTCGAGTCAGGTTTGTATTATCGAATCGCCCCAACGACACACCCATTCCCAGAATTCATTAGCTGTCTCAAGGAGGCCTACATCGAGCGTAGGGACATTTTCCTTTCCACTCGGGGCACCAAGATCCTCCAGATTACCCCCCAACTCATAAGGAAAGCCCTCTGTTACCCTCCCGCTCAGGATTGTGTTGAGTTCTCTGAGGTCACCCTCTCCTGCCATTTTTCAAATCAAACCTGGGAAAAACGAAGTGGTTTCCTCAGTCTCCTCTCCTACTCGCACTTGTCATCATTCCCTCACACAGATTCTCTTCCCCTGTCAACTTTCTGAAGCAACATACAACCCATCCTAGCAGTCATCTCAAGAATGTTATGGTTTGAGGATGTTGAGCAGGTGACTAAGGCAGGTATAGCTTTCATATAGGTCCTGATGCAGGCAAAGATCCTTTTGGATATCCCCTCCTTTCTAGCCTCGGTTATCCGGGCTTAGTTTCAAGAGATGTCTTCCTCCTGTTTGTTCAAATATTGTTCCCTCGTTTTTTCCCTGTTCTTATTTGAGCACACGGATAAGTTTGAAGGTCTAGGCCTGAGAAGATTCTCTAGGAGAAACGCCCAACCCAGATCCGTTTTCGAGTGGACTCCGACAGTTCACCAGCAGCCATAGGGGAAGGGGTATGCAAAATTCGTTAATGATTTCATGTCCATAGCTTATGCCAACATACACGACAGCCCACCGCCCAGAATCTTTCCTGAGCAGAAGGACTGGCTCCATTTCAGCGAGACAGACTGCATAGTTGATTGGTACCTGTTTGACGACCAGACCGAGATCAGGGTCTACGGTGCAAAGGTGCCTCCTTACCACCTGCCGATGTTCCCATCCATGCGGGTTTTTGCCCTCAAATTCATCCAACAGGTCTTGAAGGCCGACCAGGTCCACTTCGTGCTTGCGAAGAAGGGACACATCTTCAAACTCCCAAATTCAATTGGCCCTTTCACCATTAGTTCAAGACATGCCCTTCCCACTGAGGAAAAAATGTTGAGGGAGATGAACCTCCCTCAGGGAGACGTCTGGCACTATGACCCTAAGGGATTCCTCACCCGCAGGAAGAAGAAAATAAAATCTACAGCTTATACACATGAACCTAGTCCCTTCATTGAATGGAAAGCTAACCTTGATACGTGGCCTTTGGATGCACAGATGGAGGTCGAATCCCCAGCTGCCGAAGAAAAGGAGATAATGTGTCCATTGAGGCAGAAGAGCAGGAACAGGGGGACACTTCGGGAAGTCAAGAGGATATGGATGTTGATGAGGAAGCTCACCCTAATAAAAAACAGAAAAATCAAGGGCCAGATGACATAGAGGTCGAGTTATCTAATGATGAGGTCCCCGTGCTCAACGGTCTTGACAAAGATAAGCCAGGCTTTCTACTCTCCTTCGACTCTGCCTCGTCTTCAACCCCCTCAGAAATTTCACAAGCAATCACACTGGATAGACTGGAGGCAAGGGATGAGATTGAGACCAGAAACAAGTTTGCAAGGGAAAGGTTGAGGGCCGAACTTTCTCAGTTCGTGGAAAAACACCATTCTAGGCTTTCTTCTGTGCTGGATATGGATAAAGAACAACTCATATTGGCTATCCAGCAATCGGCTTTGCAGCCATCACCTTTTGGATCCCAATATAGGGCTCTGGAAATAATTTTTAACCTGCACAACATTCCCCTGATAGACAAGCTGGATTTGCACCAGCGTATCGGGGATATGCTACGGACCGAGGTAGTGAACCATACAGATGCCCTACAGAAGCTCGAGAAGAAGATAACGCAAATAAAGGAAAACCAACAAAGAGAAAGGATTGGCGCTAAGGCCGTTGCTCCCCAGCTAGAGAACACCAAGAAAATGATAAGAGGAAAGGGGGTTGATGCCAATGCACCACTGCAAGCTCTTCTTCCCAAATCAGATTTGGGAAGTACAGGAGTTGACGAGAAAGTTGAACATGCCTCGTGCTGAACATATTTAGAAAGAGGAACTCGTCCAGGTAGAAAAGGAAAAGAGGGTTCTCACTGACTCCCTTGCTCAACAGCAGGAAGAGAACGTCCAGAAGGATAAAGAGATTGTCGAGCTTAAGGAGAGGTTGTCAGAATTGCAACTCAAATGGGACGGGCATACATGCGTGGTTCCTATATCAAGAGATCTCGAGACTGCCCCAGAGCAACTCACCAAGGCCCTATCTAATTTAAGGATGTCAGAAGACGAGACTCGGTCTATTCGCTGGCTCTTAGATGAGTCCCAGGCCACGCATGCAGCAAATCAGAGGACGATTTATTCCCTAGAAAAAGAGGTTGAGAACCTCCACAAGGAAGCTCAGGAGCATGACAAGTCTACAGAGACTTAAAAGGGCAGATCAAAGGTAACATGTCGCTCGTAGAAACAAGGCGACTTGTCTGGGGGGAAATCATAACAGAGGTTAAGCAGCATTGGGACCTTCTTGTACTGGTCAATGACAAGAAGATCGCAATTCACGAGTTTAAGGCCCAATTGGAGGTTGGACACAGGGAAGGAGAAGAAAAGGCATCAATAGCAAAGAAGTATATCAGGTAACTCAATGAGCTCTCCCCTGAATAATTGCGCACTCGGGGAGTGCTCGATCGTTTCAGGACAGTCATGGATGTCAGTAAGATGATTGAAAGAGAAAACGCACGCGTGAACACAATGGGGTTTTTAGCGTTGGTATCAAAAGGAGTGGAGAAGTTTGATCAGGAGTAGCGCAAGCTGGTAGAAGCTGGCCTCCCACCATGTTGGGATCCACACTCACGCTCACTATTTCCCCTAAGGCCTACAATCAGAAAATGACAGAAATCATGTGCAAAGCAGACATAACGCTAAAGAAAACCTCCTAGTTAAAGGCAGAGACCATAATAGTTGCACTGCGTAAGGAATTTTTCCTTCTCTGTCAGGTTAAGAAATTATTTGTTGTCCGCGTGGATTATACGGAGCTTACACAATTGCAGTCTATGTTCGAGACCTACAACACAGCACCCGTAACTAGGGAAATGTTGTGGCAAAAGTGTTACGAGTACGTGAATCCTCCAGTGTCCTCTACTTAACAGCAGCTGCCACCTCCTCCGCCTCGTCAACATGGATCCTCTTCATCTTTGTAATATCCCTTTTCAGGGATATCTCTCAAACACAAGTAAACTCCAACCAAAGATGGACTAGGAGGGCATTTACCAGATATTTCACCTCTGAAAAGAGGGTGAGATCTAGAGGCTACCTGGCCCTTTCCAGACTCTGTCTAAGATTATGGGGAAAAACACACCAAGTGGTATAGTAACTAGAATGCTCGAAGAGAAAAATAACAGTAGTGCAAGCATACAATAGCATATATGGAACATGTAACAGATACTCAAGAAATGTAGAGAGAATGCTAAGCCATTTTATTATACTGAGAAATATAAGTGAGTACAATAGGTGATCAGAGTGATGGCACCTAGTCTTGCACCAAGCAAGTGAAGAAATACTCTCAGAATGGCAAGGAAATGGCTGCTCTCTGAACTGCGTCCAAGCTGTTGGGGAACTGTTGTGCTGCTGCTACTGCTCGAACCAAAATGAGTATTTGGGGCTGCTCCCCTACTCGGAAAAAGTTGAAACTCTGGAATTAGCCTCTACTCACCAAACCCAGAAAAGCCCAGAGAGCATTTGTGAAAAGGCCGACCCCTGAAAATCACCCCCTTGAGGATCTACGCTATCCTCCAAGGCTCTGCGCTGAGGCTGAATGGAATCCACCAAAATACTGTCACAAACTCTGCCAAAAGAGTCCAATAGGCAAGCGCTGGCCCCTTGCACAATCTCTAGACCCGAAACCTCCAAAATGACATCAACTCGGAGCTCCCACGAAATGAACTGCATCCTCCCTTTCAAGACTGCGCAGTCACTAGATGCAATGCTCCACAACAAAGCCTCCATTCGATTCTCCTGCAAAAATACTGATAGGAATGCCTCACTCGAGCAAGCACTTGAAGTCTCTCGGGGCTTACGGTGAGATCTCCGAACGGAGACACTCGGTGCACTAAACAGTGCTGCAGACAAGCTAAACAGCTAGCGTGCTCAAGTAGTCGGAGTGACCAGCTCAATATGCATAAACATCGAATGCCAAAATGAGGAGGCTCTCCTCCTTTTTATAACGATGGGCCTCTCTCAAACCCTAGGCCCCACCATCTCCAACGTAGCCTCCCTTTGCCCACATTTGCCAACTCAACCTGTGCAGTCCATCCCACATGGTCTAAGTGGGTCCCCCTCTACGTGGTCTCTTGGCCCCTCCTTGGCCCACTTAAGTTATAACGTTGTGTCTACTAGGGAGTGCACTTTATCTTTAGAGTGAGTTATGTCCCCCTCTACTCACTTTATTTATAATTTAACTATAGAAGGCAAAATTGATCAAAATTAATATTTCCAATTAGCTATCGCTAATTGGGAATATTACAATCTTCAGTCCGACCACGCCGTCTAGAAGGCTCGGGCACTCCTCGACGTACCAAATGATGGATATCACGATTTGGCCCATGCGGCTTGTCTTTAACTTTTGATTTTTCATTTTCTATGTAATGTAAAAATGGGTGAAATCTCGATTTCACCCTCTGCACTCTCTATATTTCATATTTTCTGTTATGTTCTTGTTATAGTCTGTGTCGGACCATACCGTTCCAAATGAGATGTCGTTATGCCTCATCATTTTTTATTTAGATGGGAAATTGTAATATCAACAGGGAATATTTTGTCTAAAGAAATATTTGGTCTCGTTGTCCATGTAAACAGCTACAAAAGACCAAATCGCAGACTAAGTAAAGGTTCTGAATTTCCTGACAGTGGGAAGTGTGTAGTCTGCATAACATATTTTGTAGTTTTGAGGTTTGCTCTTAATGTATATCTGAGAAGAGCCATTTTGAAGAATAATATAATGATCGTTTGTTGCAAGAATGGATTCCTACTGAAATGATGAACAGTATGTATGTCTTTGATGTATTCGTTCAGTTTAATTCTCATTTCACTCATATTTTCCTTCCTGTTATCGTTGCTTTCAGAATGTGGGTGGTCTATAAGCTATGTATGAATTTGTAATATTCCCAATTAGCAATAGCTAATTGGAAATATTAATTTTGACTATTTTGCCTTTATAAGTTAAATTATAAATAAATTGGGTGAAGAGGACACTCAGCTCACACTTAGGATAAAAAGTATTTCCTAAAGTCACTTAAGAGACATGTTTATTTGGCAAAGTGGGGCCTAGTGGTCAAGTGGCAACGTGGAAAAAGGGGCAGCGTAGACAGCGTGGAGCCAATCCAGCGCAGAGAGAGATGGACAGCGTGGCCCAAGGGGACAACGAAGAGATTGGTGGGGCCTGGGTGAGGGAAAGGCTCACCAAGCATAAAAGAAGGGAGGGTCTCCTCATTCTCATTCATTCTGATTATGCATCTTTGAGATTTGTCTTTCGACATTGAGCATGCTTGCTGTTTAGCAAAGTCTGCACGTACTGTTCAGTACATCGGGTGTCTCCGTTCGGAGATCCCAACCTCAGCCCCAGGAGACTTCGAGTGTTTGCTCGAGTGAGGAGTTCCATCTTGTTTTGTCAGAGAGGATAGCAGCATCCACAGTTGGGAGCATTCTTTGGAAGAGACAGTGCAGTCAGTGAGAGGGAGGACGTAGTCTTGGATAGAGGGAGTTTCGGATTGAGGGTTTATCAAGGGATTTTTCCTGGAGGAGTTGGAAAGTGATCACCCCTTCCATATTCTAGCATTTTCATAGAGTTGGAGGCCATCATTTGCATCAGGGCACTCAGGGGCAGCGTTTCTCCTTTGGGGATAGCATAGTGCCTCAAGGGAGGTATTTTCGAGGGTCAGCCATTTTCAAAAAGCTCTCTGGGCTTTTTTGGGTTTTGTGTGGAGAGGCTATTTCCAGAGTTTCATAATTTTCCGAGGAGGGGAACAGCCCCAAATCAGCTTTTCATTCCAGCAGTAGCAGCACCAGCACCAGTAGCACTGGAGATTACGCAGTCTTGAGTTAGCAGCCATTCCGGGTCACAATCTGAGAGTATTTCTACGCTTGCCTGGTGCAAGCCAAGGTGCCATCATTCTGATCACCTTTGTACTCATTTCTATCTTTCAGTATTAATAAAATGGTTCAGCGTTCTCCATATTGGTTATTGTTCATGTGATATCTCTCTCATTGCTGTTTGTCTTTGTTTATGTGCTTGTATTGCTATTTATTTCTACTTGGAATATTACAGTGGTATCGGAGCTCATAGACTTGGCTCAGCTTGTGGAGCAAATTGTCTATGACACCTGCAGGAAAACCATACATCACTTACTGGGGAAGAAAGTATAAAGACCAAGAACGGAGGTTAGAGCTCACTTTCAGGAAAGGTGATAGCATTCCAGTGATGGACGCAAAGGAAGAGGAACCAATGGCGGAGGAAAGATATGACGGGAATGAGTTCGAGGAACTCCTCCTCAAATCAGTGCAGGATTTGTCGAGGAAGATAGAAGAAATGGGGCAAAGGTTCACAGCAGAGTCTAGACAGCATGAAACCCCAAGGGGTTTCCATGTTGGAAAAGGCTCAAGCACATCTCATCATTTACAAGAGCACCTCACAGTGCAGCAAATGGCATCACACACACCTCCCCGTTCCATGATGCCTACATTTCTTCCCGCAGACATTGGGGCAAAAGCACAGCAGGAGCAGGAACCGGCACACATGGGAGATTACTTTGCTGAGTACCAGTCATACTGTCAGGAGTTCAGCGATGCCCTCACTTTCCATGATTTTGTTCAGCTCAAGCAGGACAACAGACCCCACAACCATCACAGGGGGAACAGGCATTCACATGACGGGGACTTACAGCGCACGGTGGGCAGATTCCATCTACCGACATTTGACGGATCGTCCAGGTGTTCAGCAAAGGCTTGGGTGGAGAAGTTGGATATATATTTCCAGCTTAATCAGATGGCAGAGCTAGAGGTCATCAAGGTGGCAGCACTGCACCTAGAGGGCGAGGGCTAGGATTGGTGGTTTCACGGGATGGTTACGCTGGGGCACTCGAGAGTGACAACATATGTTGACTTTACGCGGAGGTTGGTAGAGCGTTTTGATCGGAGGGATCTAGAGGAGCATTTTGTTGAGCTAACAAAGCTCAAGCAGACCGAGAGGCCGAACACGTACATATCAGAGTTTTTGAGCCTCTCCGTGATGGTACTTGATTTATCCACAGCCCGGATGATCTATATGTTCATAGATGGATTGGCAGAGCCTCTACAGGGATTAGTTAGATCAACGAGACCAACAACACTCCATGATGCAGTTGAGAGGACTCGGGATTTGCAGGATGCACTACCGAGGACTAGAGCTCCTTTTCCCCAGAGACTGGCATTCCAGCCGAAGGGGAAGGATGAGAGGGTTCCACCTCCCAAGGGGAACTAGGGTAGAGGGCCTGGAGATGATGAGACTAAGAGAGATCTGAAGCGGACGAGGTTATGCTTCGCGTGCCAGGAGCCATGGGCACCAGGACACCGTTGTGCCACAAGGAAGGCACACTACATCGAGGTCTTCTCTGATAGCAGCGGGGAAGAAGAGGAGTATGAGGAGATAGAGGCTGGAGGCAGCAGCATAGCGTAGAGAGGGGATCATCTGCCACCTCCACTACCAGGAGTGGGAGGTGCAGCTTTTGCACCTACCGAGGGAGCCCTTGTAGCTTTGCAGGGAGTTCCCAAGTATTTGACATTGCGTGTCCGAGGCACAGTACGGGGGTAGTGTGTCTCAGTGTTAGTAGACAGTGGGATCACCCACAACTTCATTGATACCCAGCTGGTAGAGCGGAGGGGCATACCGACAGAGACCTTTGATGGGTTTTCGATACTGGTTCAAGGGGATCGGACTATGTAGTGTGCCAGGTATGTGTCAGCGTTGGTAGTGACCATGGGGACGTACACCCTGACAGATCATTTTTTTGTGGTGGACATTCCAGACACCAACGTGATATTGGGGGTATAGTGGCTGATCACGCTAGGAAAGGTCACCATTGACAAGGAAACCTTGGAGATGGAGTGGACAGATAAGAAGACTAGGAGGCATGAGAAGATTCGGGGGATGCACACCTACCCACCACAGACAGTTTCAGCACACCGGATGGAGGCAAATTTCCGGAAGGGGGACATAGAGTGGGCAGTGGAGTTGCATGTGTCAGAGGCAAGATCTACAGGGCAGGCCGTATACCCAAATGTACAGTCCATTCTCGACAGGTATGCTACGGTATTTGGGGAGATACCACCAGGACAACCACCATATCGGGGGTTTGAGCACACTATTGAGCTGGAGCAGGGTATCCAGGTTGTCATCACTACACCCTATAGGCACCCCAAAGCCTATCGGGATGAGATTGAGAGGGCTATCCATGAGCTCTTATAAAGTTAAATTATAAATAAAGTGGGTGAAGAGAACACTCAGCTCACACTTGGGATAAAAAGTATTGCCTCAAGTCACTTAAGAGACATGTTTATTTGGCAAAGTGGGACCTAGTGGTCAAGTGGTAGCAAGTCTCCCTTCGAACTGGTATATGGTTGAGCAGCGGTGTTCCCCATTCAGCATGCTTTGCCCGTCACCAGGTTTCTACAAGACAGTGAAGAGAAGCCAAATGATCTCATTAGGAGAATGAATCATCTTTTTGAACTGGAGGAGACTCGAGCCCAAGTGAACATCAGGTTGTCCGACTATTAAGAGAAAATGAAATGCTTATTTGATCAACGAGCAAAATATAAAGAAATACAGGAGGTGGAACATTAGACAAGCGGACAAGGGTAAACATGGAAAGTTCGATCCGCTCTGGTTCGGACCGTTCAAGGTGGTTGAAGTCAAAGACAACAACACTTTCATATTGGAAAATCTGGAGGGGAACCTGATCGATATGCCCGTGAACGGGCAATTCCTCAAGCCTTACTTTCAGTACTAACAATGGCCTCGACGACCCATTGTATATATCCTCCATACTGTATATATATTCCGTTTTAAATTCCGCATTCATTTTTGTTTTAACTCTTTCCAGAAACACTTGAAGTTTTGAAGATGCCCCAGGTATATTCACCAATGCAGATGCAGATGGTCTGTGAAGTTCTTCACACCCTCGGGAGCGAGTGTGTCATCCCCAAGTGGAGCTAATGTTGGCTTTTGACCCCACTGATAAAAGAGAAGGAACCATCGCATAAACGAAAAGAAAAATCACAGGTTAAGAGGACAGCAAATAGTGAAGATCATGGAAGTGTCTTCCAAGGAACAAGCGCGGTCATATCAAATATCATGTAGATCATACACTAAGAACAAGCGCAGTCATTCAAATATCATGTAGATCATACACTAAGACAGCGCGCACAGTTTCGCAACGGAACCATGCCTCCAGGAGCTTGCGGTCAGCACCATTCCGTCGGCATCCAACAGAAGTTACGATGGTCGAAATCGACCCCCCGGAGGAGATGACATCATCCCTCCTCCGGGCCAAACAGAAGGGTTCCGTGGGGCAAAGAAAACGAGTAGGCCCCTACTCACTACGCCGAAACTCGAGAGGGCCCGCCACGATTGATAGTTGGCCCAAGTAAATGCACGGTAAGGTAAGTCTAGGAGGCGGTACGAAGGCCGGTACCTACCTTGTTCGGCACGTGGCCCCCACCTACCCGGCTGCTGCCAGCCAATGACCTGACGCCACGTGTCTCATTGTCGACGTCCTTACGACGTCAACCCTACAAGTGTCAGCCCGCCTCGATACTCAGTAAAACCTTGTTTGTTGTAGCATGTTTTACTCTTGATTGTGCAATGTCACTGGTTATTTACTGGTTTGTTGCTTTCACTCTTGCGTCGTTTTCCCCTTTGCTACTTAACCACTATTTCAGGTATTTCGTCGTTTTTCCATTTCGCTATTTTCCTTTTACTTTTATTTCGAATTGTCATGGAAAAACTGAAACAATCTGTGCCTGAAACCCCCCAAGCCCGCGAGGTCAGGACTGCTCTTGGACCCGAACCCCTCACTGACGCTCACACCCAACTCTGTGACCCAATCTACCCCTTTAATGTAGCCCACACCAAAGCCGAGCTCTTCGACTACCAGCAAAGAGGCTAGGACATATTTAGGGTCGTCGAGTCAGGTTTGTATTATCGAATCGCCCCAACGACACACCCATTCCCAGAATTCATTAGCTGTCTCAAGGAGGCCTACGTCGAGCGTAGGGACATTTTCCTTTCCACCCGGGGCACCAAGATCCTCCAGATTACCCCCCAACTCATAAGGAAAGCCCTCTGTTACCCTCCCGCTCAGGATTGTGTTGAGTTCTCTGAGGTCACCCTCTCCTGCCATTTTTCAAATCAAACCTGGGAAAAACGAAGTGGTTTCCTCAGTCTCCTCTCCTACTCGCACTTGTCATCATTCCCTCACACAGATTCTCTTCCCCTGTCAACTTTCTGAAGCAACATACAACCCATCCTAGCAGTCATCTCAAGAATGTTATGGTTTGAGGATGTTGAGCAGGTGACTAAGGCAGGTATAGCTTTCCTATGGCTCATGATGCAGGCAAAGATCCTTTTGGATATCCCCTCCTTTCTAGCCTTGGCTATCAGGGCTCAGTTTCAAGAGATGTCTTCCTCCTGTTCGTTCAAATATTGTTCCCTCGTTTTTTACCTGTTCTTATTTGAGCACACGGATAAGTTTGAAGATCTAGGCCTGAGAAGATTCTCCAACAGAAACGCCTAACCCAGATCCGTTTTCGAGTGGACTTCGATAGTTCGCCAGCATCCATAGAAGAAGGGGTATGCAAAATTCGTTAATGATTTCATGACCATAGCTTATGCCATCATACACGACAGCCCACCGCCCAGAATATTTCCTGAGCAGAAGGACTGGCTCCATTTCAGCGAGACGGACTGCACAGTTGATTGGTACCTGTTTGACGATCACACCGAGATCAAGGTCTACGGTGCAAAGGTGCCTCCTTACCACCTGCTAATGTTCCCATCCATGCGGGTTTTTGCCCTCAAATTCATCCAACAGGTCTTGAAGGCCGACCAGGTCCACTTCGTGCCTACGAAGAAGGGACACATCTTCAAACTCCCAAATTCAATTGGCCCTTTCACCATTAGTTCAAGACATGCCCTTCCCACTGAGGAAAAAATGTTGAGGGAGATGAACCTCCCTCAGGGAGACGTCTGGCACTATGACCCTAAGGGATTCCTCACCCGCAGGAAGAAGAAAATAAAATCTACAACTTATACACATGAACCTAGGCCCTTCATTGAATGGAAAGCTAACCTTGATACGTTGCCTTTGGATGCACAGATGGAGGCCGAATCCTCAGCTGCCGAAGAAAAGGAGATAATGTGCCCATTGAGGCAGAAGAGCAGGAACAGGGGGACCCGTCAGAAAGTCAAGAGGTTATGGATGTTGATGAGGAAGCTCACCCTAATAAAAAATAGAGAACTCAAGGGCCAAATGACATAGAGGTCGAGTTATCTGATGATGAGGTCCCCGTGCTCAACAGTCCTGACAAAGATAAGCCAGGCTTTCTACTCTCCTTCGACTCTGCCTCGTCTTCAGCCCCCTTAGAACTTTCACAAGCATTCACACTGGATAGACAGGAGGCAAGGGATGAGATTGAGACCAGAAACAAGTTTGCAAGGGAAAGGTTGAGGGCCGAACTTTCTCAGTTCATGGATAAACACCATTCTAGGCTTTCCTCTGTGCTGGATATGGATAAAGAACAACTCATATTGGCTATCTAGCAATCGGCTTTGCAGCCATCACCTTTTGGATCCCAATATAGGGCTCTGGAAATAATTTTTAACTTGGGCAACATTCCCCTGATAGACAAGCTGGATTTGCACCAGCGTATCGGGGATATGCTACAGACCGAGGTAGTGAAGCATACAGTTTCCCTACAGAAGCTCGAGAAGAAGATAAAGTAAATAAAGGAAAACCAACGAAGAGAAAGGATTGGTGCTAAGGCCGTTGCTCCCCAACTGGAGAACACCAGGAAAAAGATAAGAGGAAAGGGGGTTGATGCCAATGCAGTACTGCAAGCTCTTCTTACCAAATCAGATTTGGGAAGTACAGGAGTTGAGGAGAAAGTTGAACATGCATCATGCTGAACATATTTAGACAGAGGAACTCGTCTAGGTAGAAAAGGAAAAGAGGGTTCTCGCTGACTCCCTTGCTCAACAGCAGGAAGAGAACGTCCAGAAGGATAAAGAGATTGTCGGGATTAAGGAGAGGTTGTCAGAATTGCAACTCAAATGGGACGGGCATACATGCATGGTTCCTTTATCAAGAGATCCCGAGACTGCCCCGAAGCAGCTCACCAAGGCCCTATCTGATTTAAGGATGTCAAAATACGAGACCCGGTCTATTCGCCGGCTCTTAGATGAGTCCCAGGCCGCGCATGCAGCAGATCAGAGGACGATTTATTCCCTAGAAAAAGAGGTTGAGAACCTCCGCAAGGAAGCTCAGGAGCATGACAAGTCTACAGAGACTTAAAAGGGCAGATCAAAGGTAACATGTTGCTCGTAGAAACAAGGCGACTTGTCTGGGGGGAAATCATAACAGAGGTTAAGCAGCATTGGGACCTTCTTGTACTGGTCAATGACAAGAAGATCGCAATTCACGAGTTTAAGGCCCAATTGGAGGTTGGACGCAGGGAAGGAGAAGAAAAGGCATCAATAGCAAAGAAGTATATCAGGTACCTCAATGAGCTCTCCCCTGAATAATTGCGCACTCGGGGAGTGCTCGATTGTTTCAGGACAGTCATGGATGTCAGTAAGATGATTGAAAGAGAAAACGCACGCGTGAACACGTTGGGGTTTTTAGCGTTGGTATCAAAGGGAGTGGAGAAGTTTGATCAGGAGTGGCGCAAGCTGGTAGAAGCTGGCCTCCCACCATGCTGGGATCCACAGTCACGCGCACTATTTCCCCTAAGGCCTACGATCAGAAAATGACAGAAATCATGTGCAAAGCAGACATAACACTAGAGAAAACCTCCTAGTTAAAGGCAGAGACCATAATAGTTGCACTGCGTAAGGAATTTTTCCTTCTCTGTCAGGTTAAGAAATTCTTTGTTGTCCGCGTGGATTATACGGAGCTTACACAATTGCAGTCTATGTTCGAGACCTACAACACAGCACTAGTAACTAGGGAAATGTTGTGGCAAAAGTGTTACGAGTACATGAATCCTCCAGTGTCCTCTACTTCACAGCAGCTGCCACCTCCTCCGCCTCGTCAACATGGATCCTCTTCATCTTTGTAATATACCTTTTCAGGGATATCTCTCAAACACAAGTAAACTCCAACCAGAGATGCACTGGGAGGGCATTTACCAGATATTTCACCTCTGAAAAGAGGGTGAGATCTGGAGGCTACCTGGCCCTTTCCAGACTCTATCTAAGAGTAGGGGGAAAACACACCAAGTGGTATAGTAACTGGAATGCTCGAAGAGAAAAATAACAGTAGTGCAAGCATACAATAGCATATATCGAACATGTAACAGATACTAAAGAAATGTAGAGAGAATGTTAAGCCATTTTATTATACTGAGAAATATAAGTGAGTACAATAGGTGATCAGAGTGATGGCACCTAGTCTTGCACCAGGCAAGTGAAGAAATACTCTTAGAATGGCAAGGAAATGGCTGTTCTCTGAACTGCGTCCAAGCTGCTAGGGAATTGTTGTTCTGCTGCTACTGCTCGAACCAAAATGAGTATTTGGGGTTGCTCCCCTACTCGAAAAAAGCTGAAACTCTGGAATTAGCCTCTACTCACCAAACCCAGAGAGCATTTCTGAAAAGGCCGACCCCCGAAAATCACCCCCTTGAGGATCTATGCTATCCTCCAAGGCTCTGCGCTGAGGCTGAACGGAATCCACCAAAATACCGGCACAAACTCTGCCAAAAGCCTCCAATAGGCAAGGGCTGGCCCCTTGCACAATCTCTAGACTCGAAACCTCCAAAATGACATCAACCCGGAGCTCCCACTTCAAGACTGTGCAAGTCACTAGATGCAATGCTCCACAACAAAGCCTCCACTCGATTCTCCTGCAAAAATACTGATAGGAATGCCTCACCCGAGCAAGCACTCGAAGTCTCTCGGGGCTGAGGGTGCGATCTCCGAACGGAGACACTCGGTGCACTAAACAGTGCTGTAGACAAGCTAAACAGCTAGCGGGCTCAAGTAGTCGGAGTGACCAGCTCAATATGCATAAACATCGAATGCCAAAATGAGGAGGCTCTCCTCCTTTTTATAACGATGGGCCTCTCTCAAACCCTAGGCCCCACCATCTCCAACGTAGCCTCCCTTTGCCCACGTTTGCCAACTCAACCTACGTAGTCCATCCCACGTGGTCTAAGTGGGTCCCCCTCTAGATGGTCTCTTGGCCCCTCCTTGGCCCACTTAAGTTATAACATTGTGTCTACTAGGGAGTGCACTTTATCTTTAGAGTGAGTTATGTCCCCCTCTACTCACTTTATTTATAATTTAACTATAGAAGGCAAAATTGATCAAAATTAACTACAATCTTCAGTCCGACCACGCCGTCTAGAAGGCTCGGGCACTCCTCGACGTACCAAATGATGGATATCACGATTTGGCCCATGCGGCTTGTCTTTAACTTTTGATTTTTCATTTTCTATGTAATGTAAAAATGGGTGAAATCTCGATTTTACCCTATGCACTCTGTATATTTCATATTCTCTGTTATGTTCTTGTTATAGTCTGTGTCGGACCATACCGTTCCGGATGAGATGTCGTTATGCCTCATCATTTTTTATTTCGATGGGAAATTGTAATATCAGCAGGGAATATTTTGTCTAAAGAAATATTTGGTCTCGCTGTCCATGTAAACAGCTACAAAAGACCAAATCGCAGACTAAGTAAAGGTTCTAAATTTCTTGACAGTGGGAAGTGTGTAGTCTGCATAACATATTTTGTAGTTTTGAGGTTTGCTCTTAATGTATATCTGAGAAGAGCCATTTTGAAGAATAATATAATGATCGTTTGTTGCAAGAATGGATTCCTACTGAAATGATGAACAGTATGTATGTCTTTGATGTATTCGTTCAGTTTAATTCTCATTTCACTCATATTTTCCTTCCTGTTATTGTTGCTTTCGGAATGCGGGTGGTCTATAAGCTATGTATGAATTTGTAATATTCCCAATTAGCAATAGCTAATTGGAAATATTAATTTTGACTATTTTGCAGCTTTTGCACCTACCGAGGGAGCCCTTGCAGCTTTGCGGGGAGTTCCCAAGTATTTGACACTGCGTGTCCGAGGCATAGTACGGGGGCAGCATGTCTCAGTGTTAGTAGACAGTGGGGCCACCCACAACTTCATTGATGCCCAGCTGGTAGAGTGAAGGGGCATACCGACAGAGACCTTTGATGGGTTTTCAGTACTGGTTCCAGGGGATCAGACTATGCAGTGTGCCAAGTATGTGTCAGCCTTGGCAGTGACCATGGGGACGTACACCCTGACAGATCATTTTTTTGTGGTGGACATTCCAGACACCAACGTGATATTGGGGGTATAGTGGCTGATCGCGCTAGGAAAGGTCACCACTGACAGGGAAACCTTGGAGATGGAGTGGACGGATAAGAACACTGGGAGGCATGAGAAGATTCGGGGGATGCACACCTACCCACTACAGACAGTTTCAGCACACCGGATGGAGGCAAATTTCCGAAAGGGGGACATAGAGTGGGCAGTGGAGTTGCGTGTGTCAGAGGCAGGATCTATAGGGCAGGCCGTACACCCAAATGTACAGTGCATTCTCGACAGGTATACTACGGTATTTTGGGAGATACCACCAGGACAACCACCATATCGGGGGTTTGAGCACACTATTGAGCTGGAGCAAGGTATCCAAGCTGTCATCACTACACCCTATAGGCACCCCAAAGCCTATCGGGATGAGATTGAGAGGGCTATCCATGAGCTCTTATAAAGTTAAATTATAAATAAAGTGGGTGAAGAGGACACTCAGCTCACACTTGGGATAAAAAGTATTTCCTAAAGTCATTTAAGAGACATGTTTATTTGGAAAAGTGGGGCCTAGTGGTCAAGTGGGTAGCATGGAAAAGGGGCAGCGTAGACAGCGTGGGGCCAAGCCAGCGCAGAGAGAGATGGACAGCGTGGCCCAAGGGGACAACGCAGAGATTGGTGGGGCCTAGGGGAGGGAAAGGCCCCCCAAGCATAAAAGGAGGGAGGGTCTCCTCATTCTCATTCATTCTGATTATGCATCTTTGACATTTGTCTTTTGACATTGAGCACGCTTGCTGTTTAGCAAAGTCTGCACATACTGTTTAGTACATCGGGTGTCTCCGTTAGGAGATCCCAACCTCAGTCCTGGGAGACTTCGAGTGCTTGCTCGGGTGAGAAGTTCCATCTTGTTTTGCCGGAGAGGATAGAAGCATCCACAGTTGGGAGCATTCTTTGGAAGAGATAGCGCAGTCAATGAGAGGGAGGACGCAATATTGGATAGAGGGAGTTCCGGATTTGAGGGTTTATCACGGGATTTTGCCCGGAGAAGTTGGAGAGGGATCGACCCTTCCATATTCTAGCATTTTCACAGAGTTGGAGGCCATCATTTGCATCAGGGCACTCAGGGGCAGCGTTTCTCCTTTGGGGATAACGTAGTGCCTCAAGGGAGGTATTTTCGAGGGTCAGCTATTTTCAGAAAGCTCTCTGGGCTTTTCTGAGTTTTGTGTGGAGAGGCTATTTCCAGAGTTTCATAACTTTCCGAGGAGTGGAACAGCCCCAAATCTGCTTTTCATTCCAGCAGTAGCACCAACAGCACCAGCAGCACTGGAGATTACACAGTGTTGAGTTAGGAGCCATTCTGGGTTACAATCTGAGAGTATTTCTACGCTTGCCTAGTGCAAGCCAAGGTGCCATCATTCTAATCACCTTTGTACTCATTTATATCTTTCAGTATTAATAAAATGGCTCAGCATTCTCCATATTAGTTATTGTTCATGTGATATCTCTCTAGTTGTTGTTTGTCTTTGTTTATGTGCTTGCATTGCTGTTTATTTCTACTTGGAATATTACAGAATTTATCTTGAATGGTACTCATATTATAACTTATAGTATGAACTTAATCAAGCTTGGGGCATGATTTCCGTTTCAAGTTCCTTCTCTTTACCATTTTCCTCTTAAGTTCTTGGAGGGTGGATTCTTATACCTCTTAAGCCCACCTCACTCTGACTTACCATACTCATTCTTCATGATCTTCATCCTGATTAACTTTAATAATTGTTCATTAGTTTCACATCCGACCCTGTTTGCAACAAGTACTGTTTCATAACAGCTTCAGGCCCATTCTGAACAAGTCTCTCTCCTTATAATTAAAGTTGCCAACTACTACTCTGCTGTCTTTATGATCCAGAACCGCATATCAAATATTTCCATCTAGTTAATATCAGGGGGTTCCCGTTATAGAACATGAAAGAGAACCTGGATAACCTCATGTTCTAAGATGTCCTAGGCACTGGTCTTTAGCAACTCAAGGCTGTCTCTAGGAGTGACAATAGCTCCCTCATACAGATCCCTCTTAAAAAATATAGTGATGCCTAAAGTCAAGTGGGGTCATTAAATAAAGACTAGAAGCTATCAACCAATCCCTAAACCGAAGTGCCTTATCTTCCAAGCTTTACCAGCTAAGCATCCTATAAGGTAAGGGCATTTCAACTAAATGTTATCTTCAAATAAAAGCTCGTCTATTGCCTAGATGAGATAGATATGATGGTGGTCCCCAAACATGCCATATAATTATTTGTTCTTAATAAAGTGAGGTCATTTTATAAATACCTTTTGCAATCCACCCATACCTCAAGCCAAGTTCCTTTTCTCTGCCCTGCCTCACCCGTTTCAAAGTGGGGAAATTCAGTAATCAAAGGTGGAAGCGAGGCTACGAGCTTGCTCTATTTTCCTTGGGGTAGGGGCCCTAATAAAATAGAGGGGGGCGAGCCTTGGCAGGAAAACGACCATGCTGTAGCCACACTTTTTACCTATGCAGCGATTGGATGATTTAAGAAAAGCTCAGCTCGAACAAAGGAAGAAGGGAAGAAGGCGGGCTAGTTAGAGAGAGGCTTTTTTGGATTAGGGATAACCCATTATATGGCCATTTTAGCACGTCATAGCCACACTTTGAACCCAATAAGGTCAGATGAACTTTGAGTATTTATATTTCTTTTTTTCTCTATAAAAGTGATGAGTTAGGGATCATACAAGCACCTTCCTACCCACCAGAAACGAACACCTTCCTTCCTACCTGGAAGGAAGCCCAACCGCCCGCTTGCTCGTATAATAAGGCTCGAACCCAACAGCCATCTAGCCAAAATCTAGAGTCTTTGGGAGATCGAACTAAGGTGTGAACACCACTGATCGACTCACTAAGGACGTTGAACGGGCGGATCACCATTATTACTTGTTGGTTTCCTGCTGGCTTGCTTATGTTAATTTTGGGGAACTAGGTCCAAACTCCATGTTGCACTGCTCATATGACAATGGTCATATTTTTGTTCGATTCCTCTTTCGGAGAGGTGCAATATTGATCTAAAGATCATCTTGATCGGATGAGCAGAACATTTATTTTGAATTTATTTTCCACATGTGCAAGGTCGGCCATATTTGTAATGTAGGCTCACATGCCTAATAGATGTGTCACACACCCTCATTGATGGATATAAATTGGAGAGACTTGCAGGTCATTTCATCATCAACTCATCACACATTCTCTCATTGTGATCTAATTTGTTCGATAGCCTTTGGAGGCCTTTTTCCCCTCACACATGTGGAGCGAAGCTGCTCATTTCTGTGGATCTGTTTAGGGCTTTCTATTGCAGCATTGACCAGCGTTGACCGTGGTCAACCCTTGGTCGTTTGACCTCCAACTTTTGCCAAAAATCCTATTTTAGGAGGTCGCACTGCTGGGCACTAAAATCGAGGAATTATAGGTTATTTGACCGAAGCCCTAATTTGTTGCGTTGAATTTCTATTGCTGCCTACGTTGACTCTGGGTTGATTAGTGTTGACTTGTGATGAGCTGTCTTTGAGGGTTGTGGGTGTGACAGATGAAGGATTGGCTGACCGAGAAAGACTTTGCTGGCTGCAGCATTCTATTGACTGTCGTAACGCAACAATATCTCATATCTTTGCTGAACAAAAGGAATTGTAAATCTGATCTATATTTGGCTTGTCTTCTATTGATCTATTATTGTGTTCTATCAGCATTTTACTTTCATGTTTATGTGAGTGTTATTTTGTATCGGGCTTAAGAAAGATTGAAGTAAAAGTGCATCAAGCATAGAACACCATGGTTATCTAAATTTAACATGGTATCAACGCTGAGGTGAAGACAAAGTCCAAGAGACCAAGCTGGTGTTAAAAGCAATCTCTGAAGGAAGAAATCCTATCAAGGACAAATGGCCTCTTCAACCTACAAGGGTTTCAAGGCTGATGATAAATTGATTGATAAGTGTGATTATCATGCATGGAAGATGTCCTTGGATTTGATGCTAGAAGATCAAGATTTCATGGACTATGTGCAGGGGAAGATCCAAGAGCCTCCATCAAATGCAGTTGTTGCCACGAAGACGAAGTATAGAAAAAGGGAAATCAAAGCAAAAATGATTATCCGGGATTCTGTTCATAAGCACTTGGTTGCTTACATTTCTGAGCTGAAGACATCTAAGGAGATGTATGATAAGTTGGTGAGCATGTTCAGGGATAGCAATACTAATCAAATCCTCTTCTTCAAAAAACAATTGAAGAATATCAAGAAGGGTAAGGATGAATCTATTCAATCCTATTTTATGAGGCTCACTGAATTTAGGAATAACCTCCTAACTATTGGGGAAGCAATATCTGATCGAGAGATGGTTCTTATTGCACTTGGAGGTCTACCCTGTGATTGGCATGTATTCAATACCACTATTCCTAATAATAATGAGATTCCTAATTTTGATGAAATATTGGCGAGATGCACTCAAGAGAAAACAAGAATGATGGAGTATGCCTCTAATGGTAATGGAAGTGACCCTACTGCCTTCGCCGCTCATGCAAAGAAGAAGAACCATGGTGGCCTGAGAAATCAAAACCATGGTAGAGCGGGGCCCAAAGGAAGGAAGGGAAGATGTTACACTTATAACAAGACTGGCCACTATGCAAGAGAGTGCCCTAATAGAAGGGACTCTCCCAGGGATGATGATAACAACAACTTGAGAAGGAATGGCAAGAACAACAAGTTCCAAGGAAAAAGGAAGGATCCCTCTGATCGTAGTGGAAATGGGCAACCTTTCAAGAGGTCAAGAAATTCTAGGTATGATGAGTCTAATGTTGTTGATAATAAGAGAAATGAATTTATTCTTGTATCTTCCCTCTCTGCTGCATCTCCACCTGACACCTTGGATTTCTGGTGATTGATCGATCCAAGCAAATTGATATCAGGTACCACTTTATCCAGGATATGGTACAGAGAGGTGCCATAAGGCTCGATCATATAGGAACTAATGAGCAGGTCGCAGATATTCTCACGAAGCCCCTGGGGAAAGTCAAGTTCCTAACCTTCCATGAGAAGCTTGGAATTGTGGAAAGACCCTATTCTGAGGGTCCTGCTTGAGTTGGACTATGAGCTCTGGGAGCTCCAAGGGGCTTGGTGATAGCTTCTTGGGGCTATAAGCACATACTGGGTTAGGATTGTCGAACCTTGTTGTGCTTCTGCCCCACCGTTATGATACTAAGTTGGTTCGCCTCTCTTTGATCTGTGCCCCGCACGCATCCTACCCATGGAGTTTCGAACTCATGGGAAGTACCTCTCATTTGGCCAATGAGGTGGGAAATGTGGATAGAGACCACTAGAAAGACCGATGAACGCATCATAGATTGTCGTACTCTCTATGTCTAGGATGGCACGTGTCCAACACCTTGATCTGGTATCAAGTATGATGAGGCTCTTACGTACAAACTAACTTCGGGTTAGTATGAGACTCTTTTTGAGTATGAGAGAGGTTTTTACCTCTAAGCTGACTTCGGGTCAGCTGAGTGTGATGTCTTTGTGACTCACCTTTTGTTCTATCTATGAAAGAGCCAGCAAAGCAAGTTTTGGTAGGATGATGCACGATGTTTGGTGAAAGCACGTGATGGTACTGATGGATGGCACTTGTGGACAGATGGAGTTCTCCCTAGTTGAGAGGGAGTGTTAATTTTGGGCAACTAGGTCCAAACTCCATGTTGCACTGCTCATATGACGATGGTCATATTTTTGTTGGATTCCTCTTTCGAAGAGGTGCAAGATTGACCTAAAGATTGTTGTACTCTCTATGTCTAGGATGGCACGTGTCCAACACCTTGATCTGGGATCAAGTATGATGACGTTCTTACCTATAAACTGACTTCAGGTCAGTGAACTAACTTCGGGTTACTATGAGACTCTTTTTGAGTCTAAGAGAGGTTTTTACCTCTAAGCTGACTTCGGGTCAGCTGGATGTGATGTCTTTGTGGCTCACCTTTTGTTCTATCTAAGAAAGAGCCAACAAAGCAAGTTACGGCAGGATGATGCATGATGTTTGGTGAAAGTACATGATGGTACTGATGGATGGCACTTGTAGACAGATGGAGTTCACCCTAGTTGAGAGGGAGTGTTAATTTTTGGCAACTAGGTCCAAACTCCATGTTGGACTGCTCATATGACGATGGTCATATTTTTGTTGGATTCCTCTTTCGGAGAGGTACAAGATTGACCTAAAGATCATCTTTATCGGATGAGAAGAACATTTATTTTGAATTTATTTTCCACATGTGCAAGGTCGGCCAGATTTGTAATGTAGGCTCACATGCCTAATAGATGGGTCACACACCCTCATTGATGTACATAAATTGGAGAGACTTGGAGGTCATTTCATCATCAACTCTTCACACATTCTCTCATTGTGATCTGATCAGTTCGATAGCCTTTGTAGGCCTTTTTCCCCTCACACGTGTGGAGCAAAGCTATTGATTTCTGCGGATCTGTTTAGGGCTTTCTGTTGCAGCGTTGACCATCGTTGACTGTGGTCAACCCTTGGTCGTTTGACCTCAAACGTTTGCCAAAAATCTGATTTTAGGAGGCCGTACTGTTAGGCACTAAAATTGAGGAATTCCGGGCTGTTTGACCGAAGCCCTAATTTGTTGCGTTGACTCTGGGTTGACTAGCGTTGACTTGCGATGAGCTGTCTTTGAGGGCTGTGGGTGTGACACATGAAGGATTGGCTGACCGAGAAAGAATTTGTTGGCTAAGCATCCTGTTGACTGTCGTAATGCAACAATATTTCATATCTTTGTTGGACAAAAGGACTTGTAAATCTGATCTATATTTGGCTTGTCTTCTATTGATCTATTATTGTGTTCTATCAGCATTTTACTTTCATGTTTATGTGATTTTTATTTTGTATCAGGCCTAAGAAAGATTGAAATAAAAGTGCATGAAGCATAGAACACCATGGTTATCTAAATTTTACAGCGTATCTACGTAATATTCAGGGATCGAGTAGTTAGGTCCAAAGGAGTCTATATAGCATGATGGACCTTCTCCCAGCTAGTTGTTAATAACTGACCTATAGAAGGCTGGATCAGTAGTGTATCGCCACCCAGACCGACTAGCAAGGCAAGCATGGGTGGGAGGAGCCTTGCTCTGGCTGGGCCATATCACAACTCAATTCCTCCTTCTGGATTGAGGGAAGGCCCACAGAATGGCGGGTTTTCTGCTCGTTGGCGCCCTCCCATCGTAGGCATCCTATATAACCCTAATAAGTGGGGTCTTACTAAATCACTTTTCTTTCTTAAGTGGTTACCTCAATGCCAAACATATATGCTCCCTCCGTATCAATAATGACTGGCTCATCGACCGTGAAGGGCCAGCAAGCCAATAGACAAATATGAAACCTGCCTAGAAGGTGAAGGTACGAACCCCTACTTCCCCCTGCTAGGACCTGGTCGTCATGCTGGCCTGCTTGTTGGAGATAGTGAGAGAGAGATAGATTCGTGAGAGATAGAAATCTCGGATATAGATATGGAGGGTTCCATTCTGGAAAGCGTGAGAATAATATATTCTCCAGAGATGGAGATAGAGAGAGATATTTGAAGGGAGATATGGTCTTATACTTTCAAATTACTTACTATATTTTCATTAGTTCGTTATCGAAGTGTGAAATAAGCCTCTGTCCCTCCAATGCCCTCTATTTATTGTGCCTTTCCTCCTCCGGGTTGACTTCGCCCTGGTTAACCTTACTAGCAGGCTGGGTGAGGGCTGGAATATATCTGTCCTAATCTAAGGTCCTTAAATATCGGTTGAGAATATAGGCCTTCCAGGCCTACCCAACCCAATCCATTACCGGTCATGACCTTCGGCTTAGCAGCCAAATGGGTAGGTTTCGATAAGGGCTTCGATCAGGGCTAGAGGAGGGCTCTGGAGCTTCTCTCGCTAACCTTTCCTTATATCGCTTTACCTACCAAGCCAACTTACTTCTTCACTTCGTTACCATAGTGAAGGGTTTATAAGGATTATCATTATATAGGATCACCCGGTAAAGCCCAACCTTATATTCCTCCATGGATGTTATCTCTATTCACAACGGATATGTTCCAGGCATAGCGAAGGTCAAATCATCTATTATGGTTATATAAGATAAGGAGGGATAATGCATATAAACCAACCCAACCAACTAAGGGAGGGTCTCTGGGAGAATAATAGTCGTTTGTTTCTACCATCATGCCATGAATTGGTCCGAAGAGCATTATGCAAATCTTTATCTAGCATAGTGTACTCTCTGAGAGAAAGATGTCCATCCTTCTCTTTGAAGAGATATTCTATCTAATTCTTCGAGAAACCCCAAAATAGTGCACAAGATGAAAGAGATATTAGAGAAGCATCCATACATCACCTTCCGGGCAAGCAAGCTGGCTCGCATGATCACAAGCATCTACAAAGACAGAAGATAAGGCCGAGAGAGACTCACTCAACTCAGTTGAAACCAAATAATAGAGAAGAAGACCTGAGTTAGCGAGTCAAAAAGAAAGACACCACAAACAAATAGGGCCATGCCCCCAGCTGATTACACTTCGCTAACGAACTCACTAAGTAAAATTAGGTCGAACACCCCTCACCCACTTCGTTAATAGGGGAAGTCTTGGTTATCATACAATACATATGCTTCCAAGTTGGTAAGCATAATTGCATATATAATAGAAATGCCACTCAGCTAGAAAGAGAAGTAAGTAGTGGTCTTTCTCTCTTGCTCAACTGCGTGCGTTAGTGACATAGGAATAGAACAATAAAAGGCCTAAAGCCTAAAGCCCCTCAAGCAAGCAAGTAACATCAAGCCTGGAGAATGTCTTCTTGTCAAAGACGGGCCTTGCCCCAGATCATATATAAGGCTTCTCGAAAGCTAGCTCTTTGAAGGGAAGTAAGTGGTGGGGCCAAGCACAGGAAGGGCACTCTCTCTCTAACCTGCCTGCCTACTTCAGAGCTCGTGTATAGTTGCTTTCAAGCCCGTGGATAGATGCCAACTACCGTGGATAGATGCTTATTCTAGCTTTATTCGATAAATGCCAGCTACCTAGCTTGTGGATGGATATATTTTTTTCTTGGTTCTAGCATTGGGCCTACAAAAAGCAGGTCAAGCGGGGAATTAGCAGTGTCGCCATAAAGCAGTTCCGCCTGCAGAAAGTTGTTTAGCAGTTCAATTCCATTCTAAACAGTTCATAACCCAACAGTTCATCCATTCATAACCTTGAGCCCTCGCCCTATTCAATAATTCTATGGGTGCTTAAATAAACTAGGGACCCAAGGAAGAAAAGAAGGAGGCTCCATCGAAGAAACCATGAGGCTCTCAAGGGCGAGGCCCAAGCCAGACCCACTACACTTGCTATTCGGGGCTAGACTCACTATACATTTCAGGGCTACACTGAGTAGGTATTAGGCTAGACTCACTATTCTTACCTCTACCAGGTAGCTATCAAACTAGTTATAACGTTGTATAAACCACGCTATAGAAGCCTCTGTCGGATACCTATAGAAGCTGGGTAGATATAGAGTTAGTTTCCCTGCAGCTCGTTAGTTGCCGCAGCTAGTGATGCTAGTCGCCCTAAATAAGTTATTTTTCTATCCGCCCCCAAAGAAGTTATTGACGCTATATAATCCCTTCCGTTCACCCTCCATTCACCCTCCTAAATAAGCTAAATAATCATTGACGCAACAATTGACATTATGAAGCTATTGACATATCAATACTTTCAATTGATGACCCTCATTTAAAGCCCTACACCCATTAGACGAGGGTTGGGCAGCGACCATAACCTGCCTATCACTACTCCATACATCAACACGTTTGAGGGAAGGAAGGGCACTCGACCAATTGCCATAAAGACCATGCCACTTGCACCTCTATTTATATCTCCAATGGCCAAATTTACCATGCCACTTGAACCTCTATTTATATCTCCAACGGTACGTACTTTAGTAAGCATAGAGAAATGAGGCTGGCTTGGCTCTTGAACCAGCGGTACATATCGACCAACGACATTAGGTTTCCTCGAGGTTCTATGTGGTACATAGCTCTCTCTTTAACCATCTCTATCCAATGGTCTCTAAATCCATACATCCATCGAACGTAAGGCGGTAAGGAATGGCATAATTCATAGGCTTTGTGGCGGGCACATGAATAAAAAGTGAATTCCTTCCCTTCGTTTAGTACAGATCCCCCTTTTACAAGGCACTGATCCTTAGCGAAGAAGGGGTTTATCCATCCTATCCTGCTCACCTCCCCATTGATCCATCGAATAATACAATTTATTATGTTACCCCCTTTTCTTATTACCCCATGTTACCCTTAAGCCCAGTCCTACCTTCCAATCAATACTATAACAGGACATGGCAGAACAAGGCACAGGGTGTTCAAACCCGTGTTACCTCCCATATACCACCTGTACAAGCCAATCAGTTCAATCTCAATTGTACCAATCCCACCTACCCGCCTGGGGAAATAGCTGAGACAAGCTTGGAGCGATACAGAACATTGACCTACCTCCGCTTACCCTTATCGCTATGGAACAATCTCTTGATTTGAACTACAAGCTGCTACAACTAGAAATAGCCACGAGAGAGACATGCATGGTTGGTTCTGATACATTCATGTGTGACCTATTGATTCAATTCGAAATTGATTGGATAGGCTTGAATGATGCTTACGTTGATATGCAATGAGAGGAGTAGAGTGCAAATGATGGCGCAACATGAAAGAGAAGTTAGTTGATTATGCACGGTTGGTATAATAACATATATAATGCAATAACTTCATCATTACTGCTTTCGTTACTTGCTTAGTTACTGGCTTATGAAATTACTGCTTGTTGGGTTCACACCCCATACCCCTTCACTTACCGATACGAAACAGGAGTTACTAGACTTGATGGATGATGCATTACATATGATGCACCTGTTGAGCATCATACTCATTCATAGACAACCACATCTCATTATCGATCATTGCTGCCATAATAGTTGTCGATCGTTGCCAGGAGGTAGGTCATTGTCAGAAGGTCAGCCGAGAAACAGTTGCTTGGAGGTCTTTGCCAGAGGGTCCGCCGATAGTCAATCATTCCAATCATTGTTAGTCGATCATAGCTAATCGATCATAGCGAGAGGGGCGGTGCCGAGATATGAAGGAAGCCCCCATCAATCAATGAATACCCGAGAATATATGTCCCCTATCAATAACCTTACTCGAGAGAGAGAGAGGTTACCCTTCACTCATACCCGAGAGAATAAAAGGAAGTCCTTCCCGCCAAAGGATATATGTCCCACTTTGGATAATATAAGATATAATGCAAGTAAGTTACCACACCTATACCTTAAAGGGGCCTTAATCGAATGGATCCACTAAGTTTGGGTAAACCAAATATTAAAAAATATTCTAATTCACCATTTTAATTTAGAGAAACCTTGTTTTGATTCACTCCGAGGAAAGATCCGCTCATGGCGGGTACTCAAAATGATCTTTTATTACTAAATATTGTCATTTCATGAATTTTATCTAATGGTTGGCAGGATGGATTCATTGGCTGGGCGGGGCTACTCGATTGGCACTGAGTTGGGCTGCTTGGCTTATGGGTTGATCAGCTTGGATACCGGTTTTGGGTGGGGATACTTGACTGGAGATAGTCATATATAGACCAAGACCTCTTACTCAACCTCTTTATCGATCTCGAATTCTACCTCGATGAAACCATACCCCTCGACCTTCGAAATCTATGGAACCATACCCCCAAACCCTCGACCTTGACCCTCCTCCTCTACCGATACAGAGCCTTGGGAATGTTCTCATCTAGGTTGGACGAATGCACGGTTGGGATACTTGATTGGGCTTGGATACTCAATTTGGCTTGGCCCCTCGACTGGGCTCCTGGGCTCCTAGGATTGGATATTGGGCTCCGCTTGGATACTCAGATGATCCACTCGTCGGCTGGAGACAGTCATATAGACCTCGAACTCAATTACCCTACGGCACAGGAGTTACTACCAACTCAATTTCATGGATGATCATTACTTATGATGCACCTTAGGATCATCGCCACATGGTCTCATTCACGCTAGGAAGGAATGCCAGTCAGGGAGGAGGGTTATGGGTGTTGCCCAGATAGTGATTGATTGATAACATCTTGAGAGATGGGCGGTCCCACAAACAATAGAAAACATCTACCGAGATGGTGGTCCCACGGACGCACAAATGAAGACTAGCCATGAGGGAGACCTAGCTGGGAGAAGACCTAACCAGGATATCTACCATAGAACCCAAACCTACTAGACGGAACAATAGCCCTAGAACCTAGACCTTGAACTAGACCCAACCCTAGCCCTTGACCTCGACCTAGACCGAGACCTCGAAATCAACCCAAGAACTCTTCCAAGAACTTGAACCTCTATGGCCTCTACCTTGAAACACCCTACAAAGCCCTCGAACCTCGATCTCGATGAAACCATAAACCTCAAACTCTGCTACCAAACACATGGTACTAACTTGATGTATACGCAACATTAGGGCCTACAGATACTCCACATAGAGCAACCCACATAGCCTTTATGCCCCACACATAGCTGGAGATCAGACTTCACATAGCCAATATCACAGCAAGGTTTTTTGTCATTGCCACAGGGTCATCCAATAGTCAATCATAGAAAGACAAAAGGTCATTGCCAATAGCCAATAGTTGATGCCAGAAGTCGATGCACTCGATAGGAGTCTTTGTCGATAGTCGATGCATACACGCATTGCCCATCATACCCCATTTCCACACATACCCAGTTACCCTAAACACATGCCACATCCACCCTACACAAGACAAGACAATACAGGACCGAGTGAGTGAGTGAGCCAGAGCCAGAAAGTCATTGTAAATAGCCGGTTGTCGATCCAGGTGTCAATGCACTCATGCCGGTACTCGATTCAGGTGTTGATCACTCGATACAGGAGTCGATATTGGTACTCATCTAGGTGTTGATGTCGGTACTCGATACAGTCGATGAAATAGACACTAGAACTTGATTCAAGAGTCGATACAGTCGATGAAATAGACCCTAGAACTTGACCCTTGACCTCTACCTCGAGACCCTCTATCTCGAACTCACTTGCCAATACGGAACACAGTTCCCACATCTTTCCTGTACTACCGCGTGGCCTCCTGGTTGGGTAATGCTCGCTACCGCTTGCATGTTGAGTTTAAGGATCGACACAGCATGCCCCTGATCGCTAACGCTTGCATTCTACCCTTGACTCAGGTCATCTCGATATAGATAATTGATGCTACTTTACAGGGAGGGAGGAGAGTAAGGAAACAACAACTAACCCAAAGGAACAAACAACGTCACTTGCTCGCGGACACTCAGAACATATCCTACAACAAGTAAGTCTCAGGATGCTCAATAGGAAAGAAGCGACTTTTAGCCTCATTACACAATTTGATTACAAACATCAAATTATGTTACCGATAAGAGAGAGGTTACACTTCAGGTTTTCTTACACTAGGAATGAGGTAATCAACAAGGTCTGAGTCATCACCGTAACATAAATGGAGCCTGGTGGACGGACCCCATTGAAGCACCCAAAATATGACATCGCTGAAGAGCAAATAATGAGTTTTATTATTGAACTAAGACCATATTGCGGAAGCTCAAAACTCTCAAAAAGGCGGGATTAGTTGTTGTCGGTTACAAACACATGCGACAGATGCCCTGTGAATTATAGACATGTGCCCAAGAGGAGCCTTTGAATCAGCCAATAGGAGATCAGTAGTATGAGGAGGGCCCTATTCCCCATAGCTGATACCCGAGAGCCCATACCCACCAGACTAGGAGGTCGTCAATAGCCAGTGTCATTTCCAGTTGGTCAGCCAAGAGCCAATCATTGAAAGAAAGTCGTAGCTAATAGCCAGTTGATTGTCGAGAGCCACTAGCACTTATCTTAATAAATTCTTTTTGGAAAGTACCTTACTCTATGGCCTTAAGGCTAAGACCTTCAGATTATTCGCTTACTACAGAGGTCTTCCGCGTGCGTGCATCGAGGAGAGGTCTTATGGGATTGGCATTGATTAATTTCATTGATTACATATCTTCCAAGATAGGCGCCCCCCAACTGCCCCATCTTACCAGATAGAAGCTCCCGCCAAACACAGACAACTTCCCCACCAATAGGCAGGTCCCAGACGGAACAATTAGAAGTAGCCAATAGACCTAGATGGGAGGCCTTAACGAGAAAACTTGACATAGCAGCCAGACAACTCCATCACAACAATGCCCTACAACTCCTAGTAGAAGCGATAACCGGTCGAGGCAGTTTTTTATAGTGCATGTTTCCTAAGAAACTAGTCCCCTTCCTTTCCCTCCTTATGTCAGGCAAACCATCCTTGAGCAGCAAGAGTAGGGTTACTAGCATTGGGAAAGGGTTGTAGCAAGGGTTATTTGTCCAAGGGTAGGGTTATTGTCACAGGAGAAAGGCAAGGGTAAGGCACTGGGGTGAAACCAACTATAGTTGGAGATGGGCGAGCTTATGTACTAGAATTCTATATAGTGTAGGGTAGGACGCTTAAGCGTTGATTCCCGAGAAGAGTTCAACACCTAACTACCCTAATATTGTAACCGAAGAATCCTTCCAGCCTAATCCAACTATTTGAATTTCAAGAGGAGGTGTGGTGGGATAAGCTATTATTTCCTCTTCTTAGTGGGGTCCAACCCAGGGTAGTTTCATCCAATTATTGACTAGTGGATAGGATCTCATAGCTCGCTTGGTCAAAAGACCGTAGAATGCATGCAAATGGGCTTTTATGAGGCTTTAGCACATGACTGGAAGCCTCATTTCATCGAAAGGCCTTATGGGCTAATGATGTTCTGCGAAGCCAAGGTCCGGGTAGGCATTATATAAAAATATGGGCTCGGTAGATGCATTTGTCTTGTTGTGGCTCATTTGCATTTACCTTTGAAATATTTTTCAAAACACCAAAAAAGCATATATGATAGAAAATGTAAAATTTTGTGTGTCATAGAAGAATTTTGATTTATATGTTGGTACATTAACATTACATGATGAGATGTGAAGGTGGGTCGAGTCAGGCTCATTCACCTGCAAAACAGTTCAAGAGCCGGAGAGATGAGCACGTTCAGAACATCGCACACCGGTCAGGGTCGAGTCGGGCTTATTCGCAAGCTCAGGAGAGACTAGCACTATAAAATACCCTTTAATGCTAAGATGTCTTGAAGTTAAAATTAAACAAGATTATCATTCTCCCAAGTTCGAGTCAACGAAGGCTCGTATTCATTACGCCCAGATCCAGCGGAAACCCGGGAACACAAATTGCACGAGATCTATACCAAGGAGTGCCCCCGCAAGCAGTCTCCTTAAATCTGTTCACATGCAAATCGACGGTTGACATTAACTACAGGAACACTCTCTTCAAATTACAAAAAACCGCTTAAGTTCCCCCGCAAGTGGTTTCAGGTTTCAATAAAGGACATTACATGGTGATACCTGGAGCCCACGCCCTTTACTTTCAAATCAGAGAAAGCAGAGAAATGGTGTATTTTCCTTAAAAGAACTTAAGGGTTTTGGAGTAGGCGCAAAGGAGAAAATAGACGGTCAAGATCAAAGCGCAGAATTGAAGCGGAGATATGGACGGCAGAGATCATAGCACAGGAACGCAAGTCAAATGGACGAACAAGATAAGATAGCGAGACCTAAGTTAGAGATACGTAGTCAAGAATGGATATCGCAAATAAAGATGCATGAGAGTTAATGGATTGGAGGTTATGGAGAAGAGCCACGTGTCGACCATAGGTTCCATCGCATATCGCACTTCGCAAATATTAACGTTTACCCTCCGCCGCTCACACATAAATCTTGTGATTTGCGATATGCGGGTAGTCCCACTTCCACCATGCCACATCACCTTCCCCACCCCGCACTTCGCACTTCACAAAATATAACATTTAACCCCCGCAACTCCCAGCTAAACTTTGCGACATGTGATCTGCGAGCGGCCCCACCTCTCTTTTCCACGTCACCTCCCTTTCCCCGCATTTCGCACTTCGCAAGTTTAAATTTTTACCTCCACAGCTCATAAACTAAATCATCTGATTTGCGATTTGTGATATCTGTGGGACCCATCCCTGCCATGTCACCTCTCTCTCCCCGCACTTTGCACATCACAATGTTAAAAACTTACCTCCTATTTCACATAACAAATCTGCCAATTTGCGATTGGCCCCACCTCCGCTTGCCACGTCACCTTCCGCCCGTCGCATATCACAATGTTTAACACTTACCTCCAGTCTTTCATAACAAAATCCCCGATTTGCGATTTGTGGGCAGATGTGATGTGGTTTCAAAAGTGAACTCCAAAGGTTTTCAAATTTGGAGGTAAGGCATTTCATGTGTTAAATCGCATCAGAGGAAGAAAAGAGGATTATAATGTAAAGCTGGTGAAACGCCAAAATGCAATAAAAGGTGGAACGCTGCAGGCACGAATAGAAGGGGATAGGATAACATTGTATGAAGCACAAAGGCATAACATTGTATGAAGCACAGAGGCATAGTCAGAGTCGGGCAGAAGAACATATAGTGGCGCTATTGGAAGCACGACAGCTGGGTCAAGCCAGGCATTGAGGCGTTGTTACAAAACTGTGCATCTATCGCATCATAACCAGAAAGGACACCTCAGCACTTCGGGGGGATGCATCAGCAACAATTAGATACAACAAAACGAATGATATTTCCAGTTTCAATTTGTTTTATAGGTATGATTGCATAAGTGATTTTAACAGTTTAGGTAGTCGAAGCAATTTCAAGAAGTTCAGCAGTTACGAATTATTTGGATGTATTTAAGTAGATAGAAATAAAGAAAAGAGGTTCCGAGTTTTGGAACTTTGGATGACTATTAATTTGGTACTGAATTTTCTGAGAAATTAATGAAAGAAGATCAAGTTTCCTACACCTGTTGATGTTGATATGTCTTTCGAGTTTCGCTCTGTGTTTATTCCTCTTTGAATGTAGTGAATTAATGTAGTTGTGGGTCTATTTATACATCTGTAAGTAAGAGTTAATCAATCCTTAATGTGCGCTCCTTCACTCCATCTCTTCTCCCTTCACAAATTCTCTCTAAAATTTAAAAGTAATAGATTCTGTGTTTACAGCATATTATTTTGAGTTTCCCCTCCCTTCACAAAATTGTGATGAAACTTTAAAGTAAGTGTTTACAGCATATTATTTCGAGTTTCCTCTCTCTCCATGAATTTCCTCTGAAACTTAAAAGTGGTAGATTTTGTGTTTTCAGCATATCATTCTAAGTTTCCCTTACAGTTCTTCTTTTCAGTTCATTCAAATATCAACAGTTTATGGAATTGTGAAGGCTTTCATTATATCAGATTATTGAGGGTATTAAGTAATTAAATTCCAAAGGTGTTAAACAAAGGCCATTGGATATTGTAATTTTGACATACATTTATAAAATGTCTTAAGCATTGATTCCTTACCACAGCCAAGGGATTGTTTCTTGAGATGCAACATTTTCTGGCGCTGTTGCCGGGGATGAAGAAACGAAGTTTATTTTTCCCTGGGTTTTTCACATTATTTCCTTTGGTTGTTCAGTGAGGAGGAAATATTGGGTTGTGTTTGTTATTTTCAAAATTTTGGCTTTCAAAAGGCCTCACACGAGGTCAGATACCTCACAGCAAATAGTCCTTGCTTTGCCAGATCCAGAGAGATTGGTTTCTAAAAAGGCTCAAAAACCTGAAACTCCTTCAACACCTGATCCTACATTGTCTGCTCCTGACAGTAGTTCTAGCAATCCTTTGTTTGAAGATATTTCTGAAATACTTCCTTCCTTGGAACAAGATTCACCTTTCACACTGTTGACCGCACTTTGTCAACTACCCCATAGCAGTACACCCCCATTTTTTCAAATGGGATTCGTCATGTTCGACGTGGTTGCGCCATTCAGATTCCATCATCAGTCAACGGTCGACAGTTTTACAAATGATGTAAACCCATTCTGCATGTTATGATGTAAATGATCTAAGTAAGACCGTCAATGTATGTAACAACCTAGGTAAGCCTAGTATGTTGTTGATGATTTCTATCCTAGGAGGTTTTTTGTCTCACTGATTCACGTAAGTGATCGGCAGAGTTTTTCCCTCCAGCCTCACCCCAAAGCTAGGGTGGATTTTATCATCAGCATACTAAGTGAGTCCTAGTGTTCTATCGAGTCCTTGTAAAAGTAGTTTGAACTACTTGGTCTACTAGATCATATTTTGAGTCGCAGAATTGGGTATTTATTTGAGGGTCTATACGAATGAGTATTCCTCCTTCATGTATGTAAATGTATTATCTCATGTAAAAGAGGGTTGGAAAAATAATTATAATCCCCTCTCAGTAAATTAATTAAATTCTCTGGTCAATTAATTAATAAAATCTTAAACCAGAAATTTAATTAATTTAGGTTCCTAAGTTAGGATTAAATCTTTAAAGACAAAATTTGTGTGTCCTTGGAAAATGATTTTTGAAAGCCCCAAGCCAAGGGAATATTGAGAATTTTAAGAAATTTTGGACCCTTGGGCCTTGGTGGTTAAGTCAAAGTCAAAATTTTGGGGTAATTAACTCAAAAATAATATTTTTGAGTTAATTAAAATTGAATTAAATGATAAATTCGTTTTTCCCCAAAATTTTAATTTCAACGCTCCGGATTAAAAGATAATTAAATCTTTTGGACGGTTGAGATTATTTTGACGAGAATCATCCAAACTAGCCGTTAGAGATCTTGTCCTATAAATTTAGAGGTCTTTCTCATTCTTGAGTCATCCGATCTCAGGATCGTGCACTTGTTCTTAGAAGCTCTTGTAAATTTTTGAGGAATAAAGCATAAAGACTTTGGGGTTACAAATCTTGATGTTTCTTCTTAGATCTATGTGGTGAATTGTCTCTGAACTCTGCTACTTTGTTTCTTTCATTTTATGGTTGATGCCCTTCATGGATTAATCTGCATACAGGTATCTTGTGCAGTTTTCTGGGTTTATAAAATAACATTCTGATTTTTCTGAAAAGGTCTCATGTTGTTTTCTTAAATCTCTATCGATCTAAGATCCGGATCTAAGTGTGCAGGGAATTTTTTTTTTGTTTAAGATTGGGCGTCTGGGGAAGTCTTCGGTTGGACCAGCCGACTCTCAATAAACATAAATCTGATAAGCTCTTTATTTGTTAATTTCCGGGTCTATCTTACGATATTTGTGATTTTGCAGGGTTTCAAAGGCTTGTTCCTCTCATTTAAAAATTTTAATTTCTAAATTGTCCTAAAATAGATTCAAATCTAACCATGAGGGTTTTAAATCTGTAAACTAGTTGTAAATTTGTAAATTTTCTTTTAAGACTGTAAGGGTTTAATCGTTTCTTGGTGTGTATCTTCAGATATGGCTGGTCTTTTGCAATTTCAGGGTTCAAATCAGAATTTTTTTTAAAAGATCTGAGGCAGATCCAGCCTCCAAAGGCCGGATCTGCCCTCAAATCCCCACTGTGGGCAAAATTGGACATTGTTTCGATTTAAAGAGCACAACAACTGAGCTTAAATGTTGAAAATTTTATGAAAATTGAATGTACTAGGTTTATTCTTGTTGCTGCCTCAAATCTCATTAATCTGCATTAGTGTTTCCTCTGCCCTTCGTTTTCTGTAATTCATTTTTTTTCTTTACGTTGCCCTCCATCCATTTGCAACCACATTTCTTAACCCTCGATTTCTCTTATCTCCGTCTTCTTAACCCGCTGCCTTCTTTCTGCCATCGAATCCCTTGTTCTGCACTGTCCATTGTGCCTTCCGTCGGGTTCCATTTCCCCTCTGCAAACCCATCTTCATTCGCTGCCTCAAGCCACACCGCTTGCCGTCCGATTCATCTCTTGCCATTCGACTTGTTTACTTCGACCAAATTTTTCCTCACGCTACTGCAGATCCATCCGGCTCTCTCACCCGCGTCAAGCCTGTCATTCTCCTTAACCAGCGTTCACGCCATCGAGCCTCCGTCAACTCCTCGACCTGCACTCAAACGCACAAACATCTAAACCCTGCAAAGCTGCGTTTTGAAATTTTTTTTGTATCGTTTTCGTCTTGTTAGCAATTAGATTTTCGTTTAATTGTGTTAGCGTAGGTTTATTTAGATTTTGGTTCAGTCGTAGTTTTAGATTGTATTTTTGTTAGATTTCAAATTTGTAGTTAGATAGCGTTAGTTTAGTTCCCCTTTTTTTTTTAATTCGATTTCTTTTGGTTTTAATTTAATCATAGTTTTAATTTTTATTTTAATTTAATTTTGTTTTAGATTTAGCGTAAGTTAGATTTTAGGACTTTAGTTTAGTTTAGTTTTCATTTTTGTTAGATTTTGAATCTTTAAATGTTTTTTTTTTTTTAGATTTTAAAATTTTTACTTTATGTACATATTTTTGTTCTAGATAACTTTGTTTTATTTTAGACTTTAAATTTTTTAGTTTTAATAAAAATAATAAAAAATAAAAAATTCCAAAAAAAATCTAAAAAAAAATACAAAATATAAAAAAATTTCAAATTTTTTATAGTCAAATGCGCTAAAATTTGTCTATCTAAAGTTTTGACTATAGAAACATTTTCTGGATCAAAATTAATTGAAGCATCATAAATCTGGAAATATTGCAAATCTCGGGCATTTTCATCTTGTGATAATATTGTTGTGGGTTTAAGATATTTTAATGCATGGTTGTGGTGTTTTTCAATTATATATCATTGTGATCAATCGTGTTTTAATAAGCAGCAGTTAATCGTCACTTACTTGTTTATAATCACTTAACGGGATTTTGTTTGACTCCATAAGGCACTGGTCTTAAACGTGAAATTTAATTTAGATCTGTGGAATCTCGTTCATTCTATCAAGTATTTGATATCTTAGCTGTGTCTCCTGGATTCTTCATCCTCATTTCTAATAGGGTCTACCTCTCTTAGCTTGCAAGGAGACAACTTAAATAGAGAGATTGGAGATAAGAGTGACAGCCCCCAATCTGAGTCGTTGTCGCGATGCCTGGACAATCTGTGCGACAACACACACCACTTTATTTTCAAGAACCTAAGGTGGAAGAACACTCCTTTGAGTCTATTTTGTTTACTTTTACTCAAGCTCAACAAACTCTAGTTGTTGCTCCCTTTGCTATTGTCCATCAGCCTATCCCCAAATCAGTTTTGCCTCCACCTTCATTCATTTTCACAGCAGGTCCGTCGACTGCATCTAACCAAGGAACAGTCAATCAAGGTGCAAACATGGTAGCACCAGCCTTTTTGTTGAACAGATACACTCCACTTAACCTTACTCAACCAATGAATGCAATGCCTCAAGACTATCTTAAATTATTCCCACGTTTTACTGAAGAAGATGAAATAACTGCAAAACAACACTTGCCCATGTTTTGTAATTTTGCTGAAAATCTGAATGTAGAACATCTTGATGTTGTAATGAGGCTCTTTGTTCAATCTCTGGATGGAGAGGCTAGGAAGTGGTTGAAGGGATTGCCAGATGATTCTCTTAATACATGGGAAGAACTGAAAAACAGATTCACTCAGAGATGGGGTGAAAAAAGGGATCATGGATATTCACTGACAGAATTCAATGCAATCAAAAGAAAATCGGATGAAAAAGTATCGGATTTTATCAAAACATTCAATAAGGTGTATAACAGTTTGCCTGTAGAAATGAAGCCCCCTCCGTTCGAAGCAAAGGTGGTTTTTGCTAGGGCTTTTGAAGCCGATTTTAGTTTCACGCTTAGAGAAAGCAGATCCCCTACTCTAGAGCAGATACAAACAGATGCTTTAGAGATTGAAGCTAATATGAGTGCAGCTGGAAAGGCGAAAGGGAAACAGCGAGTCATGGAGAAGGGGAAAGCGAAAGAAGAATCATCACAAGATCTAAGAATTGAAGATATGACAAAGGTGATAAAAAATTTGACAAATAAGCTAGCTAAGATGGAGTTGGAAAATAAAAACTCCCAAAGACAAGTAAAACAAAACCGAGGGGGGTTGAACCCTCAATTCAGAAGACGTCCCCTGCAAATTTTGCAGAGGGAAAGAAGAGATCAATACCAGGTTCAAGCACTGTTGTATATAGAAGAAGCACCCCCAGAGCAAGCAGAAGATGACCAAAGAGAGGTCCAGGATCAGGTATCTGCTATGTACACAATAGAAGAGGATGAAGAGGAAGATTGTGAGGGAGAATATGCTAAAGCTGAAGTGTCTTTTGATCAAGATGAAATGGATGAGTACTGTAGGCAATTCACAGGTTTCATGCAAGCTGAGTTACATAAAAAGTATGATTTAAGGTCTAGAAAGAGATCTAGAGTGCAGGATAATGAAGGTGAACAACAAGGTTCCATTCCTCCTCTAATGGAGACTCCACTACAAAAGGACTCTGTGAAATAGGTCGGTAATGGGAAACAACCTGTAAATTCACTTAATAGAACAAATGTGCAGCAGGGTGAATCTTCCCAAAAACAAATCAGTTGACACTAATATTTTGGACAGAGTTGTTCCTATTCCCGAACAAGCGGCAAATTCTAGAAAGAGTGAAGAAGAACCTAAAAAGAACGTTAAGCAAACTCATTCTTTTAGTTTGGCAAAAGAGTTGGAGAAGGTTAAAATTCAGCTACCTCTTCTAGAATTAGCTAAAATACCAGCTTACAAGAAAGAAATTTCAGAATTTATTAATCTCACACAGGTGGAAGATATAAGTGACATGGTGAACTTACAAGAAGAAAAGCCAGTGGTTACCTTTGGTCCTCATGTAGAAGAAGTAGATTCTTATGTTCCACCCTTCTATATTTCTTTGTTGCTTCATGATTTTACTCTACATAATTGCATGCTGGACTCAAGAGCGTCCCATAATCTCATGCCATTGTCTGTTATGAAGGAACTTAACTTGCAAGTTATCAAACCTTATAGGAATCTGTATTCATTTGATTCCAAAAGGGTGAAATGTGTTGGGTTAATTAAATATGTAGCAGTTTCGTTGGCACAAATCCCAGCAAATAGTATAGTCATGGATGTAGTGGTTTCTGACATCCTAGCCAGGTTTGGAATGCTCCTGTCAAGATCTTGGAGAGCAAAGTTGGGAGTTGTTCTAAAATTAGATTTCACTTATGCTATCATTCCAGTTTTTAATGGGGAAGAAAGGATATTGTACAGGGAAACAAAGTTTGTAAAGACCACCTCCAAGAAAGATGTAGGAAATTATCCCATTTATAGTCAAGAAACAGAAGATATTTCTTGTTTGAAGATACTGACAATGATTAGAAACTTTGGAAACTTCGAAGATACTGAGATAGACCGAGAGGAAGAACAAACGGAGCAGATAGTAGAAATAAGAAACCTTAAGCAGTCAATAGGTGAACAGAAGATTATCCAATTGAAAGATAATGTGCTCCTTAAAGGGTTGGTTCCCCTCAAAATATTATTTAATTCTAATGATGTTGTTGTTGATTCAAAGAAAACACATCAAGAAGAAGAGATGGAAGATTGTAATTTGGGAACTCAAAATGAACCAAAAAGAGTGAAATTATTCAAAGGTGTTCCCAAAAACTACAAAGAAAGATACATTGATCATTTTAAGAAATATATGGATGTGTTTGCCTGGTCATATGAAGACCTGAAAACATATGACAAGCATTATTCAGCATAATATCCCATTGAAAGAAGGAATCAAACCACACATACATAATCTCAGACAGATCAATCCATTGTTGCTAGCTCCAATCGAAAAAGAAGTGAAGAAATTGTTGTAGGCAAAAATTATAGTCCCTCTCAGATATTTAGACTGGGTTTCTAATCTGGTTCCTGTAAGAAAGAAGAATGGAGAGATAAGATTGTGTGTAGACTTCAGGAATTTGAACAGAGCATCTCTAAAAGAAAATTATCCTTTGCCAAAAATGGATTATGTCTTACAGAAGGTGACAGGAGCTTACAAGTTGTCTATGGTTGACTGAATTTCTGGGTATAATCAGGTAGCAATAGAAAAAGAAGATCAGAAGAAGACTGCTTTCACGACGCCCTGGGGCACCCTCATGTATGCAAGGATGCCATTTGGCCTTCAGAGGGCCATGGACATAGCCTTCGTTGGTGACAGGTTTGTAGTTATATATCTGGATGATGTAACCGTTTTCTCAGGGTCAGATGATGAACACTTGGAGCATTTACAAAAAACTTTTCAAAAGTGCAGAAAATTTGGTCTGTCTTTAAATCCCAAGAAATCTTTATTTGCCTTAGAAGGAGGTAAATTATTGGGTCACATGGTTTCTAAACAAGGAGTAAAGATTGACCCATCAAGGATGGAAGCCATTCAGACGATTCCTTTACCCAGAAGCAAGAAAGATATTCAGAGATTCCTGGGAAAAATAAACTTTTTGAGGAGATTTGTGCCCAATTATGCTGAGATTGTGAGAAGTATTACAGATATGTTGAAGAAAAATGCAGAAGTGAAATGCGATAAGGGAGCAAGAGAAGCATTTGCTAGAATAAAGGAAGCTCTGCAGGAAGCCCTAGATCTGATTAGTCCATACTATCAAAAGGCCTTTCAGGTATTCTCATTTTCATCCCCCACTACTATTGTTGTGGTGTTGTTGCAGTAAAATGAAGATAGTAAGGAGCAGCCAGTTGCATTTTTCAGTAAATTTCTCAGAGATGTTGAGCTCAAATACAACATTTTGGAGAAACAAGTATATGCTTTGGTCAAAGCACTAAAAGCCTTCAGGACTTATGTGTTACAGTCCCAAATAACTGCTTATGTTCCTAATTCTGTTGTGAAAGACGTGATGGTCCAAAGTGATGTTGAAGGAAAAAGGGAGAAGTGGATAGCAAAAAGGGAGAAGTGGATAGCAAAAATCAAACCCACCAAGTTGGTCAAGGGATAGGGTTTAGCGAAGTTGTTGACAGAGACAAATTTTCAAGCCATGGGAATTAATTTGTTGGCACCAGTGGATGGAGTTGTTAATGAAGAAGGTCAAAGCAAGTCCAAAACAGGTATTCAATACAAATTTTTGTGCTCTGATTGGTATAAAGATATTGTTCATTACCTGTGTTTCTTCTCATGTCCAACTTCACTAAATAGAACAAAATACAGAACTCTCAAGCTCAAGTCTCAGCCATATGTTATCGTAGAAGCAAAGCTATATTGGAAAGATCCTGCTGGTATTTTGTTGTTATGTTTGACCAAAGGAGAATCTATTGAAGTCACCAAACAATATCATGAAAGTCTGTGTGGAGGACATTATAGCTGGAAGGTCACTGCTCATAAAATTCTCAAGTCAGGCTTCTATTGGCCAACCCTGTTTGCAGATGTTTATAGACTAGTCAGAAGTTGTCAAAAGTGTCAACTGTTTGCTAAAAAGAAAAAACTTGCTCCATTACCTCTCATCCCAGTATTTATTGAAGAACCTTTTAGGCAATGGGGATTGGATTTTATTGGAGAGATCAATCCACCATCAAGTGGACAGTTCAAGTGGATTCTGACTACCACGGATTATTTTACAAAATGGTTTGAAGCAATACCCACTAAGAAGGTGAATGACCAAGTAGTGATGAAGTTTTTGGAGGAAAACATTTGCAGCAGATTCAGATGTATAGTCAAAATTGTGACTGATAATGCTCAGGTATTCAACTCTGCTCGTTTCATTAATTTCTGTCAAACAAATAATGTAATTGTATCACATTCCACAGCGTATCATCCCTAAAGGACTGGATTGGCAGAGTCTTCCAATAAGACATTGGTCAGAATCTTGAAGAAGACGATCATCGAGAATCAGAAGGATTGGGATATGAAGTTGAAGATTTCCCTCTGGGCAGTTCGAGTCACTACTAGCAGATCTACTGGAAAGTCTCCCTATGAACTGGTTTATGGAACTCAAGCACTATTTACTACTCAGCTGGCCAAACCAGTGATTTCTTTCCTTCAATAAGCTCAGGAAGAACCTAATGCTCTGGTAAAAATATTGAACAAAATAATTGAATCAAGTGCAAACAGAAACAAAGTCAGGGATAACTTGATTACTTATCAGGAAAAGATGAAGTTTATATTTGACAGAAAAGCAAAAGAAGTTCTCTTTCAAGTAGGAGATTTGGTACTGAGATGGGACACCAGACGAGAAGAAAAGGGGAAGCATGGTAAATTTGATCCTCTCTTGTATGGTCCATACAGAATCTCTGAGGCAAGGTCAAATAACACATTCATTTTGGAAGATCTAGATGGAGAGTCAGTACAACTACCTGTGAACGGGTAGTATCTGAAGCATTATTTCCAGCATTAAAAGTCAGCATTCCACCATTGTAAATACCGGATTGCTCATTGTTCATATGTCACCAAGCAATATTTGACTCCATGCCCAATGGATAAGGCACTAATCTGCGGTTCTTAGTGCTTCCGTGGAAAAAAGCACTATCCCCAGGTGAAGCCAGATGTTGTGGTTCATTTGCATTTACCTTTGAAATATTTTTCAAAACACCGAAAAAGCATATATGATAGAAAATGTAAAATTTTGTGTGTCGTAGAAGAATTTTGATTTATATGTTGGTACATTAACATTACATGATGAGATGAGAAGGTGGGTCGAGTCAGGCTCATTCACCTGCAGAATAGTTCAAGAGTCAGACCAATGAGCATGTTCAGAACATCACACACCGGTTAGGGTCGAGTCGGGCTTATGTGCAAGCTCAGGAGAGACTAGCGCTACAAAATACCGTTTAATTCTAAAATGTCTTGAAGTTAAAATTAAACAAGATTATCATTCTCCCAAGTTCGAGTACAGCGAAGGCTCGTATTCATTACGCCCAAATCCAGCGGAAACCCAGGAACACAAATTGAACGAGATTTATACCAAGGAGTGCCCCCGCAAGCAGTCTCGTTAAATCCGCTCGCCTGCAAATCGACGGTTGACATTAACTGTGGGAACACTCTCTTCAAATTCCAAAAAACCACTTAAGTGCCCCTGCAAGTGGTTTCAAGTTTCAATAAAGGACATTATGTGGTGATAGCTCGAGCCCATGCCCTTTACTTTCAAATCAGAGAAAGCAAAGAAATGGCGTATTTTCCTTAAAATAACTTAAGGGTTTTGGAGGAGGCACAAAGGGGAAAATAGACGGTCAAGATAAAAGCACAGAATTGAAGCAGAGAGATAGACGGCGGAGATCATAGCACAGGAACGCAAGTCAGATGGATGGACAAGATTAGATCACGAGACCTAAGTTAGAGATAAGTGGTCAAGAATGGATATCGCAAATAAAGATGCATGAGTTTATGGATCAGAGATTGTGGAGAAGAGCCACTTGTCGGCCATAGGTTCCATCGCATATCGCACTTCGCAAATCTTATTGTTTACCCTCCGCCGCTCTCAAATAAATCTTGCGATTTGCGATATGCGGGCGGTCCCACTTCCGCCATGCCACGTCACCTTCCCCGCACCCGCACTTCGCACTTCGCAAAATATAACATTTAACCCCCATTCCTCCCAGCTAAACCTTGCGACATGTGATCTACGGGCGGCCCTGCCTCTCTTTTCCACTTCACCTCCCTCTCCCCGCATTTCGCTCTTCGCAAGTTTAAATGTTTACCTCCATCGCTCATAAACTAAATCCGAGGATTTGTGATTTGCGATATCCGTGGGACCCATCCCTGCCACGTCACCTCCCTCTCCCCGCACTTCGCACATCGCAATGTTAAACACTTACCCCTATTTCTCATAACAAATCTGCCGATTTGCGATTTTCGATTGGCCCCACCTCTGCTTGCCACGTCACCTTCCGCCCGTCGCACTTCGCACATCGCAATGTTTAACACTTACCTCCTGTCTTTTATAACAAAATCCCCGATTTACGATTTGTGGGCAAATGCGATGTGGTTTCAAAAGTGAACTCCAAAGGTTTTCAAATCCGGAGGTAAGGCATTTCTTGTGTTAAATTGCATCAGAGGAAGAAAAGAGGATTATAATGTAAAGATGGTGAAACGCCAAAATGCGATAGAAGGCGGAACGCTGCAAGCACGAACAGAAGGGGACAAGATAACATTGTTTGAAGCAAAAAGGCATAGGCAAAGTTAGGCAGAAGAACGTATAGTGGCATTGTTGGAAGTACGACCGCTGGGTCAAGTCAGGCACTGAGGCGTTGTTACAGAACTATGCAGCTATTGCATCATAACCAGAAAGGACACCTCAGCACTTCGAGGGGACGCTTCAGCAACAATTAGATTCACCAAAACGAATGATATTTCGAGTTTCAATTTATTTTCTAGGTATGATTGCATAAGTAATTTTAACAGTTTACATAGTCGAAGTAGTTTCAAGAAGTTCAGCAATTACGAAGTATTCAGATGTATTTAAGTAGATAGAAATAAAGAAAAGATGTTCTGAGTTTTGGACGTCTGGATCACTGTTAATTTGGTACTGATATTTCTGAGAAATTAATGAAAGAAGATCAAGTTTCCTACACCTGCTGATGTTGATATGTCTTTCCAGTTTCGCTCTGTGTTTAGTCCTCTTTGATCAGGCTGATTGGGTTGACATCAATGACAACCATTCATCAACATACTCAAGGTTGATGCAGGCCCAGAAAGGACAGCGCAGGGGCAGCAGGAGGCCAGCAGGACTAACGCAGGCCTAGCCAAGGCAACGCAAGGGCAGCAGGAAGCAAAGCCAAGCAGAGGCCAGAGTGACGTAGTCTCCAAAGAGGGCAGCGCAGTAGCAGCAGGAAGCAGAGCCAAGCAGAGGGCAGAGTGACGTAGCCTCCACGTAGATCCACGCAGGCCCGCGTACTTACTGCGCAGAAGTTGCGCTGAAACTGTCTGCTCACGCAGAGGCCAGCTAGGGTGACGCAGTCCAGAAGTTGATTGTTGTTCAGAGTGTCGGAAGCTGAGCTGCAGACATTCAGCAACTGTTGGTGGGGTGAAAATTTTTTCGGTGCAGAATTTAGCCTAAGCTAAGTTGACGAAGAGCGGGAGGAGAACAACTTCTCAGAAGATTTCCTGCCAAAGAAGTTTGAAGATCAAAGAGAGTTGATTCATTTTGATTGGCAGACTTCTAGGAGAGGGAGTCAGTTGTCAGAGGGAGCAGAGCGTGCCTTTCTCGCCAAGGACCCTAGATCCGAGTCTCTAGTATAGAGAGGAGGATTCGTTCCAACACATTTTCTGAGCAGATAGCACCCCATGGACTACGTGATCAAGATAGGTTGGACGGCCTATCCAACATTGCAATATGGAAGGCCAGAATCCTGGTAGTCATGGAGACATACAGCTTGAGGGAGCATGCAGAGAAAGTACTAGCCACACCAACCGATGTGAAGCTCCTGGAGAAGCATGAAGAAGCAACGGCACACGCCAAGCACTTCATTATGGATGGGGTCAAAGATCATGTGGTTCGCACATAGGCGAGAAGGCAACGTCTCATGAGGTGTGGGTAGCTCTAACCACCCTATATGAAGGAAGATCCGTCCAGAGGAAGATGCTTCTAGAGAACCAACTGAGGTTATTCATGATGGCCAAGGGAGAGGAGATCGATCATTTTCTGTCCAGACTACAATCTATTTGGGATCAGCTGACTGGCATGGGGGTCAAGGTAGATGACAATGTCATGGTGAGGACTTCTCTCAATGCAATCACAGAGGACTGGGAAGCTTTTGTCCAAAGTATCTTGGGCAGAGCAGACCTTCCCAACTAGGACAACATGTGGGCTATCCTCCGACCAGAGGAAATTCGTCGGATGACCAAAAGACAGTAGAGCACTGGTTCGAGCAAAGTGAAGAAGGAAGAAGAGGAAGATTCGACCTTGGCATCAAAGAGGCAGCAAGGGAAAAAGAAGTGTGATCTGTCGAAGATCAAGTATTTCTAGTGCGGCGAACTAAGACATTTCGCCAGCAATTTTCCTCAGAAGAAAAAGCACAATGAAGCTTCTAGCTCCAAGGCTGTTGTGGCGGATGATGGCTCCGGAGATGACGTAGCCATGAGCGCTCATGAACCACGAAAGTGGGGCGACATGGATCTGTAGAGCAGCTACAGAGTGAAAGCAGGATCCTTGAGTAGCCCAACTCTTGGATCACGTATGAGCTACGAGAGCCTTAAGACGGTGTTGAAAATATTGTCATTGATGGCAAAGGAGCACAAAGGTGCAGCACTAGAACTAGCAATAAGACAAAGGAGCAGATCAGGAAACAATGCACAAAGAAGCAGAGGCAGAAGCAGCAAATTAGCAGAGGCAACAGAGGCAGCAAAGGCATCAAATGAAAGCTCGAGACGGTGTAATGGTTATATGAATAACCAGAAGAACAAGCTTAGGAGAGATTCGCAGAAGCAACAAAGAAGCAGAGGTAGCAGAGGCAGCAAAGGCAGAAAAGGCAGCAGAGAAGTAGCAAAGGCGTGCACCAAGCGTAAGAATCCCAAGTCTGAGTGAATAACGAATAGAAGAACAAGCTCTGGAAGGATAATGAAGATGCAGAGGAGCAACGACAAATGAAAGAAGGAAAATCGACTAAGGCAAAGAACTCTTAGAAGAATTACAAGGGAAGTGAGCGAATGGTCAAGATTAGATCGCAGAAGTGAAGGTGAGAGATGAACGGATGAGATTACACCGCAAGATGAGTCGGGAAGGACAATCGGATTTGCAAGCAGCAGCGAGGACCGTAGATTTGGTGGAGATCAACAGTGTCAATCACATCGTAACCGTAAACATATCGCATGTCGCAGCAAGAAGAGAAGCATGGACCGTTGGATCCAACGAAGACCAACGACGAATATCGAAAGCGCAAATTGCAAAGTTTAGCGCTTAAAGTGTTAAGGCCGTTGCAGGGTAAGTTATTGTGTGTGCGATGCAAAGTAGAGAAGGGACATGTGTTGGCACGGCAGGGCAGCAGTGAGGACCTGTAAATTTATGTAGATGTTCTATGCTTGATGCAACTTTACTTTCTCTTCAATACTAACTAGACAGCAATCACATAAACCATAAAGTAAAATGTTGATAGAACATACCAGTAGATCGACAGAAGACAAGCCAGAAACATATAATTGTGATGGTGCGTTATGGCAGTCAACAGGATGCTTCAACCAACAAAGTCTCTATATGGTTGGCTAACCAGCAATGTCACATAACCCTCAAAACAGCCAAACGGTCAACTCAAAGTCAACCCCAGAAAAGTCAACATTGCCCAGAAAAGTCAACACAAAACAACAGCAAGTCAAACTCAATGCAGCACAATCTACGGTCAACCTTTGACCTTGATTATTGTGCCAAAATGTACGAACTACAGAAATCGAAGTCTATGCCAAAATTCAGCTTCATTTGACTATGCGTTGACAAAAGTCAACGCTGGTCAAACCTTGCGGTGGAAACCCTAGTTGCACCAGAAATGTCTTCATCCTTCTCCTACATGTGAACTGCAAATTGCCTCCAAGTAGCTCGAACCAATTAGAAGTGGAGAGAGAAATATGTGTGATGATGAGATGAGATGAGTGAAATGTCCTCCAACGTTGACCTTATTTATATCCATCACTTGAGGGTGTGTGAAGGTACAAAACCTTAAAGCCAACCTGCACATATTTGAATATATTAAAAAATAAATTCAAAATAAATGTTTTGCTCATCGGATCAAGATGATCTTTAGATCGATCTTGCACCTCTCCGAAAGAGGAACCCAATAAAAATCTTGGTATCTTCATCTGAGCATCACAACATGTAGTTTGGACCTAGTTGTCCAATTTTAACACTCCCTCTCAACTAGGGAGAACTCCATCCACCTGTGCAACTCAACATCGTGCATCATCCCGCCGTAACTTGCTTTGCTCGCTCTTTATTTCAGAACAGAAGTGGGTCAGTCACAAAGACATCATTACCGGTTGACAGATTCAACCCAGAGGTCCAAAACCTCTATAGGACTCACAAAGAGTCTCATACCAACCCGAAGTTGGTTTATTTGACCCGAAGTCAGTAGGAGGTTCGAAATCTCACTAGACTTGATCCCAGATCAAGTGGTTGGACCGTGCCATCCTAGATAGAGAGTACGACAATCTTTGATGCATCCATCAGTCTTTGCTACTAGTCTCTAGCTTTTCCCACCTCATTGGCCAAATGAGAGGTACTTCCCATGAGCCCTGAACTCAATGGGTAGGATGCATACAAGGCACAGATAATGAGAGGTGAACCAACTCAATCATCACAATGGTGGGGCCCAAGCACACCAACAAGGTTCGGCAAGCCTAACCCTATGGTTACTTATAGCTCCGAGAAGCTATCCCCAAAGCCCCCCAGAGCTCCCAGAGCTCATCGTCCAACAGGACCCTCATCATAAGGTCGTTCCACGATACCAAGACTCTCACGGAAGGTTAGGAACTTGACCTTCTCCAGGGGCTTTGTGAGAATATCCACGACCTGCTCATCTATTCCTATATGATTGAGCCTTACGGCGCCTCACTGTACCATATCCGGGATAAAGTGGTACCTAATATCAATATGCTTGGATCGATCGTGGAACACTGGATTCTCAAACGAATCCCACTCTGGTTATCACAGAGTATCACGGTGGTATCTAGCACATGCCTGAACAGCTCACTGAAGAGCCTTCGCAACCAAACTGCTTCACAACAGGCCATGCTGCAATGTATTCGGCCTCTGCGGTGCTCAAAGCCACCGACTTCTGCTTCCTTCTCATCCATGATATCGAATCAGATCCACGTGTGAAGCAGCATCCCGATGTGCTTTTACGATCCACCACACTATCAGCCCAGTCGGCATCAGTATATCCAAGGAGTGTCACGCTCCCGGTAGTGTATCTCAGCCCATGGTTTATCGTGCCTCGAAGATATCTCAGAAGATTCTTGGCACCAACCCAGTGAGTGTGATGAGGCTCAACCATCTGTTGACTCAAAGTGTTCACTACAAAACATATGTCTGAACGGGTGTTCACTAAGAACATCAGGGCCCCTACAAGTTGATGATACTCAGTAGGATTTGCCAATACGGGCCCAGCAGCGCTGCCACTCAACTTCTTAAAGTCGAGCTCCATCGGTGTCGACACGGACTTGCAGTCCACCATACTAAATCTTTCCAGAAGCTTCACAATGTATTTTCCTTGAGAAAGGAAAATCTTGCCAGGTTTCTACCAAACCTCCAGACCTAGGAAGTAGTGCATCAGTCCTAGGTCTTTCATCTTGAACTCAGTAGTGAGCTCCCTCTTGCACTGATGAATGAGAGGGTCAACACTTGTCAGGAAGAGATCGTCCACATACAGCACCAGAATGAGAAGCTTCTCTCTATCAACCTTAAAGTAAAGGTTTCGATCACCATTACTACGAGTGACGCCCAGCTTCATCAAGTAGCTATCTATCCTCTCGTACCAAGCTCTGGGTGCTTGCTTCAGCCCATAGAGGGCTTTCTTCAACCTGCAGACATGGGTGTCTCGATCCTGGACTTCAAACCCCAAAGGTTGCTCTACATACACCTCTTCTTTTATCGCACCATCAGAAATGTGGTCTTCACATCCATCTGATGAAGACTCCATCCTTGCGTAGTAGCAAGGGCTATGATAGATCGAATGGTAGTATATCGTGCCACAGGTGCAAATACGTCATCATAGTCTATGCCTTCCTTTTGAGAGAAGCCACGAGCAATGAATCTTGCCTTGAACTTTTCAGCACTTCCATCAGATCTATGCTTGATCTTGTAGAGACATTTCGAGGTGACAACTGCTTTGTCCACCGGTCTTGGAACCATATCCCAGACATCATTCTTCATTATGGAGTCATACTCTTCGTGCATAGCATCCTTCCAGACTTTATGCTTTACAGCTTCCTCAAAAGATCCAGGCTCGGATTGTACAATCGCACTCATGGCTGCCAGATACCCTTGGTATCTACTCGACTTCTTGCTTTCACGGAATGTCCCCCTTGGGGCCATATGTCCCTCGGCATCCTTGAGAGTGTCCCTGAGCCATGATGGTCTCTTCCCCAGTGAAGGAGGTGGATCAATCAGGTCCATCGGTCCTTCAAACATCAGGCATCATCTCATCCTTCGGTTCTTCTTGATTTCCAGGCCTTACTTCATGATCTTCCTCAAATCTCGGAAGATTGACTACTTTCTTCAAGGAAGCATCTTCGTCAAAGGTGACATCGTGGCATATCTCCACTTCCCTTTGAACAGCCACATAGACTCTATAGGCCTTCAAAGTTTCGCTGTAGCCCACAAACATCCCTTTCTTCCTAGAAGCATGCAACTTGCTCCTCTTCTCTTTCGGCACATGAAAATAAACAAGACATCCAAAAACTTTAAAATGTGAGACGTCAGGTTTCTTACCAGTGAAAACCTCTTCGGGAGTTTTGGAGTCCAGAGAGAAATGCGGGCATCTGTTTTGTATGTACACGGCAGTGTTCGCAGCTTCTCCCCACAAAAACTTCGATAGACCCTGGTCACATAGCATGGCATGGGAAGTTTCCACAATAGTCCTATTCTTTCATTCAGTAACGCCATTTTGCTCAGGAGTATAGACAGTTGTGGTCTCCCTCTTGATTCCATCTTCTCTGCAAAATTTCTTGAACTCGTTCGTCTCATATTCAGTGCCATTATCGGTCCTCAAAATCTTGATCTTCTTCCCTATCATATTTTCCACCAAGGCTTTGAAGGTACGGAACCACATGAAAGCCTCATCCTTCTTCTCCAAGAAGTATATCCAAGTTTTGCGAGAGAAGTCATCTATGAACGTCATATAATAAGAACATCCTCCCACGGATGTCACGGGCAGCATACCAGACAGATCAAAATGGATCAATTGTAAGACATCAGAGGTCTTTGTGATGCTTGAGGGAAAAGGTCCCCTTGTATGCTTTCCTTCAGCACAACCCTGACATACACCTTCATGATTATTTGAGAACTCGGGCATCCCCGTCACCACCTTCCTTGGTTCGGGAAGGGCTTTGTAGGGAAGGTGTCCAAACCTCCGGTGCCATAGTTCAGTCTGTTGGATAGTATCACATGTCATCGCTCCCTAGTGGACTTCTTCCAACCTACTAGAGCGTGTCAACTCTAAAGCCAATCGTGATAGCTTCCTTGAATCTCTTCTTCCACATGCGCACCTTTCCATCAATGAATTCCACATTGAAACCTTTGTCTTCCGTGGATGATATAGACACAAGGTTCTTCTTCAAATTTGGTACATAGAGTACATCCTGCAAGCAGAGGACTTGACCTTGAGACAATTGGAGGGTCACAGTCCCTATCCCTTTCACGAGATATGTGGCATTATCTCCAAGGATAATTTCCATATTGGTATCCTTCTCAACTATATCAGAGAGTGCTTCCTTGAACCCAATGATGTGCCTTGAGGCACCACTATCTATCAACCAGACATCCATAGTGTCGGGTGGAGATGCAGCAGAGAGGGTAGATACTCATTTCTTTTATCAACAACATTTGATTCCTCATACCTAGAGTTCCTTGACCTTTTGAAAGGTTGACCATTTTCGCCAGAGGAAGCCTTCCTCTTTCCCTTGAACCTGTTGTTCCTTTGATTGCCATTCCTCTGGTTGTTGTTGTTTTCATCACCATCGGGAGAATCCTTCTTGAAAGGGCATTCTCTAGCATATTGACCTGGCCTATGACAAGTGTAACACTTGCCCTTCTTTCCTTGGGCCCCTGCTCTTCCTTTGTTCTTTGGACCACCAAAGTTCTTCTTTTTAGAATGAGCAGCATAGGCAACATTTCCTTCATTTTCATACTCCTTCATTCTTGTCTCTTCTTGAACGCATCTTGATAGTACTTCGTCAAAGTCAGGTATCACATTATTATTGAGAATGGTAGTGATGAACACATGCCATTCGGATGAGAGCCCTCCAAGTGCGGTGAGTACCATCTCTCGATCAGTTATTGTCTCCCCAATAGCCAACAGATTGTTCCTGATCTTGGTCAACTTCAGAAAATATGATTGAATAGACTCATCCCTGCCTTTCTTCAGATTCTTCAATTGATTCTTGTAGAATAGGACTTGATTCGCATTGTTGGCCTTGAACATGTGGAAACCCTAGCTGCAGCAGAAATGTCTTCGTCCTTCTCCCACGTGTGAACCGCAGATTGCCTCCAAGTAGCTCGAACCAATCAGAAGTGGAGAGTGAAATATGTGTGATGATGAGATGAGATGAGTGAAATGTCCTCCAACGTTGACTTTATTTATATCCATCACTTGAGGGTGTGTGACACATTCGCTGGGGTACAAAACCTTAAAGTCGACCTGCACATATTTGAATATATTAGAAACTAAATTCAAAATAAATGTTTTGCTCATCGGATCAAGATGATCTTTAGATCGATCTTGCACCTCTCCAAAAGAGAAACCTAATAAAAATATTGGTATCTTCATCTGAGCATCACAACATGGAGTTTGGACCTAGTTGTCCAATTTTAACAGGACCGCTAGATCGTATGGCAGATCAAAGACGGACGGTGAATCGCGAGTTCGCACATCGCAAATGTTAGCGGACAGCCCTAAGGCTTTGCAAGGTATGTTAATTAGTTTGTGATGCGATAAGGTTAGAAAGATACGTTGCGGTGAAAGGGAGGAGCCATGTGTTAGCACTGCGCATTAGCGCACATCGCATATTTTATGGTTTAAGGTTCACGCGGTAAGTTATGTTGGATGCGATGCGGTGAAAGGCAGAAGCCACGGTTCGGCACTGCGCATTAGTGCACATCATAGATTTCATGTTTTATGCTTAAGGTTCGCACGTTAAGTTAAGTTAGATGCGATGCGATCACATATCGCACAAGATAGGAGATACGTTATTGCTAAAAGTTAAAAGATGCACGTATGCGCGATGCGATGTATTGTGATTGGTCAAGGGTTGTGGGACCTCATACCCCTTGTTTTGCGTCTGTTATGGGCATTCTGTTATATAAAATATGTGTTGTTTGATCACTAACGTATGTATGTGGAATTAACTCCGAATTTGTGTTCTGTTGCGTGTTAAAAAGGTGTTTATGTGGGCCATACCCCACAGGTCACAAAGAAAAGGCCCGAACGCATAACAAAGGACCAGGAGCTCGTGCAGAACAGTGTTGTAACAAAAGAAAAGTCTGAACTCAGCAAGAAAAGGCTCGGGTAAGAAAAAGGACCCAAAGCTCGTGCATAATAGTGCAACATGTTGAAATTTGTTTACCAGAGGACAGGTGATTTCCTAAGGCTTTGATCTTTGGCCTAGGGAAAAGTGTCCAGAAGAATTTAATTTTTCTCCTAAAGTGACTTTATAAAGTTATAAAGTCAAATCTAATTTAAAAGTGACTTTAAATGATAAAGTTACTAAGTCTAATTTTAAAGTGACTTCAATAAATTCAATGTGAAATTAGAAAATGAAAAGTGACTTTGGAAATAAATGACTAAGTGGGTCTTTATTAAAGTGGGGTGAATTAAAAAATAGACAGTGAGATTTAAATGAGCATTTAATCTCAGCCCTAGATCTAAAGCTATCCAGCCATTGGATTTAGGGATTCCCCAAAAGTAACTTAGGGTTAGGTTAAAGGAGGAAAAGGAGGAAAAAGGTCATTCATTCTTTCATGAGCAGATTGAGAAAGGAGAAGAGAAAGCTGAGGAGATTTTCTGAGCAGTGAGAAGAAAGAGGACAGCAGTAAGGAGATTCAGCTAAAGGTATAGCAGCATTTATTGGCACAAATCCCAAGGCTGAAATCCGTACAACAAGAGAGGCACTGTTTCCAAGAAAGGGAGGCACGAAAATCGAGGAAGAGGGCAGCAGCATTAAGCATGAAGTTTGAGGCAGAAATCTGGGCACGAAAATCGAGGAGAAGTGTTGCTTATTTTTTCAGCACAAAAACCAAGAAAAACGACAGTAGCTTCAGTGCTGATGTCAACGTTGTTTCTCGCCACAAATTTCGAGGAGGGCTGCTGTACAAATCCGTATAGTTCATACAGTACTATACAATTGATTCCGACACGTTTTCTGAGGTGGTCGTACAACATTTATTGTTGTCATTAATGCTGTAATAATTTTTGTTTTGCAAGTTGCTAATTTGGCACAATTTCCGAGGCGATGTGCAAGCACAGAAATCAAGATCAGTCTGTAAATTTGGTTACTAGAATTTTTACTGTGTTTTTCTATTTCATTGTAAAAGCAATATTCAGAAAATAAAGAGAAGCTTTCGAACTGGTTTTCCACAAGAGTTGTAGAGGGTTTTTCTAGGGTCAAGTTGACCAAAAATCAGCGTGTCTATTTTTTGTGTATTCCTGATTTATTTTTCTGAGTTTTTATATCTACATTTCAGCACTGTGAAATTTCCAGAATTTGTGTTTTCAGAAAATATTTATTTTTCTAGCTTGTTGAATGTATGGCTATGGAAATGGGCATTTAACTTTATGGGAGAAATAAGGAGAAACTGAAAACCGGGGTTGGGTTATCAAATTTCTACATGGTATCGGAGCTATTTTGCTGAAAAGTGCAATTTGGGACAGCAAAAAGAAAAATTACAGCAAGTTGTTTTTTCACACAGAAAACAGTATCTTTACTACAGTAGTGTTATTTTCAGCTTATTAGGACAGTAAGCATGTCTTTGGGCTTGAGGGTGGAGGATAGGTTGGATGGGCATAGTAACTACAATGTTTGGAAGGAGAGAATGCAGAACATCTTTGAGGAGGGAGAAGTCTGAGATATCATGGTGCATACCGCACAACACCTTGTTAATGTGCCTACTGATGTTGTTCAATTGGCAGCGTTTAATAAAAAGAATAGCAAGGATAAGAGACTGATTCTAGATGGAATCAAAGACCATTGCATTCTTCATGTGAGAGAAAAGAGATATGCTCATGGGATGTGGACAACATTGACCAATCTCTACCAGAGTACCAATGAAACAGGAAAATGGTCCTAAGGGAGAAGTTGAAGACCATTAAGATGGGAAAAACTGATAGTGCAGCTGGTTATCTCACAAAGATTACTAATGTGAGAGATGCATTCGCAGTAGTTGGAGAGGTCATTCCACCCACTGAGTTGGTGCGGATCGCAGTGAATGGCCTTCCCAGTTCATGGCTGAACTTTGCTGATGGGGTTTGTGCACGTGAGACCCTTCCCACTTGGGAGAGGTTCTGGGATGATTGAATACAAACAGAAATCAAAAAGAGCCATCTTGGGGCCGCCAAACCAGTTGAGCAGGATGAAGATGTAGCACTATTGGTAGGAGGCAAAGGAAAGAAGCAAACTTCCACAAGTGTTGGTGGGGGCAAAGGCAAAGGTAAAGGTAAACAGGGGAACATGCAAAAGGACTATTCCAAGGTGAAGTGCTGGAATTGTTAGAAGATGGGACACTATGCAGTTGTGTGTCCGGAGAATAAGAAGAAGGGGAAGAACCAGAGCATGGCAACATCAGCAACGATAGAGGACTTTACGGATAGCTTTGACCAGGAGTTTGGGTTCATTGCTTGTGAGTCCACTAATGCAGGATCACCTGCCACGGAGGTTGAGAGGTAGTGTGCATTTCCCTCCACTAGCGGAGCATCTTCAGGTGTCTGGTATGTTGACAGTGGGGCTTCACGTCATATGACAAGAGTCCGTGAGTACTTCTCAGAACTTTCAGAGAGTGGCACTGATATAGAGGTAGCACTCGAAGATGACAGCGTTGTTAGAGCAGTCGGTGTGGGGACATTGACATTTGATAGGGAACCCAAACCTCCTTTGAAGGTGTCAACTATTCTATATGTGCCAAGGATGAGGAAGAACCTCATATCCATCTCAGCATTGGAGGACAGAGGGTATGAGATATTGTTCAGGAGAGGACAGGTGCTAATATATCCCAGGGGTGCTCCAGCTGATTCAGCTAGAGTGATTGGTGTATGCCATGCAAAGGTGTACAAGTTTGCATTTCAGCCCCTTTTGGCATTGAGTAGTAGTACCGACAGCAGAGCTAGCAGTTCAGAGCTGTGTGAGATTTGACACTGCAGAATGGGGCACATGTATCATGGAGCCTTGAGGACATTGCGGGAGATCACTACAGGTGTGCCAGATTTCAGTACTGATCACTTTGATACATGCAGAGGATGTGTGATGGCCAAGTTTGCCAAATCCCCTTTTCCTAGCAGTGACAGCGGATCATCTGGGATACTTGATTTGATTCATTTTGATTTGAGCGGTCAGATGTCTCATGTTTCCTTGAGTGGATATGAGTATTATGCTTTATTCATTGATGATCACTCTAGGAGGACCTGGATTTATTTCTTGAAGACCAAGAGTGAGGTCTTCAAGCGGTTTTAGGAGTTCAGAGCTCTTGTGGAGACTCAAACAGGTCAAAAGATCAAGTCCCTAAGGTCGGACAATGGAGAAGAAACACACTGTTAGGGTCCCGTGATTTGGCCGATTGGCTAACCAAATGACGATGTAACATCAAACCAAGCTTTGGAGCCCAAGGACCTAGCCTTCCTGGACTCAGAGAGGGCTCTCTCTATAAGTGCAAAAGATGTCGGTGTGTTTACTAGCGATGTTCTGATATTAGGCTAGTTATGAAGTGTGTTTTTTGGTTTTTTAGTTTTTAAGTTTGTGAGGGATGAAACTGATCAAATACATAAACTGGATAACAAGATGTAGATAAATTGGTCTATGGGGTCAAACAGGTCAAGGAAGCTATGAAGTGATGATGTAAAGCTGCTGTAGGGCCGATTTGATTCACAGTAGAAGGGATCTCTGGGCAAAATGGATTAAATGGACAGTAAGTTGGTGAAAGACAAGGGATTTCAAGTGAAAACTAGTTAATAGTAGACATGAACATGTAATAGCAAGCCATTGATCATGCTAGGAATAACTATAAGCTAATCAATACATAGAAATCAAACATTCCAGCCATACATAGAGGTATAAGACCCTCTAACTTCGGAAAAAGGCTATCAGACTTTGGGGAAAACACATGAGACAAACTAACAACTCATAGACTATGCCGGAACGCCTAAACATAATCTCTAAGTCATTGGGCACTTGGAAAAATAAGTTTTCATAGTTTTAGGCAAAGGGCTAGATCAGGAATAGGCCTCCTTGGTTCAACAAAATGATCAACAAATCAGTCAAAGAGAAATTTTTATGGACAGAACTATGGGCAGCTGATAGGTAGGTAGGGAAAACCATACATCCTACTCAACATACATGGAACTGATGAATAAAACTTAGCAACAATACCTTAGGTTACTAAAGAGCAGCTAAGAATTCTTTAGCATAACTAAGGGAGAAAGAAAACATCAAGCTATGAAGATTCAGGGATTTTGAGGTGCCTCCATGGGCATGTCTCAAAATCAATCTTTACTGATCTATAGCAACAAGAAAAATGAATTATGAGTGAAAACTAGAAGACAAAACACATTAAGAAGCACTATACCATTCTACCATGTCAAGGAATCCATCAACAAGCCTTCAACATTCCTCAAAAGCATCCAAGAGGCAGTCCAAAAATCATAACTCAAGTGTATTCTTCAAAGCTCATATGACCAATGCATTAATTCTTCTCTCAAGTTCAGCCTCCGATTTACAATGAGAACCATGGGATAAATAGGCTAGAAGGAGGAAAACCTCATGGAGCAACTAGCTATCCCATTGGCCAAGTCAAAATATCTAAACTTGTCCTTGAGGCTTTGCAAAGCCCAAGGCACAAAATATCCCATAAAATATCTAAAAAACTGCTAAAAACGGAAATTATATTGACTTTACATGATTTTTCCATGATAAAAATAGCTTAACGCACATTTGGGAAAAGCAGATTTTTGGAGTTCAAAAATTACAAAAATACTTCATATTTATGCCTGAAAAAGGTCCCCTGACTTGCTGGATGCAAATGGAAGCCTTCCGATGTCGAAATGAGGCTCATGATGGCTCGTTGGAAAGCTCTCTGTGTCTGCTTTCCGGCGCAAGTGGAATCACCTCAATATGATCTCTGAAAGTCCCTCAAAACTGTACCTGTGTGCAAAAACCCAGAAAATAGCAGGCTGCTGATATGGCGGGCAGAATGTGCAAAATGAGGCTGTTTTTCGCCAATTTGAGGGGGCGAATGATCTTCAAATGCCATGAAAATCGCTGGAGACCTGCTCATGGAATTATGGCATCCATCGGTATCATCCTCCTCCCTTGAAAACTCATCAAACTGACATGGCGAATTTATGAGTTTTTGGCCAAAAACCCAAAAAATGCCAAAAAACAAAAAGTTTCCGAAACAGGCCCAAAATTGGCATGCCTGACCCTCAGGGGTCCATAGCAACATGCTCCGAAGCTGAGGCCAAAATGTCAAGAACTGATATGCTTTTCTCCTCTTTTCGTGCCTGGTGCTTCCCCTTTGCCTTCTTCAACTTCTCTTGGGCTGCCTTGTCTCATGTTCAGGCAAACTGATTTAGCTTCTAAAAGTGAAGATTCATTTTCCTCTGTAGCTCAAGATCCCTGTTTGCCTTCTCAAGCTTTGTTTCCAAATGCTGGTTAGCCCTCTCAAGCCATGCTTCCTTGTTTTCCTCAATTTCTTGCTCAAAGAGGGCAGTGAGAGGAAAGGCTTCGAATTGAGCTTGTTCTTCTGCTATCTGTTTCTCCAAGGCTCTTCTAAGCCCGATGGTCCTAGGCCTCTTTTGCCTAGGCTGGTCCTCCTCCTCTTCATCATCAAATTCGTCAATAAGCTCTTCAATTCTTACTTGCGCCTTTTCTGCCTCCTTTTTGTACTTGATTGCCCTTGCCTCATGAATGGCTGCATGATACTTCATTTGTTTGTTTTCAACCTCCAAGTGGTTAATTCTAAATACAGAATCTTCTTGTAACATAATTTGCCTTTTGTGAATGAGGTTTTCGAGGATACGGGCCTCATTATCATTTGTCATCGGCTTGGGATAGGGATGGCCAGTGATTTACCTCCATCTTGGCACTTTCTCCAGTTGCACTTTTGCTGAGCCAATCTAGCGCTCTTTCTCCTTGACAGGCTAAGTTGTCTTTTTGGGCAATTTCCTCTTTTTGAGAGCAGTCAAGAGTCACTTGTATCGAGGAGAATGCTTGACCTGTGTCCTTCCTCAACATCTTGTCCAGCTTGTGGCTCAAAAGATGCTTCAATTGTTTGCTCAACCTGCTGCTCTTCAATCTCTGTCTGCTGCTGTTCCTCTTCCTGTACTTGCTGCTGTTCATCAACCTCTAGCTGCTGTCCCTCTTCCTGAATTTGCTGTTGTTCATCAACCTCTAGCTGCTGTCCACTGATTTCCAACTGCTGCTGTCCCTCAAAATCTGGCTGCTGTTGCTCATCATCCTCCTTTTCTCCCTGTGGCTCACTGCCCTCTCCTTCTCCTTGTTTACTTGGCTGCCCAGTGATCATCTTGAATTTTTTAGGGGTAGGCCTACTAGATAAAAGAACTGGGCGATGGACAGGCTGAGTAGGAGACACATGAACAGGAGGGACAGTGGCGAAATCGGCATGGCTAATGAATGAATCCCATGAAACTCCTTTCTTCTCCAGCTGGTGTAAGAAGATGATTTTGATCAAGGAATGGTGAAAGAGAGAAGGGATTTGCTGAGGTGGAGCTTTCTTTTGGACAGTAGCTGCCATTTTCTCTATGCTTTTGGACAAGAAGTATGGAAGGTTTAATTGCCTGCTTCTAGTAAAATGCATCAACAAGCGAACATGATAGGCAAAAATTTGGCTAAACCTCCCTTCACAAGTGAAATATCTCATTATGGCTTTCATCAGCGGAGCATAACTGTCAAGAAGATAGGAGAAAGGGAAAATAACAGTGATGGTTTCTCTATGTTCCGGCTTGATGAAAGGTTTATAATCTTCCAGATCAAGATGCGCTTGTTTAAACCACTTTTCACCATGATACGGGAACTTGGTAGCCTTGGATACATACCTTGGGGAGATTTTGAAGTCAAGACCTGCTAACTGGAAGTGTTTGTCTTTGAATCTCAAAGCGCACAAATGTGTAAGTGGCGAGAAACTCTTGACTTCTTCTATCCTCTGACAGAAATCAAGACAGCCTACTTCATGGAAATTAAAAAGCACTGATGGGTGAGCATTGATTTCTTCTATGGAGATAGGTTCATATCTCTTATGTTGTCCACCTTTGTGATCTCGTTTTGGAGGCATTCTGACTTGAAACAGGATTTGGAAGAGGCAAACTGCCTTCAATGTATGAAAAATGCTCTGCTGGATTGAAACTGGCCACTACACTTCTTGGACAGATATGGACCCTGTGATTTTGAATAAAATGCAACAATGTTTCTTGGAATAAGCCACCTCTGCACTTATTAACAACAGTCCTTCAAATCTGGATACACTTCAGCTATGTAACCTTCTTAACAATGGTACCATGTGTAAAAGATGGGGTAGCTACTTCGTAGATTCCCTGTGCACAGTTTTGAACAATCACCCCTCTTGTGACTTTGTTAGAGGCCAACCTACACTGTTATTTGTGTTTTCAAACAAAACTTGAATATGAAAACCCTGCTCTTTAGGTCATTCACCTTGAAGAATACCTCTGTCAACAGATTTCTGTAGAGACCATACAGTGGAAAGAAAGGAGACCCTTTGGTTAGGTGAAAAATTAGCCCACGGTGTTAAGGAAAACACCTTTCACTTGTGACTTTTGAGAAGTCAATCACCACCTTTATACCTCTGCCTTTGATGTCAAAATCCAACATCAACAACCTCTGTCCTTCACTATGATGTTTACCTTTGAAAATCTCTGTCAACAAGTCTTCAACATGACACAATATGGTTTCTAGGAAAGGCAGACTCAAGTTAGATTGTAAAATCAGTGCACAGTGCTTTGTGAAGGACACCTTTTCTGCTTGTGAGTTTAAGAGATCCACCCAAATACCTGTACCCCTGTTTCCAGTATTAACTTCAAACACTAACAACTCTATTCTTCAGAAAAAGGCCCCTTTCCTTTGTGAAGTTTTAAGAGAACAAAAAACTGCTTTTGTACTTCTGCCTCCAGAGTTAGAAACACATCAATGAAATCTGCCCTTCAATGTAACATTTACCCTTAGAGTCTCTTTGTCAATCAGCTTTTCAACATGATAATGAGGTGAAGAAAGAGGGCAGACCTAGATCAACAATACACAGTGCTTTATGAGGGACACTTTTTCTTGTGAAGTTTAAGACATCAAACATCACTTGTATACCTCTGCCTTCAAAGTTTAGATTTAACCACCAACAACCCTGCCCTCTAGAAAAATGGCCCTATCCACCCTTAGAAACTCTCTGTCAACAATTCTTCACAATGATACAATACAGTGTAAGGAAGAAGCAGACTTAGCTTGGGTGAAAAAATCAGTGCAACAGTAGTTTATAGAATACACTCTCTGCTTTGTGAGTTTTTTTTTAAAATCCATCAACACCTCTATACCCCTGCCTCCAATGTGTAACTTCTCATCAATAAATTATGCCTTTTAATGTGCTGTCATCTTTGGAAGCTCTCTGTCAACAAACTTACAGTAGTGAAATATAGTGAAATAGGGGGGGCAGTTTGCTACAAAGGTGTGCTTGTGAGATAGGCAACAGTCACTCTGTTCTTGAAACCTCTGATGTCAATAAATACATGATTTGAAAACGACACAAACTGGTTCCTAACCATAAAACCCCGTATTATCTCAATGTAATTACCTCATCTCACTGTGTAGGAAAACTGCTTTTGTTTTTAGCACTAATGGCAAGGTTCGGGGTTCTCAAACATTCTTGTCATTTATCAACACCTTGCAATCGATGGGGAGTTCATAAAAATACCTCAAATTTGATGGATGCCCGCTTGAAAGGATGAAAGAAACCCTGGATAGTCTGGAAAAGCCGCGCGGCAACCTTTGGAGAAAACCCGTCGCGCAGGAAAACTTGTCGGGTCGGCCTGTCGTGTGGTCGGGCGGCCTCCTACAGGCACGTCACGCCCACCTACAGGCATGTCGCGCCGACGAAGAGGCCCCGTGTATTTTTCTGCCCAGGCACGTCGCGCCAAATCCCAGGCACGTCGCGCTGCTTTTTCTAGGGAAAACCTGTGAATTTCCGACCAGATTCTCTATGTCTCGATGGTGGAGAGGCGTGGGCTCTTCTTCAGATTTTTGAAAATGAAAAATTTACACCATAATTACCCTTTGATACTATATCACCATAACTCTCCAACGGTCACTTACCCTTTCAGAATTAACATTGATTTCTAACTCTGTTTGTTTTTTCAAACAGTGGGTTTGTTATTTGCATATGTATACCCGCCCTTTGATTCTGACCCCGAGCTCTGAACTTCGACCAATAATCCAAGCATATCTATATTATCTATGATATTGTTTTTTAACAACATTGGTGCTATTTCTGACGAAATGAAACCCACCTTACCACTGTGAAGATAATGCTAAAAAACAACTGTTATGCTTCTAAAAAACAGGGCTTGCTTTGTTAACATATCTTGACTGGTGCATTGGTCTTTTTATAAAAGAGACATTTGCAAAAACTCAACTTTTGTCCCCTGTTTTGATAAGTTAGGAGAAATGTTAAGGAAGAAAAGTCATTCAAAAACTGGCAAAAGGCATTTGAAGCTGTTTTATCACTCAACAGGGGATTGCCTGTGTCACTCCAACTTGTTAATAATTTTTGCTATTAGGTGACTTATAAGCTTTTCTCCTTGGACTGTAAGCGCCTTCTTGTAGTTGCATGCTTTCACACTATACTCCTCTGCTTTACTCAAAACGAGATCTTTTAAACTTAATGGCAGGTGACAATGGGGTACCTTTAACCCTTCTTTAAAGCAACTACTCTTTGTAGTATCAATGCATGCCTATGTTCATTGTTGTCTCCCTTCTATTTTAGGTACAGTCTGACAGACAGCTCTTTTGAATAGGAGCACCAATACCTTTGCATCATCAGCACTATCATTCACCTGTGCAATGACCTTTACTCAGTTTTTGGTGTCCTTCCACTGCTTTCTTGTATCAATTAGTTTTAGCAACTTGCAATGGCTTTGGCCCTCTACTCATGCATGGAGGAGGCTCTTCATCAGATAAGGTGTCCGGAGACTTTTTTACCACTATGTTCGACACAGCCTTTCTCTGAATGTGGTGGTAAGTAAACTTCTTGAAAAAACACCAATCTTAGCATCTTTACTTGCAAGCATCACTGTGTTTTAGAAGAAAACCCTAGCCACAGTGACACTGTTCTGAGGGTGACTGAGAAATTTATCATTTGGATTGTTTATCTCATGACCTGTTACTTGACAAAAACTCTTTGTGACTATGAAGGTCAGTGCATTTGAAAAAGCTAAGGGCTTTCTTTCTGCCTGTGTAATGGCATTGGTTAACAGCATCTATTCCATTTGATCTTGAACAAAACAGGCTTCTTATGATTTGGATGTTTACTGATGACAGGCTCTTCTAAAGTTCAACAATTCATATGGTTTGCAAGTTTGAAATGAGCTCCTTTATCAGGCCAAACTCCCCTTTCCTTTGAGCTTATCATATTTCCACTACATTCCTGTTATGATCATTAGCCATATTCATAAAACCTGGAGTCCTTGTTTCATTTGTTTCAGCTCAAGACAAACCTGGATCTTTGCCATTATCTAAATCAATATTTGCCCGCGCCCTCTGCTTATGGATGAAGGAGGCGCCCTAACCCTCTGCTTGTAAATGAAGGAGGTTCTGGGCCTTGACATTTTACCAGTTTGCTGAGACAGTAGTGACCCTTTCTTACTGTGATTTTTATACTGAAAAGAGTTGTAAAGTCCAGATGATTAGCTTTCTGTTTTGCAGACATATCTAAAGGTTCAAGTTACATTTAGAAGCAGTTGTTCCTCTAACTGTAAACTCAAACATTTTACTCCATGAGATGAAATATATTTCCTGTCTTTGTAGAACCATAGAGCACTGTGAAAAACCTAATAGTCAGCTTGAGATTGGATTTTATGCAGTGCTGAGATCTAGGGGGCGTGAGTGGCGCGACTTAAGGCTATTTGTCAATTTCTTTTGCAAAGTAAAGGATCAGTCATGGTAGACCTGTAGCAGATGGAGGATTTTTGGCTTTTTGATGATTGCCAAGGGGAAAATGTCTTAAAACGCCACTTCCTAACATAGGGGATACCTTTGAAACAGATGTGGATTTGCCTTTTAAAGCTGATGGGCAGGTCAATAAGGCTGAAGCTAGATAGGATTGTGATATGAGGTTTTTGATGTTGCCAGGGGTGGACTGAATAGGTAGAAAGGCGAAAAAAGTTTTGGGATGGTTTTCTGGATGACATATTGACATAAGGAAATCAGTTTCTAGAAAACTCAGTTGAAGATATAGTCATCACTAACATGTAAAAAATACTGATGGCTAACACTTTCAAAAATCAAATATGAAATGCAAAGTCTGTCATTCATTATTCCAGTTTGTTAGAATTTACACCATTTCTTCCTTTCTCATAGTGAAGAAAGCTAGATGTAAAAAAGAAATTGGCACCAAACACATCTATAATTGGCCCACCTCTTGCCAATGCTATCTTGTAAAACTGGAGCTTCGACTTCTATACTTTTTTTTAATACCAATCAGCAACCGATTTTGTGAAAAAAAAATATACATATTTGGATCAATTTTATAAGCATATGAAATATCTACAAAACTAAGATTATTCTTAATATCCTTTTCATATTTCATTCGTTATAAAAAAAAAAATTATGAAGCTTATGATATACTATCAACACGAACACATAAAGTTGAAGTTAATGATCGGTTGAGGTGAAATAAAATTACACTTTTTATTTCGGTTGGGAGAAACTGTCGGACAAGTGACGTTTCTTATATAAACGTCGGTCTTGCGATGCTTGGGAGCAACCGTTGGAAAAGAAATGTTGCTCATATAACCGTCGGTCTTGCGACGTTTGGCTTCACAACATCGCAAGACCGACAGTTATATGAGCAACGTCACTTTTCCAACGGTTGCTCCCAAGCATCGCAAGACCGACGAATGTGTAGGCGACGTCGCAATTTTTATGTTTCGTCCCATAAATGTCGTAAGACTGACGAAGTGTTTAAAACGTCTCAATTCCGACAACAAACATAAACGTCGCAAAAGTGACGATATCTCTAAACGTCGGTATAGCGACGGTTTGTGGCGGGATTTGAAAATTTGATAGAAATTGGGGAAATTTCAGACATTATGACAAAAGTGTCGAAACTAAAGTGTCATAATTTCCGCCAAATGTACCAGTTTGTCCAATCACCACAAATAATGACCATATCCATTCGCCAGTTGATCTCACGAAACCATCGAATTTTGAAAGCCCCCCATTGGAAGGTCCACAGTTTGTCCGAGATGATGAGGCACTTCAGCACCCGCTGACGGTTACGTCAGATCCTCACATCCCCAACAAAACCCAAGGAAAACTTCAAACTATGGTTTCCAAAATTAGGGTTTCTACACTTGGATCCGTGAGCATATCAGCTTCACCTGGTGGATACTTATTTTTCCCATTCCATCAAATTGATCATCCTCAACATCATGATGAGATTCTCGGCTAGCTTGACGGATCCTATCCAATAAATATATTTGCAAGTAGGAAATATCTTACTTCACTTCTGTTGGATCTAGGTTTATGCATGAAGGATGTGTGTCATTTATATATGATTTTAGGTTTCAAGCACATCTTTCTGCGTATCATGATGAAATTGTGATTCATCTTGAACAATCCATTCTGGCATGTTCTCTGGTAATTAGCCATGACCTTCTTGTTGTTGCACATGTTTGTCAGGTATGTCTTGTTGTTGATGCACAATGTTGTATGATGGTTCTAATTGTGGACATTGTTGTTCTTGCAGGTCAGGAACTAATGTGATGGCTGCACTGGAAATCTGGTTTCACATAACCCAACTGCCTCTTTATTTAAATTAGGATTTTAGGTTTAGGCTAGCTATGATCTTTTAATAAAAGTTGGTTGGTTGAAGTTGTTAATTAGGGTTTACTTGCTATGATTTTCTTTATAGTTTAAATTTATGTTTGTTGTCTTTTCTTACGATAAGTAGCTTCATGCATTATAATTTTCCATTAGTTTGCACTCGGGCTCTCTCATTTTTTGCTCATTGCTGCATAATATTAAGGAAACCACTACATGCGCTTTGCCTTGTTTGTTCACCTGCAACTAGTTGATTTCTCTTTCACATGGCATTACATTGCGTCATAAGCCTCATTTGTTGCATCACGTTGTGACACTTGCCTCCTCGCATCATATGTCCGGGATGTTGACCTAGCTTGGAAATTTTTTGTATATTGAATGCGACTGCATGAGTCTTCAAACCCTCGGTGCCCTGACTAGCCTTCTTAATCCTCCTTGCACGTGTTTGAAGTTGGATGGATTTCTTGTACCTCTTTGCGCACATTGAAACCCTAAAGGTCTTCCTTGATTTCATGTCATAATTGATAAAACCCTAACCCTATTATTTGGGTTAGGTTGTGGTGGTTGCCCCAAGAGGTAGCTTCTCTCATAACAGGTCATCAAAGTCACATTTTCAGCATTATTCTTATGATTCTAATTCATTAGCCAGGGAGATACGAGCAGGTTGCTTGTGGGGAACCCTAATGATTTTGAATGGCCTATATCTGCAACCTGAACCCTATGCCCAGCATAGTCTTGAATATCTTAATGATTTGTTTTGCATGTTTCATGTGTGGGTAGGAGATGGGATGTGAAGGCTTGGCATGGAGGAAAACCCAAATTAGAATATCTTTCAGTTTCTATCAAACAAGAAACAACCTCTCTTGCCTATAAAATAAGTTGGGATCCCTCATCCGCCCATGCAAAATAAGTGCCACAAGCACATGGAACAAATAAGGGTAAAGGATTGAGAAAGGCTTCCTGCACCGAGAAGTAATGCAATGAATCCGTGGGGTACTGACCAGGCCCCGCTGGCAGCGGAGCAACATTTGTGATTTCTTGAGGTGACTCCGTCGGGGTATTGTCCAGGCCTGCTGGCAGCGGAGCAACACCAAAGACTTATTTTAAAATTATGAATATAATAAGCTCGCTGCCTTGCTCTCTACATCGTCATCAAACTACCTGCGTGCTTGAATTTATTCTTGGGTGTTTTCTGATTAACAAGACCTAGTTGAGGCATAAGGATTGGGAATATTTGTAAAGGTCAAGGTAATACAAGAGGTACCCACAACACTTGTTCAATATTCCCTTGCATCAATATCCAGACTCAGATTATTGTAGGGATGTTGACAGAGATGTTGGATTCTACCAGTGGTTTGCCAATTGTTGTAGCTCCTATAACACCACCCAAAATTTTGGGTATATTCAAAATTTCGGGTCCCCCTCTGCTTAGTTAGCCCATTAAGGTTTCGACTCGACCTTCAGCCAATTGATCTCCCCAAATGGCCTATTCCTGTCAAACCCATTCACTATGCCCATTCACACGATGCACACATTACCCACTTGTCCTGTTGTCTCATGAATTCACTAAGGTTTGGGGATTTGTTGCTTCAAAGAGCATTGCAAGTCCCTCCATGGATTCAAATATAGGTTTCCCCTAGATTGTCTTGGTAGTAGCATCATACATGCTTGATCTATTTCCAACCCCTCACAAACCGTCTCACCACCATGACGAGATACTTGTGCTGCAATCACACCATGTGTGGAGGTATCTTGTACAAAAACTGTGATCATGCATGTACTTAAGAGTGGAAGTTTGTTGTATGCTAAGTGCATGACATATTTCCTTAGAAGCTCTTCCACCATGGATCATTTGGGAATTCTATTTGGGTAGTCCGCTAGGCTTGTGGTCCCATGTTAATTATTTTCAAATTTAGGTACATCATTATCTAATAGTAACCATGTGCAATAAATATACTCGTTAAACTGTCAAGCCTTCAGTTGATTTCTCAGTTTAAGTATTGTGTGTCCAAATACTATGCTTCAAAATACCTTTCTTTGGTTATGTATATGATCCCTTATATGTGCCTCAAGTAGGAGGATTGCTTTCAACCTGCTTATGAACTTGTCTGATAAAATTATTATTTATGTTATTTTTTCATCCTTCGCAGGTCTTTTGATAGATTTTCCTTGGCTACATATTAAGGAGCATGGAGTAGGGTAAAGTCGTTTATTATGATGGCGATGGATACTAAAACACAATTTATCAGATATGGCTCACAAATAATGATATAGACATCAAGCCACGACCCACGTAAATGAATACTCCTCACTGTAAGCTCAAAGGCACATCTACCACACGGTCACGTGCGCAGGACTTTGGTACATGAAAAGACATATTTTTTTGCAAGATATAAGCTCTCCAAAAGGGGAATAGCCTCAAGTCGCAGAGGACCCTGGTATGCAGGTCGAAAATAGCCTGAGGTCGCAGATGACACCAGGTTGTAGGTCACAAGTGGCCCTAGTCGCAATCCAACCCAACAGTGGGGGAGGTCAAGAGTCAAGGGCAACTCAAGAATCACTTCAACCTATATGTACGACTTTGGTAAATCATACAAAGGGGGAATTTAAGCACTTGAGTTGAAGTGAGGACGAGATAGCAGATTTGTGCTTAAGAGGTAAAGGCACTCAACTCTTGGTATCAAGTGGAGGGAGTTGTAGTGAGGATAGGGTTTTGGTATCATGCATTGAGATGAATAGCCCATGATCCACTATTGGGTTTTGAAAAGTTGTAAAACATGTATTTGAAGTTTCAGCAACATTAATATATATTTTCTCCTTTTCCAGCATTGATTCACATGCTTTCTTGTGGTGATAGTACTAGTTGTCTAATATTTCACTATGTTTGTACGTGTGCTTTCATACACGCAATTGGTTATGGACTGATTCATAGTGGTTGCATGTACGTTTGCTTTCGAATCAGTGTTTATTTGTTCCTTTCCATGTTAGAGACCTATTTTGAACCACTTTGCAGTTAAATTCTGGCATGTTTTCTTTCATGTACGTCTGACTAGGTTTTGGCTCATCGATCCTTCTCATGGCATACCCCCTTTTATTTGTTGCTTAGACTTGCTTATATCTTGGTTTGTGGTTCGTCAATCTTGGGCTAATTTTGCTTCACTGATCCATCATTTCACCCTTGCCTCCGCTTCATAATCTTCTCATTCGACAACCAAGAGTGGAAACACTTATGGCAACAACCGGGCCCACATACTAGATGGGGCTCCTATCCAAAACGGTTTGAGGACTAATTGGTACCTTACACCGCGGAGACCCCCTTGTTGTTGGCGGTACAATTTTTTCCATCAATAGGTACCAACTTATAAATTTGAATAAATTGAATGCAACCATATTACAAATATGGTATGAGGATTAGCTCGTGACCCTTATCCAATGTGACTCTGCTCCATATTTAAAAAAGTTTCAACATATGGATAAATCATAGGTTCTAAACATAGCATTATGTTGCAACTGTGTGCCATATATATCAACTATTGTTTTAACAAAATGCTAACATAGCATATAATTTTATGCTATAGTCGGACTGAGGGACTCGTGGCACATTTGTTATCACATAGCAAATTCCATTGGACCCCACGGCATATAATATAACCCAAATTTTGAGCAAGGCTTCTGCAGTGATATGATACGCTTTCCCGTGGCACATTAACATTAGAATTGGCCAACCATATATTGTATCGGTGGTGAACTCCACGTACCATATGTTGTAACAGTCGACCCCGGTCACAACAAACCGCAGTATAAACCTTGTGTTGATTTGGCGGTGGCATAAATACTCCCTGCAGCAATGAATCATTGTGGCACAACCCTGTAACAATGAACCTCATGGCTACCTAACCCCCAGCGGTGTGGAATATAGTTCAAACAGTGTTACCATATATGGCTCGACGGATATGTAATAACTGTGTTGCCATAGTCTTTGTGGCATGTGATTTGTGTGAAAATTTATGAATGTTACTTATGCAGAAATCTATTGTTAGATCTGGTTATACTTCTTCTACTTAAACAAGTTATTAATGTTGAAATATTCAGATTAACATCGAAGTAAACACATAACATACTTTCACCGATTTATATCTAAAACAGAAAAAAGTACATGCACACATAGACAAAGTGACACAATATTTTAAGGAAAATAGTCCCTAGAAACACCCAATGCGGAAAAACCGGCCTTCTGGATGCTGGAGGGTTTGTATTATTAAGAGTTTTCTGAATACAACAAATATGGGTACCACACTAGTAAACCCCACAGAGAAAAATACAGATCTGCAGCTAACCTATTTTTCTGAAGCAAAAACATTGACTGGTCCACACCCTCAAACAAGATTTACAAGACTCAGCCAAATCTTTGCCCTAGAAACCCCAGCACTGCCCCTGAAGCCCCCGCGTCAGCCTCTGCGTGCCTTTGCACTGGCCCAGAGAGGGTTGTGTAACCCTATAATGGGTGGTGCAGACCCTACGATGCCCCTGAGGGTCTCTAAGTAATCTAGTTGGGTCCTCGGCTGCCCAGCGCTGCCCCAGAAGGGACTACGTAGCACCTACTTAGTTGAAGTTTCCCCTACGCTACGCAATTGTTGCCCTCTCTGTTGTTGTTGCCTCCGCTTCTCTGCGCTACCTCTGGAATTTTCTCTCTACCTCTTGTTGATTCTAGGCACTGGGATCAGACCATCCCCTTTTCGTAAACTCCCCTCTCTACATCTGAAACACTTTTGGAAATTCTTAGCAAACCACGTCTTGGAATTCCAGGTTAGCTTCAGTGTTCTGCCTCTATGTGTCTCCTCCAAATGACCCCAATAATTTCCTTTATACTTTCCTTGTTGGGAAACCAACAACCATGATCATATCTTGAATCAATGACTAATATTAAAAGAAATATTGATCCGTATAACTTAAGACAATTTCATCATATGTTTTAATTAATTATCTTTAATAATGTAATTTTCCTAAGTTAGACTTAGGGTCCATAATTAAAATTATTAATTAATTAATTATCTCCCAAACAAGATGAAATTTCTCAAATCCCTTTCTGAGTATTAGAGATCTCATTTACTCTATTCCCTCCACAAATTTTGGGAGCTAGAGCACATCCGATGCTACCCCATCACTCAAGAAAAATCAACACTCCCTCTTAGCAAGGAATGTGATCTAGTACAAACTATGCTTCACCTCGAAGCTCTGCACTGATGTTGGACCCGTTTCCCTTCATCACTATGCTGCTACTGCCCATGATGCTGCCACGACCACTGCTACATATGTACTGCAACTCCCTCTCAATCTGTTGCATCTGTGTTGCCATCTACTGCACTTATCTTCAGTTGCTAAGAGAAACAACTGAATCTCTTGCCCAATATTTGAAAGACAAGTCAGTTGGGTTTCATTCCCATCACTAAAGCTCCGTCAATTTCTAATTTATACTATCATATAGAGGATGATGCACAGCTACTACTCTGCACTGCGTAAGCAGACTCCCTCTGCACTGCTAAAGTCACATCATCCCCTTGTGCTGAAATCTCTCACGCTGTTGTTGTGTTGCGTTGTCCTCCTGAAGCCTTCTACGTTTCTACAGCTTTGATCTGCATAAGTAGCTCTACTCTACACTGCTAGAGTCACATCATCCCCCACGTTGCTACTACTACATCTGCATTGTGCTGCTCCCTTCAGTCTTTAGATCTGCCTCTGCTTCATCTGTGATTCTTTGCACCCATTTCTCTACTTGTCTCGCTATTGTCTTAAGGCTCTCATAGCTCGGATCTGATCCAATAGATGAGATGCTCAAGGATCTCGTCCTCATTTTGCAGCTGCTCTACAGATCCATGTCACCCCACTTTCGTGGTTCATGAGTGCTCATGGTTGCATCATCTTCTAACCCATCATCCACCACAACAACCTTGGAAGTAGAAGCTTTCTTGTCCTTCTTATTTTGTGGAAAATCGACGGTGAAATGTCCTAGTTCGCCGCACTAGAAACATTTGATCTTGGAAAGATCATGCTTATTCTTCCCTTGCTTCCTCTTTGATGTTGAGGTTGCATCATCTTCATCTTCTTTCTTCACCTGGATCTCGTGATGTACTGCTTCTTGGTGATTCTACGGAGTTCTTCTTGACGTAATATTGCCCACAATTTGTCCTAGTTAGGAAGGTCCTCTCTTCCCAAGACACTTTGGAGAAAGGTTTCCCACTCTTCTAAGACCGCATTGAGTGCAATCCTTACCATCACATCGTCCTCCACCTTTTCTCTCGTGGCAACCAACTGATCTCTGATAGACTATATTCTGAAGAGAAAGTGCTCCATCTCTTCCCCCTTGGTCATCATGAATGAGTCTCTAGAAACATCTTCCTTTGAACAAACTTCTTCTCATATAGGGTTGTTAAGGCCTTCCACATCTCATTAGTTGTTTTCTTCTCAACTATATGTGGAACAATATGGTCCTTAAATCCATCCATTATGAGCTACTTGGCATGTGCACAGCTTCCTCGTGCTTGTTCTGGAGATCTTCATTGGTCGATGTGGCCAGGACTCATTCTGCATGGTCTCTTAGATGACATGCCTCCAAGACTACCAGGATTTTGGCCTTCCAAACTGTAAAGTTGGACAGGCCATCCAACCTATCTTGATCACATAGTTCGTGAGGTGCCATCTACTCAGAAAATATGTCGGAGCTCCTCCTCTCTACACTAGAGATCTGGATCTAGGATCCTTAGCAAAATAGGCACCCTCTACTCCCTCTGATAACTAATTTCCTCTCTTATAAATATACCAAATCAATCAATGATATAGATCCCTTCGATCCTTTGATCAATCTACAAGTTTCTTTAGCTAGAAACCCTCTGAGAAGTTGATATCCTCCCTCTCTTTGTCTCTAGTGCTTAGGCTAAATTCTGAAAATTTCAGAAATTTAACCCCAACACTGCCTTCTGAAGTTCTTTAGCTTTGCTTCCAGCACTCGTGAATCAGATAGCTTCATATCTGCATCACCTTGGCTGGCCTCTGTGTGAGCAGATAATCCCAGAATTTCCTTTGTGTTTCCTCTGCGCAGTAATTATGTGGGCCTGTGTGGAGAAAACGTAAGATTGTGTCACCCTGGCCTCTGCGTGACTCTGCTCCTTCTGAAACTACATTGTCCCTTTAGATCTGGCTTTATGTTGTTGTTGCTACTCTCTTTGTTGCTTTCTGTAGCAAGATTATTCAATATTTTGCTGGTGACTCTACGAGATCTGCAATCAATTTGATACCATGTGAAATTTTCTGAATGTTACTTATGCATAAATCTACTATTAGATCTGGTTATACTTCTCCTACTTAAACAAGTTATTAATGTTGAAATATTCAGATTAACATTGAAGAAAACACATAACAAACTTTCACCAATTCAGATCTAAAACAGAAAAAAGTACATGCACACATAAACAAAGTGACACAAGATTTTTTGGACAATAGTCCCTGGAAAAAACCCAATGCAAGAAAACTTGTCTTCTGGCTACTAGAGGGTTTGTATTATTGAGATTTTTCTGATTATGACAACAACAAAACTGAAAGTCGCCCCTAAGGAGAGCTTCTCTACTGTAGTCGTGGCTCTGTCAGCATTTCTCTGTAAAACCCCGTTCTCCTCCGCCACGTGGTCTTCTTTCTCTTTCTCGGAATTTTATTTATCAATTTCAAAGAAATTGACAAATAAACAAATACTCTACAAACCTTGAATTTAAATTATATCTTCGACCTTTATATTCCTTCGCCACCTTATAATAAGGTTGTCACCTGTCGAAACTTTGTATTAATATCCCAGTAATTTTTGAACAAATGACTTGTAATAGCCCTTCGGCCCCGGGCCCACATATATATCAATAGTCCAATCAAATTCACGCGTCGTACCTTGGTTAACCTTCGCGCATCTTTCTCATACGACCATCATCCGATGGCTCCCCTCCAGATCGACGACGCTCGACAATATCGCACGGCCTCCGATGTCGAACTTTAATGTGCGATGGCATGCAATGATGGCGGTTTTCGTGGGTCCACCTTTGCCACGTGTTGATGGTTCTATGGAATCACTCGCGATTGGAGAATACCGCTTACTCCGCAAAAGCGGTGCGATATGGGCAATCCGACTTTGTAAATCCACTCACGGTTTTGAAATAGTGTTGACCAGGGTTCAAGCTGGGTTACGCTATCCTCTTATTTATTAACTCACGTCTAACCTCAGTCAGGGTTCCGATAGAAAAACAATTATGTCTCTGTGTAAGCGGGGTTTGCACTGCTACGGGAAAGAGTTCAATGACCACAATAATACGCAGACCTCGTCTGTGGATGGGGTTTCAATTGTTCAAAAAATTCAAGGGAAACAATGAACAAAGAGATGTGAAGATTGTACAATGGCTCAATTCACAATTATATACAAGACAGTGTTCAATCGCCTCACAATTAAACAAAATTCCTCACAAATAACGATTCAAGACAGTTGGATAATCAACGGGAACTGAAATTCATTTAATTGGAAGCAATTGCTTGATACACAGATTTTATTGCAGAAATCTCTCTTCTTCTCTTCTCTCTTCTTCCTCTCCCCTCAATGCATCCGAGGGATACAATTTATATACATTACAATGTGTCTCTTCGGTTCCTCTGTGAGGACAGTTCAGAAAATCAAAAGCCTAATTACAATAATTCAACTAACTGAAATATGACAGATGGACTGAACTAAAATATTCGACTTCTACAGACTCTGAATAATCTAAATGAAGCTTGATCGGTGAGGTATTACACCTGTTTGTTACAATTTAGTCCTAAGATACCCTCCTAGCCACAACATGTGGACAAAACCTCCTACATTATTTGGCTGTAGTCTAATGCCCTGCATCGAGACTCTAGGGCGATTTTCTTCATGAAATCTTTGTCCATGAGCTCTTCCATGATGTTTCTGCCTATCATCTGCCTTTCCTTAAGTCAGCCAAGTGGCATCTTCCATAAGGCTTATCCTTTCCATTTGATTAAAAATCTTGAAAGTACTCTTGTCCTCTGGTCTTCCTGAACACTCTTTTTTCCAATATCTTCTCTGGTTGCAATGGTTGCGCTGGAGGTAGCTTCTATTTCCACTCAATATGTTCCTTGTATGCTGATCTTTCTTCTGCTTCATCATCTTCATACTTGTAGAAATCTACAACATTAAAAATGGGAGATATTCCAACATCAGGTGGCAATTCAATCTCATAAGCATTTGCAGAAAAATTTCTAAGTATCTTGCATGGCCCAATCCATTAGGGGAATTTTGAGGTCTAAAATGGGCCTCCTAAGGAAATTATAAAATAATAGTGGAAAAAATCAAATAAGATTTGATGACATCATCAAATTTTAGAGGGAAAAATGGAAAAACTACTTTTTCAACTCATATTTTCAACTTATCTCCCAAATTTTTTACTAAAATTTTTGAGTGAGTTACTCGTTGGATGCGAAATTTAATTCCCCATCCAAGGAGTACCCATGTTCCATACTTTCGATGGGTCCTACTACACGAAAAATGAGAAATACATAAAAAAACGTGATTACAATCACGTTTTTTATGTATTTCTCATTTTTCGTGTAGAAGAGTTCATCGAAAGTATGCAACATGGGTACTCCTTGAATGAGGAATGTTTAGCCTCCAACTCGAAATTTAATTAGCTTGGGGAGATAAGTGAAAAAAGTAGTTTTATTATTTTATTATTTTTTAATATTTTTACCCTTTTATTTAAAAAATGGTGAATCATCCCCCATGGTTGACATCATCATCTTGAATCCTATCGGTTGTTATAAAGTTTATTTTTGTTGTACATTTTTCTTAGGAGGCCCATTTTAGACCTCAAAATTCCCCTAATGTTTTTGAACTTCAGTTTGTTATACTGCTTCCTTGGGAATCTCTCCTTTCTCAAGTGTGCCAAAACCATATCTCCTACTTCAAAATGGACTTCCTTTCTACTCAAGTCTACTTTGCTTTTGTATTTGATGCTACTGCCTTGTAGTTTTTGTTTCACTTGTTCATGTATGGCCTATATCTCTGAAGCAAATTCTTCACCATCAGCACTTCTCATCTCTGCCCTTCCTAGATTTCTTAACTCTGATATTCCCCTGGGGTGCATTCCATAGACAATATGGAATGGACTCTACCTTGTGCTTCTATTTGGTGAGTCATTATATGCATATTCTACCTGGGGAAAAATATTATCCCACTGCTTGGGATGCTCTCTTACAAGACTTCTCAACAAATTTCCCAGACTCCTATTCACTACCTCAGTTTTTCCATCATTATGAGGATGATAAGCTGAGCTGAAACTAAGTTTGGTACCAAGTTTCTTCCATAGTGTCCTCCAAAAATGACCCACAAATCTGGTGTCTCTATCTAAAACAATTCTCTTGTGCAACCCATGCAATCTAACAACTTCTTTGAAAAACAAGTTAGCAACATGGGTGGCATCACTAGTTTTATAACATGGAATAAAAAGTGCCATTTTGGAGAATCTGTCCACTACAACAAAGATTGCATCATTCCCTCTCTGAGTCTTGGGAAATCCTAGAACAAAATCCATACTCACCATGTCCCAAGGCCTGTTTGGAATAGGCAAGGGAGTGTACAATCCTGCATTCTGGCTCCTTCCTTTAGCATATTGACAGATTTTTCAATTTTTCACAAAATTATCCACTTCTACTCTCATCTTGGGCCAGTAATAGAAGTGACTCAGCTGCTCATAAGTTTTATCAATACCAAAGTGTCCAGCAAGTCCACCACTATGCTTTTCTTTGATCAAATTTTCTCTCATGAAACATTTTGGTACACACAGTTGGTTTCTTTTGAAGAGAAAGTCCTCCTGCAAGAAATAAGCCAGCCACTATCTTCTATCTGTTAAAACAGGGTTACAACATGCCTCAAATGCTTCCTTAAAATCTGGATCTATTTTATACAATTCTTTGAGAAAATCAAATCCTACAACTTCAAAATTAATTTCTTGAACAGGCATGTGCCTCCTACTCAAAGCATCAGCTACTTTATTTGCTTGGCCACTTATGTGTTTCAAAACAAAGTTAAAACCTTGGAGATACTCAACCCATTTGGCATGCTTATGCTTCAACTTGGGCTACTGTACAATATACTGCAAAGCATGATTGTCAGAATATAATACAAATTCCCTGGACATCAAATAATGTCTCCACCTTTTCAATGCCTGAACAATTGCATAGAATTCCTTCTCATAAGAGGAATACTTTCTTCTGGTGTCATTTAGCTTCTCACTGAAATAGGCTACAGGCCTATCATCCTGACTCAACACAGCTCCAATGGCCTCTCCACTGGCATCACACTTTACTTGAAATGGTTTAGTAAAATCAGGCAGGATCAAAACAGGCTTCTCAGTTATCTTTTTCTTCAAAAGTTTAAAGTTTCTTTCTGCTTCAACAGTCCACTTAAATGGTTGTTCTCTTCTTTATTGTCTCAATTATGGGTGAATTAATCTTACTGAAGTTTCTTATGAATTTCCTGTAAAAACTGGAAAGTCCATGGAAACTTCTTACCTCAAAAACATTTCTGGGTGAAGGCCACTCCACAATTGCCTTAACCTTTTCTGGGTCCATCTTCAGTCCTTCTGCAGAAACAACAAAGCCCAAATACACCAACTCTTCTTTCATGAATGAGCATTTCCTTAAGTTTATTAGTAGTTTCTCTTGATGCAGCTTTTTCAAGACATGATTAAGATGCCTTAAATGTTCTTCTTTAGTTCTGCTGAAAACTAATATATCATCCAAATATACTATCACAAATTTACCAATGAATTCTTTCAATACTTCATTCATAAGTCTCATGAAAGTGCTAGGTGCATTTGACAACCCAAAAGGCATTACCATCCATTCATACAGTCCTTCATTTGTTTTAAAGGTAGTTTTCCACTCATCTCCCTCTCTTATTCTGATCTGATGATATCCACTTTTTAAATCTGTCTTTGAAAAATATTTAGCACCACTCAAAAAGTCCATCAAATCCTCAACTCTGGGCAAAGGGAATCTGTACCTGATTGTGATCTTATTGATTGCTCTGGAATCAGTACACATCCTCTAGCCTCCATCTTTCTTTGGGCTCAATACTGTTGGTACTGCACATGGACTCAAAATTTCTCTGATCAGCCCCTTGTCCACCAATTCCTGTACTTGTCTCCTGATTTCCTCATTTTCTGTGGGAGTCATTCTATAGGATGCCTTATTTGGAATATTTGAACCAGGGATAAAATATATCTGATGGCTGATCTTTCTCACAGGCGGCATCTCATCAAGTAAATCATCCACAATAATGTCACAATAATTGTCTAACATCTCTTGGATTTCTACTGGAAAATCAGAAATATTTGTAGAAGTAAGAACTACCTTAGGTTTTCAAACTAAAGCAAAACTTACCTCTTCTTCTTCTATTTTTTGCAAATATTCCTTCCCGCTCAGCAACAAGGTCTTTGGATCAATCACTCTGCTGGATGGCTCTCCTTCTTCCATGGGTATCAATGTATGGTGTGCCCCATCTTTGAAGAACTTGTAAGTGTTCTTCTTGCCATCATGCACTGCTGCTCTGTCAAACTGCCAAGGTATACCCAGCAGTATATGACACACATCCATGGGAATTACATCACACAGGACCTTATCCTTTTATTTTCCCATTTGCAGCTCTATATCACACTGTTCTTTTACAACCAGCTGGTGCCCTTTGTGCAGCCAGGACACCCTGTAGGGAGTTGGATGCTCCCTTGTCTTCAACTTCAACTTCTCTATCACCTCAGTGGAAACCATATTGTCTGTGCTGCCACTATCAATGACTAGCTGGTAGTATTTCCCTTGGACTTTGCATATGCTCCTAAACAAAGTCTTCCTTTGTGCAGGCTCAGTGACCTCTTTGGTTTGCTTCAACAGGACCTTGTTAACCACCAAGGACTCTCCCCTCTCTGGTATAATTTCTTCTTCAATTTCTACCTCTTCTCCAGCCTGGGCAACAACATCGTTTCTTGGACCAACACCCACATTCTCTGGACACTCATAGTGCTTATGTCCTACTCGCTGACACCTATAACACCTCAACTCTCTACCTCTGCCTCTATCTCTGCCTCCTCTTCCTTTTCCTCTGTAAGAACCCCTTCTACCCCTTGCATCATCCTCTGTAGACGCATTCTGAGGTGAGCTACTGTTAGCTCCATCCCTAGGTGTAGTAGGCTTTCCTCTACCACCCTGACTTCCCTTTCCACGGAAAGTACCTCTCTTCTTGGCAGACTGTTTCCTCAAGAGTTTCTCCTCTGCTTTCAAGGCCATCTGGTAGGCTTCCTCCACTGTCTTAGGAGATAGAAGACCAATCTCATCTTGGATCTCCAGCTTGAGACCATTCACATATCTGGCAGTCTTCTCTGGTGTGTTCTGAAATTGCCCAGCTCTTATGCTCACTCTGTAGAATTCCTCTGTGTATTCCTTTACTGTCAGCAACCTCTGTCTCAGGTTCTGCAATTGCCTAAAAAATGTCAGCTGATAATCACTAGGCAAGAATTTACCTTTTAATTTAGCCATCATTCTGGTCTAGCTCTTGATAGGTTTCTTGCCAACTCTCTTCCTTTTTGCTTGCACTCCATCCCACCAAAGTGCAGCATGTCCTTTCAACTTTGTCACTGCAAACTTGACCTTTTTATCTTCACTTATTTCTTCATAGTCGAAGCACTTTTTCATTTCATTTATCTAGTCCACCAACTCCTTTGGATTCAATCCTCCTACAAAATTTGATACTTCAATCCTGGGCTTAACTGCAGACCCCAGAACAGTTCTAAGGAGCCTCATGTCAGGAGGAATTTCAGCATTTTCTTTCGCTTCTTCTGTTTCAGGTTCGTTGATGTCTTCAGGATCTCTGGGCTGTCTTCACTCTATGACATCCATTCTAGCCTCGACCCTCTGCAACATCCCCAACACCTCTGCGTTGGCAACATGTCTCCTTCTGCCAGCACCTCTACCAACTCGGATTGCCATGTCAGCTCTCAGCAAAAACAACTCAAAAACGCTCTGATACCACAAATGACAGCAACAAAACAGAAAGTCACCCCTAAGGAGAGCTTCTCTACTATAGTCGTGGCTCTGTTGGCATTTCTATGTAAAACCCCATTCTCCTCCGCCACGTGGTCTTCTTTCTCTTTCTCGAAATTTTATTTATCAATTTCGAAGAAATTTACAAATAAACAAATACTCTACAAAACTTGAATTTAAATTATATCTTTGACCTTTATATTCCTTCCCCACCTTATAATAAGGTTGTCACCTGTCGAAACTTTGTATTAATAGCCCAATACTTTTTGAACAAATGACTTGTAATAGCCCTTCGGCCCTGGGCCCACATATATATCAATAGTCCAATCAAATTCACGCGTCGTACCTTGGTTAACCTTCGCGTATCTTCCTCATATGACTACCATCTGATGGCTCCCCTCCAGATCGATGGCGCTCGACAATATCGTGCGGCCTCCGATGTCGAACTTTAACGTGCGATGGCACGCAATGATGGCGGTTTTCATGGGTCCACCTTTGCCATGTGTCGACGGTTCTATGGAATCGCTCGTGATTGGAGAATACAGCTTACTCCGCAAAAGCGGTGCGATATGGGCAATCTGGCTTTGTAAATCCACTCATGGTTTTGAAATAGTGTTGACCAGGGTTCAAGCCGGGTTACGCTATCCTCTTATTTATTAACTCACGTCTAACCTTGGTCAGGGTTCCGATAGAAAAACAATTCTGTCTCTGTGTAAGCGGGGTTTGCACTGCTACTGGACAGAGTTCAATGACCACAATAATACGCAGACCTCATCTGCGGATGGGGTTTCAATTGTTCAAACAATTCAAGGGAAACAATGAACAAAGAGATGCGAAGATTGTACAACGGATCAATTCACGATTATATACAAGACAATGTTCAATCGCCTCACAATTAAACAAAATTCCTCACAAATAACGATTCAAGACAGTTGGATAATCAACGGGAACTGAAATTCATTTAATTGGAAGCAATTGCTTGATACACAGATTTTATTGCAGAAATCTCTCTTCTTCTCTACTCTCTTCTTCCTCTCCCCTCAATGCATCCGAGGGATACAATTTATATACATTACAATGTGTCTCTTCGGTTCCTCTGTGAGGACATTTCAAAAAATCAAAATCCTAATTACAATAATTCAACTAACTGAAATATGACAGATGGACTGAACTGAACTATTCAAATTCTACAGACTCTGACTAATCTAAATGAAATAGTCAGCTAAGGTATTGACACCTAGCTGTTACAATTTAAATGTTTTCAAACCCTCCTAGCCACAACATGTGGACAAAACCTCCTACATTGTTGGCTAGTGTCTAATGCCCCTGCATCAGATTACAACAAATTTGGGTACCACACTGGTAAACCCAATAGAGAAAAATATATATTTGCAGCTAACCTATTGTTCTGAATCCAAAACGTTGACTAATCCACACCCTCAAACGAGATTTACAAGACTCAGCCAAATCTTGGCCCTAGAAACCCCAAAGCTACCCCTAAAGCCCCTATGTCAGCCTCTCTAGCCTTTACGTACCTCTGCGTTGCCTTGGAGCGGTTTGTTTAACCCCTGAATGGGTGACGTAGACCCCACGTTGCCCCTAAGGGTCTCTGTGTAACCCAACTGGGTCCTCGGCAGCCCAGTGCTTCCCTAGAATGGATTGCGTAGCTGAAGTTGCCCCTACGTTGCGCAGTTGTTGCCCTCTCTGTTGTTTCTACCTCTGCTTCTCTGAGCTACCTCTGGAAGCTTCTCTTTGCCTCTTTCTGATTCTAGGCACTAGGATCAGACCATCCCCTTTGCCTAAACTCTCCTCTTTGTAGCTAAAACACTTCTGGAAATTCTTAGCAAACCACGCCCTAGAATTCCAGCTTAGCTTCAGTGCTCTACTTTTGTGTGTCTCCTCCAAATTAACCCAAACCTTTCCTTTATACTCTTCTCGATTAAAAACCAATGGCCATGATCAAATCTTGAATCAATGGCTAAGATTAAAAGAAAGTTTGATTCGTGTGACTTAAGACAATTTCATCACATCTTTTAATTAATTGCCTTTAATAATTTAATTTTCCTAAGTTAGACATAGGGTCCATAACTAAAATTATTAATTGATTATCTCCCAAATCGAATGAAATTTCCCAAATCCCTTTCTGGTTATTAGAGATCTCATGTACTCTAGTCACTCCACAAATTTTGGGAGCTAGATCACATCTGATGCTACCCCGTCACTCAAGAAAACTCAACAATTTAACCTTACTCCGTTGGTGATGTGTGTGAATCCCCGTTGGCAAAAAATTTGGAAATGGTCATTATAATATTCCATGAAATCTTAATGTATGATAAAATGGACTGAAATTCTTTTTCACATTGCCACCAAGTGTGAGAATAATATGCTTTAGTCGAGATCACACAAGGTGTGTATAAATTTTTTAAACTATGCCAACACATGTTAATACCGTGAAACTACAACCATAAACATAATGATCCACAAATACATATTTTTTCATGGTATACAAACTCATAACCACACAACCATTATTGTTACACTAGCGCAGGCTTAACCCAATGTCTTTGACACGACTAGTCCCAAATTTTCACATAAAGCACCCATTAACATCAGAACTAATGCGCCATATATCCATAGGTTTGGATGAAACATCATTCAAACCCTTAAACATTTTACATGTAATCCAATGACTGTTCAATGAAGTATCCATTCTAGAGAGACAAAATTGGTTTTTAGATGTAGTGTCATCATGGCCAAAGAATTCCTTATGATAGGGTTCCCACCTATTAGGAATTTTCATGGATAATCAAGTATAATAAAAAGTGTTAAGGAAAATTTTAACTTTAAATATGCATTTTTTTGTGAATGGGATTAGTGTTTACTATCGTCAACACATTCTTCTATAATTTTTCTTTTTTGCTATCATATTTCCTAAAATCTAGTATAGATTCTAGAGGCACCCATATCAATATAAACAAAGAGGTTACAATGCCAATAATAAGAAAAAAGGTGGTACAATCATAAAGAGGTTACTGAGCAATAAAGGAACTCATATCACCATAAAATGTCCAAATGAATCTTCAACCAACCATCCCTTGGAATAACTTAATCTATGAAGACCTCTTTGGGGCTATATTGAAATTTTTCTTTATTTTCACATCAAGTTGACCAAAAACTACCCCTCCCCCAAGTGTCACGAATCAATCGAATATGACACGATTCTAGAGGGACACGTGTCTGATTCAGGAAAATGCGTGTCTGAAAATAGGGATTCATGTCCAAAGAGAATTGGATTCGCTCCCACAATGAATCCCAATTTTTAGAAACGTGTCTGGCAAAAAGGGAATCGTGTGGTTGCTAAAAGGCTTATTTGGGTCATTTTTCCTCACTTTCATTTGTTGTTTTGGTGTTGCGGGACTGTGGGAGTGACCAGGAAAAGAAATTGGTGTGTTTTGGAGGTTATTCAAGCAACAGGTATGTGGATTCCTCCTCTTGAAAGCAGTAAATGATCTTGGAAAATACAAGGATGCACAATATATGGGTGAGTTGTTCATTAATGTTACTGAAGATGTAGGTGTTGATTCTTGTGTGCAAATCATTACAGACAATACACTTGTTTTCAAGTTTGCTGGAAAGATGGTGGAAGCTAAATATCCACAAGTATTTTAGACACCTTGCATTATCCATTCATTGAATTTAGCACTCAAATATATTGCTTCTAATGTACCTTGGGTTGGAACTCTTATTGAGGACGCACGACATATCCGCAACTTTGTACAAAACCATACCAATTCCCCCACAATATACAATGAGTACACACATATATCATTGTTGAAGATTGCATATACATGGTTTACCTCTACATTCATCATGTTGAAGACATTGAGGGAGGTCAAGATCGCTCTTGGCTCCGTGGTTATTTTAGAGTTTCGGTCTTTTTCAAAAAATATGGATCAAGAAGCCTCAAAAAGAGTCAAGGACATAGTATTATATGATGCTTGGATAGAGAGGGTAGATCTTACTGTTAAGTTCATGGACCCTATCAATGTTTTGTTGTGATTTTCATATACAGACCAACCCATCCTAGGGGAGGTTTATGAGGGATAGGATTCCATGATTGATTCTGTGAGGACCATTATTTTTCAAAGTGAGTGCCCTGAGTATGAGACATCAGTGCAGGCCTTCTTCACCACTATACATGATATTGTTGTCAACAGTTAGGACAATAATTGCATACCTTTTCATTGCTTGGCTCACTCATTGAATCAAAAATACTACTTCCATGAGTGGATGAATGGTGGACCTTCACACAGATTCCCTCTTCACATGGATAATGAGATTTCATAGGGGAGGAAGGATGCATTGAGAAGGATATTTGAAGATAGAGCATCCCTTGAGGAGGTGGAGGATTCCATTGCAAAGTTTTCTAATGGCATTGGGTGATTTTCAAGCTATGATGTTATTAGAGACATGGGGCTACAAAGGTTTATTCTTGGTGGGAAACTCATGGGGAAATGTGCCCTCTACAACTATTAGCCATTGGGCTACTCTCTCAGGTTACTTCATCCTCTTGTTGCGAGAGGAATTGGAGCACATATGTGAATCTCTATATTTTGAAGAAGAATAAGCTAGAGCAGTCCAGGGCAGAGACAATGGTGTATTTTCACACCAACCTTCATCGTATTTATAGGAAAAGGGAGGCGTGGTTGAAGGGGAAGACAAATATGTGAGATTTCCTTTTTTATGACATGGGTTTGGATATTAGTGTTGAGTTGGCATTGTCCAACTTGGACCTTAATGACCCATTGATAGATCCTATGAATTTTGATGATGGTGATACTCTTGATGGGTCAACCTCCACACCAATAGATGCAAATATTACATTGGATATAGAGGAGAAGGATGCATAAGAGATAAGTGGTGGTACTGATGTTGATGATTGAGCTATATGCAGCCCTGTAGCAGCCAGAAACCTATAAGATTATTCAGTTCTGGGTTCTAAAGTCTGCCTTGTTTTGTATTTGCTATTTTCCATTAGCATTCCTAGTCAGGAGTCCTCAAGGCTCAGTACTTATATAATACATTTTTATTTTGACGACTCAATGATAAAGTTGCGGTTTATGGTTGATTTCTTGTGTTTATGGTTAATTTCTAGTTGTAAAGTTGTATCATTGATGAATCATGATTATATGCATAATGTTACAAACTTATAATGTACATGTATGAATCTATGTTTGAATTTGTTACTTGTATCATCATGAGAATTTTTGTAATATCATAATATATAATGTGCATTACGTGTCATGTTCTAGGGTGTCTTTGAGTCCCGTGTCAGACTCTCGTATCCCCATGTCTCGTGTGTCCCATATCCCCATGTCAAGTGACTTAGCTTCTATGTTTAAGGGTCTTTGAAAGATTCTATCCTTGAACAATTAAAACATAGTTGACAAAGTTTAGGTATAAAATGAAATGCTCTAGACATGGACCAAGCTCCTTCCCAATAATACTGGACTTGACCCACTCATTCAAGAGATAGTTAAATCTCACATTCTCACAACCATCTCTTATGTATAAATGAAACATTAAAAAAGTATCGCCAAAACTACAATATTAAATCATGAGATTTATTTCAAATATTAGAGGAATTTTTACTAATCCGATTAGCATAATTGAAAAGGTATGTGAAACCTGCAACAATTGGCACACACATGGTAAAGGCCCATAGTCACCTTGACCCAAACCCCTACATTTCAGGGCCAAGTTCCTCGTTAAAGGCCAAGGAATGATTCCCACTTGATACCCAAACTAACCTCAAATAATACTAGCACTTTAAATGGGATCAAGAATAGGGGGAGGTGTTGATTGTGAAGGTTATCATGCTGAATTCTGAGTATAAATATGCAACCAAAAACTAAAAATGGCAACCATAACCAAATGATGTTAAATATGGCATATAAGAATTTAAAATTATATATAGAAGATGTCCTAGCTAGCCATGGAGTTATTTTTAAGTTTGGTTTGTTGGTTAGGGGGATGCAAAGTAATGCAGTTTCCTTCCCTATTAAAACAGTGAAAAATCTGCAACAAACACTACAAACAAAAACTTGTTTCACTCAAACAAATGACTCAATGAGTGCCAACGCACTCCTATATCAATGATATAGGAGTGGGGAGGTTGGAAGATGAAATACATGTCTTATGAGGCCACTTCCAAACCTTATACATCATAAAATAGAAATTTTATTTCTATGAACTGGGGATCAAGTCCCAGCGGATACTACGCCCAAAAACTTTCCAGATTCAAATTTACTTGAAAAAAAACTCAAAATAGATGTATTTTTTATCCAATTTGAAAAATAAACAATGTAAATTCAATCTAGAGTCTAAGGCTCTAAATTATCACTTACTTTCCAAGAGCTAAAAACTTTGATATTTGTTGCTGATTTCTTGAGTCACACCCAGTAAAATGCCTAGTTCTACACTAAAATCACTAGATAGACATGGTTAAAGATTATCCAATAATAGTACCAACTCCATGTATCTAACCTTGGCTTATATTTTACTTTGATTTCAATATTTCAAAGTAAAATATTTCTTATGATACGACAATTGAAAATCAACAAGTAAAATTTTCAATCTAAAGTAGAAATAAAAATAATTGAGTTTTTTTAAATAGAATGGTTGCTGAAATTTATACCATTTACCTAAATAAATATACCTCACTTGTTGAGTTGTGAAACATGTTCCTTCTTAAGTTGATATTTCACTTTTTCAACCAAAGTGAGCTTGGTTTACAATAGAAATTTCCCCCCACCTATGACAATACTTCTTGCATTTTTTAGACCCAACTAGGAGCGGCCCCTATCATGGCATTCTCTGACCTTTGGTTAGATTGTGTGATGGAGTACAAGTTATATTCCCAAATAAATCTCCTTGTTGAAATGGTCCAACCCTTCTTAGAATTACCTACGTAAAAACACAAAAACAGAAAGCGAGCTTCCACCCTAGTTTTCCTCCTTTGTGTAACTATCCAACCCCTATATGGTTCAATCCATTAGCCTTTGTGTACTCTTACTTGTTAGAAAATTTATTAGATTAAAACTCGGATACAACGATTAATCAATAGAAGAAACAATATTAATAACCATCCCATACAATTTAAAATGAACATGGATTTGCAAATGAAAGTTCTTCATTGATGACATTTATCTAACAAGGCAACAAAAACCGTGGTAGAAGGTAGACTAGCCTTTTATATAAAAAAAATTCTATGGTTAGATAACAACTAGTTGGAATCCTCCATAAAACTATTTTCTTACTATTCATCCACATGTTGGAGACTTAGTAAATTTGATTTTCCCACTAAGGGGTCGAATTGATCCACAATGCCCAAGTTAATCCAATGTTCCCTTTGAAATTAGCCTAGAACATTCAAAGATGAAGAATAGTAACAAATATTAGCCCAATGTCCCACTCCAACAACCATGTGATAGCTTGACTTGGTCCTTGACAATTTGACTTTCTTGGGAGGAAACTTGACCTGGTCCTTGAGGTGCTTGTTTGACTTCATAACAACTATTTTGTTGGCCCTTATTCTAACTTCCTAGTCTAAGATACCTCCAACATCCATCTTGACCCTTCTAATGGCTTTTTGACTTTCCAATGCCTAGTTCACTTGCGCTTTTTCTCAATAATAAACTTGACTTAGCCCCATATGCCTAAGGTCTCCAATTCCTTGATATTTTGACCTATCAGAAACCCGGGTTTGTTGTAACTTACCCTAATTGAAACTAGGTATGCCTTCTCTTTTCTTGATCTTTCCTAGCATTGCCACATAATCAACGCCCCTACCATGTCATCAATCCACTGTGTTGGTTCTCTAATGCTCTAGGGAATCTCAAGATTATGGGACTTTTGTTCCTCTTATTTTATAAATCACTTATGACATAATGCATGTACCAAACTGTCTAACACTGACCCTATTCTTCCATTTGTAAACTTGTACGACTTGTTTGACCATATTTGACTAGTTGTGACTTGCCACTGTGTTCACAATTTGGAAATAAATTATGTGGTATGAAATTCTCTCATCAAGCTGAATGATATGAGCCCAAGTTGACTCTTTTATTTCCATGCCCACTTCCCTTTGGGAAACATGAACTACCTTGGGAACTACGAAAAAAATTTTAGGTGAGACTTCCATGCATGAGAACTATCTAAGGGATATTGCATCAAATCCAAGGCCACCTACAAACTCTATAAACTCATGACCATGCAGTAAGACATAGGTGTACCTTGACGCGGGTTGGACTGGCCCACATACCTGTGATCACCCCTATAAATGCAAGCTCCTAAAAAACCATAATTCACCAATTAATCTCACCTAAGGCCCTCCAATCATATAGGAGAAAAACCAAAGATTAACTTCAAGAGATTAACCATGGTCCAACCAAACAAGTCTAGGACACCTAACAAGGGTCTCACATGGTTGTTACAAGGCTTTTGACTTGTGACCTTCGGCTTACAATAGTGATGAAATATACTGCGTGTCTTTGTCGTTACCCTGGTTGACATTAGGGGTAAATGGAACAAAGTGTTGACATGTGTCACATCTCAGAGAAAATTTTCCTCCACATATAGAGGGCATAAAGGCTACCTATATAATTTCATACTAATTTTTTTCCAGATATGGGTGAAATGACTCAGTGGACCCTTTGTATAGTCCATGCACCTTGAAATGTAATATTGCAACACCCACATGGAAAATTGCTACATTCTCATGCTCAAATGGAAAAAGTGAAACGTTTAATATGCCACCATTGAAAAAATGAGAGTTCGATTATAGGTTTCTTCAATGATAGATTGAGATGAAATCCTCAAATAACCAATGCCAGTAATTTTGCTAAATTATGACAGCACTAGTTTTTGCATTTCTAGACACTACCATTGTGATTAACACTAAAATCAATACTCATAAAGAGAGACCTGAAAAGAATCAAGTTCCAGAAAGGAGCATTAACTTCAAAATAAAATGAAAATGACTGTCAACAAAACCAGGTTTCCCTTTCATTATCATAAAAACTATTTATGATAGCTGACAGGGATGGAAGGAGGAATCCATCAAGCAACCTCTCCCTTGCTATACTCACTTAACTCAACTCAATTATCAGTCTTTTCCCCTACTTGATTTGGAAATTGAAAAAGATGCCAAAAAAATGCTTGTTGCCCACTTTATAGTTGCATGACAAACAAATTTCAGTTACAATCATGAATCTTTTTCCACTCTTTGATAGATTCCTTCAATTGCAACTTGAAGGATGATATTTTGTAATTTCTCTTACAAATGGAGGATATGCATTGTTAATTGTGAGTTGGATAAGCCCACTACAAGCCAACCTTAATCAATTTAAATATTTTCACATCCTCTAATATCCAATGTCTTAATTTGCGATGGAAAATACCAAACATAAGGTAATAGAAATGTGTTAACATTCATATATCCTGCAAGCATTGGAGATTCCATTAATTAATGTACTATAGCTAACTGGTTTAATCTTGCAACCTTTTTTTGACATTTCTTGAAGGAGATCCTTGGCCTTCTGTAAATTACCCACCTTGCTAAACCCATTTATAAGTGTAGTGTATGAGACTTCATTATGTCAATGGCATCTTTACACAAAAACATCTATAAAAAAAAAAGCTTTTTCATGCTTGCCTTCTCTACAAGGCTATTAATAATAACTTTGTATGTCATATCGTTTAGCTTGTACCCCTTATCCAAAATATCATGAAGCACTTTTGTGGCCTCTTGCCATTTCCTTTCCTTGTAGAGACGATCAATAAATGCAATACATGTGACAACTTTGGAGAACGTGTTTTTGTTGGGCAGTTCATAGAAGAGCCCCCTATTGATTTGGGTAGCATCGGATGTGCTCTAAGTCTCAAATTTTTCGGAGAGGCTTAGACACATGTATTCTAAATAACCCAGAAATTGTTTGGTTAAATTCCACTCATATTGTATTCTATAGAAATAATTAATTATTTTTAAAGGGACCTTAAGTCAAATCATAGGAAAATAAAATAATTAAATTATATTAATAGAATATGAGTGAGAATGATCTAGAATAAATGGATCAAGTCAAAAGTTAATCTTAGTCTTTGATTAGAGATCTATTCTGGGTCGTTGAATCCTCAATGAGAATATTATAAGAATGACTTGAAGGGTCATTTGGAAGATACATTCATGGAGACACAGAGGATCTAGAGATCGAATTTTTCTGATGGAAAAGTGCTCGGATGAAAATCAGATCTAAGTGATCCTTGATTGCAGTGAGGGGAAATATTTCCAGTTGGAAGGTTTCCTGAGTCGGAGAGTACATAGCATCAAAGACAGAGAGAGCCACAGCTTCAGGGCAGAGCCAGTGATGCAGTTCCTACGCAGTAATTGTGCAGAGCCAAAGGGGGAATCCTTTTCCTGAAGAGGATACATCACAAAGCCAGTGTCAGACCCCAGAGAAATTTTTCTAAGGCTCAGTTTCCAACTAGCTGTGAGACCAGCGCAGAAACAGAAGGGCATTCGAGTTGTGATGCAGTCACTGCGCAAAGGAAGAAAGGCAGTCGAGTTGTGACACAATCACTGCACAGAGTGACGTAGCCATCGTGCAGAGGTAGCGCGGGGAAGTCCAGCCTTGGTGAAAATCAGTGCCATTTTCTCATGGAGGATTGAGGTTTATCTCACTAGATCTCTTTTGTTATTTTCTCTGTATGATTTGACAGTCTCGTCAATCATAGATTTGTACTTAGAATTTATTGCATAATAACATAAACCCTCATATCTGTTGCACCGGTTTTCCCACATTGGGTTTTTCCGGGGACTTTAGTCCAAAAAAAAATGTGTCGGATGGTTGTGTGATCTATGTGTTCAGATTTGTTTTTGCACTTGTATTTCCTCCGCAATTTAATTGTGTAGGTTGTAGTGAATGGAATTCAATATTTTCTTGTAGAACACAGTAAATAATTTGTTAAATAAAAGAACAAATAGAAGATTTACCACCAATTGTTGCAGTAGGATTTTGTGTAACACGAATTTTCACATGGTAAAGCTTGTTTAAGCTGAGTGCATGTGAGGCAAAGAACAGATTCAGAAGATCCAACATTGAAGAAACAGTTGGGGATCAAAGAGTTGCATAAGCAGATCGATTTCCCAGTGAAGTGCATAGTCCAATCCAGGAGGGCCAAATCAACAAGGAAAATCTCTCTCTGAGAGAGCCGACAGAGAGGTAAGATTGTTCCAGATTGTTGTTTGTCCAAGGAAGATGGAGCAGCGCAATAGATCTATGCAGATCAGTAGCTGGAGGGATGCAGTTGACTTCGTAGCAGTAATTTCTGGTGCAGAGCGTCGGGAAGAGTAGTTGAAACAAAGATATGGGGATTTTCTGACATTAGTGAGTTTCTGGCCCAAGAAAGTCATATTCCCTATGCAGTAGCAGCAAATTTTGTGGCTTGCTCCATCAGGAGAGTGTAAATCTAGCTATGCAGAGTGTGAGAGGCAGCAGATCGACAATAGTCAAGTAAGATGGCCACAAACAGATTGCGTGACCAGGATTGTTTGGAGGGTGCCTCCAACTATGTAATCTAGAAGGCAAGGATCTCCTTCCTTCTATATGAGAATGGCCTCAAGCACTTTATCAATAGTGCTCAGGCTAAATTGGTGGATGCAGCACCATTACGGGCCTTCAAGAAGAATATGGCTAAAGCCAAGCCTTTGATCCTCGATGGAGTGATGGATCACATTGTTTCACAAATCTCAGCGAAAGGAACAGCTAAGGAGATGTGGGATACATTGGAAACATTGTATGAGGGGTCTTATGAGCAGCGAGAGATGTTTATGGAGGAGAAAATGCAGACCATCAGGATGCATAAGTGAGTGTATTGATCCATTCCTATCTAGACTTCATGAAAACCAAGATCATTTGGCAGTTGTAGGAGAAGCTCCTAAGGCCACATAGATGGTTAGATTGGCCCTTAACTCAGTGTCTAAGGATTACCAATTTTTTTTCTAGAGCATCCTGGGTAGAGAAAACTTGTCGTACTGGGATTCAATGTGAGAAGCTCTTTATAAAGAAGAGATGAGGAGAGACTTACTCAAGTTTCAACTTAAGGGCGGGAGCAGAAACAGTTCGAAGATCAAGAAGGAGGAGAAAGATAATGCGGCCTGTGCATCAAAGGGACATCAAGAGCAGTGCAAGAGGAAGAAGGATCTATCAAATATCAAATTTTTCGGGTGTGGCGAGATGGGCTATGACGTCACACAGTGTCCTCTCAAGAAGAAGGACAAGGATGAGAAACATGATCCTCAGGCCAGAGCAGCAAAGATAGAGAAGGAGGAGTTTTCTATTGTTATTGTTGTACCTCCAGGAGGGAGGTGGGCTAATTTTCAATTGTAGACCCAGATATCTACAAGTCATGCAGGATCCTTGAGGAGTCCACCTCTCGGATCATCACCTTCCTACGGGAGCCCAAAATAATAGTAGAAGGATGAGCTAGTGCCAATTGGTGCAGAGGAGTGCTAAAGTGACAACGCAATGGTTAGCAGCGCAGAGCAGTGTTGCAACAACGCAAAGGGACACAGTTGAGATCAAATATAGCAGCTTCATAGAGGTAGCATAGAGGCTAGCAGCAGTCATATCTTCATCACCAAGATGCAGTATACTTGTCCAACTTTTTCTTTTTTCAGTTGCAGAAAGCAACTGTGACGCAACGTAGTAGAAATTGGAAGTGGAAGAACCAGCAGCAGCATGGATACAGAATTCAGAGGGAGTTGCAGTATGGATGCAGTGGTTGACAATGGCAATGTCAACAATAGTACAGATGCAGTAATTGTGCAGATTTGGTGGACAGCATTTCAAACATTAGCGACGCGGAAGGAGATGCTTCAGATTCAGATTAATATGCACTAGGGCATATTGTTAGAGCACATTCCTCGCTAAGAGGGAGTTATGATTTAGGGTAGCATCGGATGTGATCTAAGTCATAAATTTTGTGGAGAGGCTTAGACACATGTATTCTAAATAACCCAAAAATAATTTGGTGAAATTCCACTCTGACTATATTCTATAGAAATAATTAATTATTTTTAAAGGGACCCTAATTCAAAACTTAGGAAAACAAAATAATTAAAGTGTATTAATATAATATGAGCGAGAATGATCTAGAATAAACAGATCAATTCAAAATTTAATCGTAGTCATTGATTAGAGATATAATCTGGGTCGTTGAATCCTCGACGACAAAATTATAAGAATGACTTGAAGGGTCATTTAGAAGATACATTCGTGGAGACATAGAGGATCTAGAGATCGAATTTTTCTGACAGAGCAAGTGCTCGAATGAAAATCAGATCTAAGTTATCCTTGATTACAGTGAGGGGCAGTGTTTCTAGTTCAAAGGTTTCCTGAGCCGAAGAGTACATAGCAGTAGAGACAAAGAGAGCCACGACTTTAGCGCAAAGCCAATGGTGCAGTGCCTATGCAGTCATTGCGCGGATCTAGAGGGAGAATCATTTTCCTACAGAGGAGATAGTGTAGAGCCAGTGTCAGACACTAGAGAGATTTTCCGAAGGCCTAGTTTCTAACCAGCAGTGAGACCAACACAGAGGTATAAGTTCAGTTGAGTTGTGATGTAGTCACTACACAGAGGCAGCGCAAGGCAATGCAAATCAGTGCCAATTTCCCATGGATGAGTGAGGTTTGTCTCATGATATCTCTTCTATCAGTTTCTCTGTATGAATTGACATGCTCGTCAATCATAGATTTGTACTCAAAATTTACTACATAATAACATAAACCCTCATATCTGCTGCACCAGTTTTCTCGCATTAGGTTTTTCCGGGGACATTAGTCCAAAAAAAAGTGTGTCAGATGGTTATGTGATCTATGTGTGTTCATATTTGTTTCCTCACTTGTATTTCTTCTGCAGTTTAATTGTGTAGGTTTTAGTGAATGGATTTCAATATTTTCTTATAGAACACAATAAATAATTTGTTAAGTAAAATAATAAATAGAATATTTTCCATCAGTTGCTGCAGTAGGATTTCATGTAACACAAATTTCCACATGGTATCAGAGCTTGTTTAAGTTGAGTGCAGGTGAGACAAAGAACAAATCCAGCAGATCCATCGTTGAAGCAGCAACTGGGGATCAAAGAGTTGGGTAAGCAACAGATTGATTTCCTAGTGAAGTGCATAGTCCAATCCAAGAGGGAAAAATCAGGAAGGAAAATATCTCTCTAAGTGAGCTGACAGAAGGGTAATATTGTTCCAAATTGTTGTTTGTTCGAGGCAGAGGGAGCGGCGCAACAGATCTACACATATCAGTAGCTGGAGTGACGCAGTTGACTGCGCAATAGTGATTGCTGGTGCAGAGCATCAGGAAGCATAACTAAAACATAGATTTGGGGATTTTCTGACCTCAATGAGTCTCTGGCTCGAGAAACTCAGATTCCCTGTGTAGTAGCAGCAGATTTTGTGGCTTGCTCCATCAAGAGTGCATAAAGCTAGCTGCGCGAAGGGTGAGAGATAGAAAATCGACAATAGTCGAGTAAGATGGCCACCAACAGATTGTGTGACTAGGACTGGTTGGAGGGTGCCTCCAACTATGTAATCTAGAAGGCAAGGATCTCCTTCCTTCTAGATGAGCATGATCTCAAGAACTTTATCGATAGTGCTCAGGCTCAACCAGTGGATGTAGCACCATTACGAGCCTTCAAGAAGAATATGGATAAATCCAAGCGGTTGATCCTTGATGGAGTAAGGGATCACATTGTTTCACACATCTCAGCTAAAGGACCAGCTAAGGAGATATGGGATGCGTTAGAAAAGTTGTATAAGGGGTCTTCCGAGCAGTGGAAGATGTTTCTGGAAGAGAAAATGCGGACCACAAGGATGCAGAAGGGAGAGTGTATTGATCCATTCTTGTTTAGACTTCAGGAAAACTGATATCAGTTGGAATTCGTAGGAGCATCTCCTAAGGCCATAGAGATGGTCAGATTGACCATCAACTCAATGTCTAAGGATTACCAAGTTTTTGTCCAGAGCATCCTGGGGAGATAAAACTTGTCATACTGGGAGTCAATGTGGGTAGCTCTTCAGCAATAATATATGCAGAAATACTTACTCAAGTGTCAACTTGAGGGCGGCAGCAACAACGGTTCGAATATCAAGGAGGAGGAAGATAATGTGGCCCATGCATCAAAGGCATCGCAAGAGCAGCGTAGGAGGAAGAATGATTTTTCAAAGATCAAAATTTTCCGATGTGACGAGATGGGGCATTAAGCCACACATTTTCCTTTCAAGAAGAAGGACAAGGATGAGAAACATGATCCTCAGGCCGAAGTAGCAAAGATAGAGGAGGATTTTTCTATGACTGCTCATATACCTCTAGGAGGGAGGTGGGTTGATTTGGAGTTGTAGACCCAGAGATCTAAAAGTTAGGGGGTCCTTGAGGATTCCACCTCTCAGATCATCACCTTCCTACAGGAGCCCAAAACAGCAGTAGCAGGATGGACTAGTGCCAGTTGGTGTAGAGGAGTGTTGAAGTGACAACGCAATGTTTAGCAACTCCAGAATATGAGCAACGCAAAGGGTCGCAGTGCAGAGCAACAACATCGCAACAACTTTAAAGAGGTAGCGCAGAGGCTAGCAGCAATCAAATATTCATCACCGAGATGTAATATAATTTTTTTTTCCAGTTGTATAAAGAAACTGTGATGCAGTGCAGTAGTAATTGGTAGTGGAAAAACCAACAGCAGCACGGATGCAGAATTCAGAGGGAGTTGCAGTACGGATGTAGTGGTTGACAATGGCAGTGTCAACAACAGTACAAATGCAACAATTGCACAGAGTTGGTGGACATCATTTCATACATCAAAAACGTAGAGGGAGATGCTTCAGATTTAGAGCAGTATGTAGTGGGGCATATTTTTAGAGCACATTCCTCGCTAAGAGGGAGTGTTGATTTGGTGTAGCATCGGATGTGCTCTAAATCTCCAATTTTGTGGAGAGGCTTTGATGCAGGGGCATTAGACACTAGCCAGCAATGTAGGAGTTTTTGCCCACATATTGTGGCTAGGAGGGGTCGAAATCATCAAAATTGTAACAGCTAGGTATCAATACCTCAGCTGATTGTTTCATTTCAGGGTAATTAGAGTTGTAGGGGTCGAATAGTCTAGTTAGTCCAATTGTCATACATCATTTAATTGAATTATTGTAATTAAACTGTTGGTTTTCTAAACGGTCCTCACTAAAGAACCGAAGGGTCACTCTGTAATGTATATAATTGTATCCCCGGATGTATAAAAAAAGAAGGGAAGAATAGAGTTTTTCTGCAATAACTCTGTGCATTGTCGATTACTTCCAATTAAATGAATTCAGCTCTGTTGATGATCTAATGGCCTTGAAATGTTAATTCTGAGGGATTTTTTTGATTGTGAAGTTGTTGAGTCTGTGCATATATAACTCCTGAGTCGTACCCTTGTATTGATTCTGCCACTCCTCGTATATTTCCTTGAATTTGGTTGGGTAAATTCCGCGGAGAAATCCATATGGAGGCGAAATCTGTCAATAATGGTGAATCTTGTCTAATGAGGAGATGAATTCGTTTGTTGCATTGACAGTCGGAACCGAGACTGAACCCAGAGTTGGCAACTGGAGCAGATAACCGTGGTCGAGCCCTGTAGAAAACCACTAGCGGAATTACAACAGCGGATTGCCCTATTTCGCACCACTTTAGGTACGGAGGCGGTATTCCTGGAGGGGGGAGCGATTCCATAGAGGAACCGACGCGTGGCAATATTTGACTGTGGAGAAACCGCCTTGTCGTATTTGTTTCGTGCGTTAACACTAGTACGAGGTCGCCGGGCGAAATGTATACAGGCCATTGATCTGAGAGAATATCATCGGACGGTCTTCGCGTAGTGGAGATACACGATGTTTAACAAGGAGGACGCACACATTTGATTGGTCCATAGACACATATGTGGGCCCGAACCAAAGGCCTGTGGTAAAGTCATTTGTTTAAAAAGGCGCAGTGTATTAATATGTAGTTATAACTTGGTTATAAGGGTGGTGGAGAAATATCAAGTCGAAAATATAATATAACATTTGAAAGCCGAGGATATATGTTTGTTTGTCAATTTCTCTGAAATTGACAAATAAATCTAGAAGAAAGAAAGAGACCACGTGGTATGGAAAACCGGGGCTCATCAAAGAGAATTGCTGACCGAGCCACGTAATATTTGACCAAACTCTCCTTTGGGCGACTTTAAATGTTGTTGTTGCGTTATTTGTGGTATCAGAGCAAGTCTGACGTTGTTTTGCTTACATGGTAATCCGAGTTGGAAGATGTGCTGGCAGAAGGAGACCTGTTTCCAACGCTGAAGTGTTGGGGATGTTGCAGAGGGTCGAGGCTAGAATAGATGCCATGGAGCAAAGACAGCCCAGAGATCCTGAAGACATCAACGAACCTGAGACAGAAGAAGCAGAAGAGAATGTTGAAATTCCTCCTGACTTGAGTCTCCTGAGAACTGTTCTGGGGTCTGCAGTTAAGCCCAGAATCGAAGTGTCGAGTTATGCAGGGGGACTGAATCCAGAGGAGCTGGTGGACTGGATAAATGAACTGAACAAATGCTTCGATTATGAAGAAATAAGTGAAGATAAAAAGGTTAAGTTTGCAGTAACAAAGCTGAAGGGACATGCTGCACTTTGGTGGGATGGAGTGCAAGAAGAAAGGAGGAGAGTTGGTAAGCAACCTATCAAGAGCTGGACCAGAATGATGGCTAAATTAAAAGGCAAATTCTTACCTAGTGATTACCAGCTGACATTGTATAAACAAACGCAGAACCTGAGACAGAGGTTGCTGATAGTAAAAGAGTACACAGAGGAATTCTACAGAGTGAGCATAAGAGCTGGGCAATTCCAAGATACACCAGAGAAGACTGCCAGATACGTGAATGGTCTCAAGCTGGAGATCCAAGATGAGATTGGTCTCTTGTCTCCTAAGACAGTGAAAGAGGCATACCAGATGGCCTTGAAAGGAGAGGAGAAACTCCTGAGAAAACAGTCTACCAAGAAGAGAGGTACTTTTCGTGGGAAGGGAAGTCAGGGTGGTAGAGGAAAGCCTACACCCAGGAATGGAGCTGACAGTAGCTCACTTCAGAATGCATCTACAGAAGATGATGCAAGGGGCAGAAAAAATTCTTACAGAGGAAGGGGAAGAGGAGGCAGAGACAGAGGCAGAGGTAGAGAATTGAGGTGTTATCGATGCCAGCAGGTGGGACACAAGCACTATGAGTGTCCAGAGAATGTGGGTACTGGTCCAAGAAATGCTGTTGTTGCCCAGGCTGGAGAAGAGGCAGAGATTGAAGAATAAATTCTTCCAGAGAGGGGAGAATCCTTGGTGGTAAATAAGGTCCTGTTGAAGCAAGCCAAAGAGGCCACTAAGCCTGCACAAAGGAAGACTTTGTTTAGGAGCATCTGCAAAGTCCAAGGGAAATGCTGCCAACTAGTCATTGATAGTGGCAGCACAGACAATCTGGTTTCCACTGAGGTAATAGAAAAGTTGAAGCTGAAGACAAGGGAGCATCCAACTCCCTACAGGGTGTCCTGGCTACATAAAGGGCACCAGCTGGTTGTAAAATAACAGTGTGAAATAGAGCTGCAAATGGGCAGGTACAAGGACAAAGTTTTGTGTGATGTAATGTCCATGGATGTGTGTCATATACTGCTGGGTAGACCTTGGAATTTTGATAGAGCAGCAGTGCATGATGGCAAGAAGAACACTTACAAGTTCTTCAAAGATGGGGTACACCATACATTGATACCCATGGAATAAGGAGAGCCATCCAGCAGAGTGATTGACCCAAAAACCTTGTTGCTAAGCGGGAAGGAATATCTGCAGCAGATAGAAGAGGAAGAGGTAAGCTTTGCTTTAGTTTGCAAGCCTAAAGTAGTCCTTACTTCTACAAAGATTTTTGATTTACAAATAGAGATACAAGAGATGTTAGACAATTACTGTGACATTGTTGTGGATGATTTACCTGATGAGCTGCCACCTGTGAGGAAGATCAGCCATCAAATAGATTTTATCCCTGGTTCAAATCTGCCAAATAAGGCAGCCTACAGAATGACTCCCAAAGAAAATGAGGAAATCAGGAAACAAGTACAGGAATTAGTAGACAAAGGACTGATCAGAGAGAGTCTAAGTCCCTGTGCAGTGCCAGCAGTATTGAACCCAAAGAAAGACGGAGGCTGAAGGATGTGTACTAATTCCAGAGCAATTAATAAGATCGCAATCAGGTACAGATTCTCTTTGCCCAGAATTGAAGATTTAATGGATTGTTTGAGTGGTGCTAAATATTTCTCAAAGATAGATTTGAAGAGTGGATACCATCAGATTAGAATAAGAGAGGGTGATGAGTGGAAAACTACCTTTAAAACAAATGAAGGATTGTATGAATGGATGGTAATGCCTTTTGGGTTGTCAAATGTACCAAGCACTTTTATGAGACTTATGAATGAAGTATTGAAAGAGTTTATTGGGAAATTTGTGATAGTATATTTAGATGATATATTAGTTTTCAGCAGAACTAAGGAAGAACATTTAAGGCATCTTAATCATGTCTTGAAGAAGCTGCACCAAGAGAAATTTCTGATAAATTTGAAGAAATGCTCATTCATGAAAGAAGAGTTGGTGTATTTGGGTTTTTTTGTTTCTGCAGAGGGATTGAAGATGGAACCAGAAAAGGTTAAGGAAATTGTAGAGTGGCCTTCACCCAGAAATGTCTTTGAGGTAAGGAGTTTCCATGGACTTGCTAGTTTTTACAAAAACTTTATAATAAAATTCAGTAAGATTAATGCACCCATAATTGAGACCATAAAGAAGAGAAAACAGCCATTTAAGTGGACTACTGAAGTAGAAAGAAGTTTTAACCTATTAAAGCAAAAGATAACAGAGAAGCTTGTTTTGATTCTGCCTGATTTTACTAAACCTTTCCAAGTAAAATGTGATGCCAGTGGGGAAGCCATTGGAGCTATGTTGAGTCAGGATGATAGGCATGTAGCTTATTTCAGTGAAAAGTTGAATGACACCAGAAGAAATTATTCCTCTTATGAGAAGGAATTCTATGCAATTGTCAAGGCACTAAAGAAGTGGAGACATTATTTGATATCAGGCTTATGCCTCTCAGCAATCATGCGTTCCGGCTATATTAATCTGGCAGCAAATTAGAAACATAAACATGCTAAAATAGAGTAGTATCTCCAAGTCCTAGTATTTTAGAGCAATATAATGGCAAACCAATAAAGTAGGCATTAACTTTGAGTAGAGACACTCTTGTTGAAATGAATTTTGAGGTTGTAGGGATTTTGATTTTTAAATTTGAAAATTGTACAAAGCATGAATCTGATTTTAAAAAGCCTTTGAGGCGTAAGCCTTCTGTTTTAACAGAATAGAAAGCTAGTAGGCTGGATTGAACTTCTTGAGAAGATACTATTGAGAAGAATAGCTTATGTGTAAATGCTCCATGGAAAATTTGTGAGAGAAGCACAGCATAGTGATGAACTCTTCAGACACACAACTCTTGATAAGACTTATGAGCATTTGAAATCACACAATTTACAGCCCAAGATAGGTATAAGTGGATAAGTTTAATGAAAGAAGCTACAAGATCACATCGTATACTTACAAAGGAAGGGAGCGAGAATGTCAAATTATGCACTCCACCACTATTCAGACAATTTGTAGGACATGGTGAGTATGGATTTTATTCTAGGATTTCCCAAGACTCAGAGAGGGAATGATGCAGTCTTTGTTGTAGTGGACAGATTCTCCAAAATGGCACATTTTATTCCATGTTATAAAACTAGTGATGCCACCCATATTGCTAACTTGTTTTTCAAAGAAGTTGTTAGATTGCATGGGTTACCCAAGAGCATTGTTTCAGACAGAGACACCAGATTTGTGGGGCACTTTTGGAGGAAACTGTGGAAGAAACTTGGCACCAAACTAAGTTTCAGCTCAGCTTATCATCCCCAGACTGATGGACAGACTGAGGTAGTGAATAGAAGTCTGGGAAACTTGTTGAGAAGTCTTGCAGGAGAGCATCCCAAGCAGTGGGATCATATCCTGCCCCAGGAAGAATATGCATATAATGATTCACCAAACAGGAGCATAGGACAGAGTCCATTTCATATTGTTTATGGAATGCATCCCAGAGGAATATCAGAATTAAGAAATCTGGGAAGAGCAGAGCTAAGGAGTGCAGATGGTGAGGAGTTTGCTTCAGAGATCCAGGCCATACACGACCAAGTGAAATAACAATTACAAGGCAGCAGCATCAAATACAAAAGCAGAGCAGACCTAAGCAGAAAAGAAGTTCATTTTGAAGTAGGAGATCAGGTTTTGGCACACTTGAGAAAGGAGAGATTCCCAAGGAAGCAGTATAATAAACTGAAGTTCAAAAAGATTGGGCCTTGCAAGATACTTAGGAAGTTTTCTGCAAATGCTTATGAGATTGAATTTCCACCTAATGTTGGAATATCTCCCATTTTTAATGTTGCAGATTTGTACAAGTATGAGGATGATGGTGCAGAAGAAGGATCAGCAGACAAGGAACAGATTGAGTGGAAGGAGCAGCTACCTCCAGCACCGCCATTGCAACCAGAGAAGATATTGGACAAGAGAGTGTTCAAAAGGACCAGAGGACGAGAATACTTCCAGTACTTGATCAAGTGGAAGGACAAGCCAGAGGAAGATGCTACTTGGATGACCGAAGAAATGTTGCAGAAGATAGGCAGATCAGTGGACGAGCTCATGGACAGGAGCCCATTAAGAAGATTGCCCTCGGGAGTCTGATGCAGGGGCATTAGACACTAGCCAGCAATGTAGGAGGTTTAGCCCAAATTTTGTGGCTAGGAGGGGTCGAAATCATCAAAATTGTAACAGCTAGGTATCAATACCTCAGCTGACTGTTTCATTTCAGGGTAATTAGAGTTGTAGGGGTCGAATAGTCTAGTTAGTCCAATTGTCATAGATCAGTTAATTGAATTATTGTAATTAGACTGTTGGTTTCTAAACAGTCCTCACTAAAGAACCGAAGGGTCACTCTGTAATGGATATAATTGTATCCCCGGATGTATAAAAAAAAGGAGGGAAGAATAGAGATTTTCTGCAATAACTCTGTGCATTGTCGATTACTTCCAATTAAATGAATTCAGCTGTGTTGATGATCTAATGGCCTTGAAATGTTAATTGTGAGGGATTTGTTTGATTGTGAAGTTGTTGAGTCTGTGCATATATAACTCCTGAGTCGTACCCTTGTATCGATTCTGCCACTCCTTGTATATTTCCTTGAATTTGGTTGGGTAAATTTCGGAGAAATCCATATGGAGGCGAAATCTGTCAATAATGGTGAATCTCGTCTAATGAGGAGATGAATTCATTTGTTGCATTGACAGTAGGAACCGAGACTGAACCCAGAGTTGGCAACCGGAGTAGATAACCGTGGTCGAGCCCTGTAGAAAACCACTAGCGGAATTACAACGGCGGATTTCCCTATTTCGCACCACTTTAGGTATGGAGGCGGTATTCCTGGAGGGGGGAGCGATTCCATAGAGGAACCGACGCGTGGCAATATTTGACCGTGGAGAAACCGCCTTGCCGTATTCGTTTCGCGCGTTAACACCAGTACGAGGTCACCAGGCGAAATGTATACAGGCCATTGATCTGAGAGAAGATCATCGGAAGGTCTTCGCGTAGTGGAGATACACAATGTTTAACAAGGAGGACGCGAACATTTGATTGGTCCATAGAAACATATGTGGGCCCGAACCAAAGGCCTGTGGTAAAGTCATTTGTTTAAAAAGGCACAGTGTATTAATATGTAGTTATAACTTGGTTATAAGGGTGGTGGAGAAATATCAAGTCGAAAATATAATATAACATTTGAAAGCCGAGGATATATGTTTGTTTGACAATTTCTCTGAAATTGACAAATAAATCTAGAAGAAAGAAAGAGACCACGTGGAATGGAAAACCGGGGCTCATCAAAGAGAATTGTTGACCGAGCCATGTAATATTTGACCAAACTCTCCTTTGGGCGACTTTAAATGATTTTGTTGCGTCAGGCTTAGACACATCTATTCTAAACAACCCAGAAAGTGTTTGGTGAAATTCCACTCGAATTGTATTCTATAGAAATAATTAATTATTTTTAAAGGGACCCTAAGTCAAAACTTAGGAAAATAAAATAATTAAAGTGTATTAATAGAATATGAGTGAGAATGATCTAGAATAAACAGATCAAGTCAAAATTTAATCTTAGTTGTTGATTAGAGATCTAATCTGGGTCATTGAATCCTCAACGAGAAGATTATAAGAATGACTTGAAGGGTCATTTGGAAGATACATTTGTGGAGACACGAAGGATCTAGAGATCGAATTTTTCTGATGGAGCAAGTGCTCGAACAAAAATCAGATCTAGGTGATCCTTGATTGCAGTAAGGGGCAATATTTCTCCAGTTGGAAGGTTTCCTAAGCCGGAGAGTACATAGCAACAGAGACAGAGAGAGCCACAGCTTCAGTGCAGAGCCAGTGAAGTAGTACCTACGCAGTCACTGCGCAGAGCCAGAGGTAGAATCATTTTCCATCAAAGGAGACAGTGCAGAGCCAGTGTCTGAACCCGGAGATATTTTTCGGAGGCTCAGTTTCCAGCCAGCAATGAGACCAACACAATGGAAAAAGGGCAGCCGAGTTGTGACACAGTCACTACGCAGAGTGACACAGTCACTACGCAGAGGCAGAAGGGCAAACAAATTTTGACGCGGTCACTATGAAGAGGCAGCAAGGGGCAGTGCAACTTTGGTGCAGATTAGTGCCAGTTTCCCATGGAGGAGTGATGTTTGTCTCATGAGATCTCTTATGTCAGTTTCTTTGTATGATTTGACAGTCTCGATAATCATAGATTTGTACCTAAGAATTTATTGCATAATAACATAAACCCTCATATCTGTTGCACTGGTTTTCCCGCATTGGGTTTTTCTGGGGACATTAGTCCAAAAAAAATGCGTGGGATGGTTGTGTGATCTATGTGTGTTCAGATTTTTTTCCTTACTTGTATTTATTTTGCATTTTAATTGTGTAGGATATAGTTAATGGATTTCAATATTTTCTTGTACAACACAGTAAATAGTTTGTTAAGTAAAATAGCAAATATAATATTTTCCATTAGCTGCTGCAATAGGATTCCGTGGAACATGAATTTTCACATGGTACCAGATCTTGTTTAAGTTGAGTGTAGGTGAGACAAAGAACAGATCCAGGAGATCCAGCGTTGAAGGAGCAGTTGGGGATCAAAGATTTGCTTAAGCAGCAGATCGATTTCCCGGTGAGTGCGTAGTCCAAGCCAGGAGAGTCAGATCAGCAAAGAAAATATATCTATGAGTGAGCTGACTGTTAGGGTCCCGTGATTTGGCCGATTGGCGAGCCAAATGACGATGTAACATCAAACCAAGCTTTGGAGCCCGAGGACCTAGCCTTCCTGGACTCAGAGAGGGCTCTCTCTATAAATGTAAAAGATGTCGGTGTGTTTACTTATGGTGTTCTGATATTAGGCCACAGATTCGATATTAGGCTGGTTATGAGTACAATTTTTTGATTTTTTGGTTTTTTAAGTTTGTGGGGATTAAGCGATCAAAAAGATGTAAAAATGGATGACGAAGTCGGTCCATTGAAGCCGAACCTTCGAAACGAGGTCGAGAAGCACATCGAAGAAGATGATGTAAGGCTGCTGTAGGGCCGATTTGATTCATGGTAGAAGGGATCTTTGGGCAAAATGGAGTAAATGGACATCAAGCTTGTGAAAGATAAGGGATTTCAAGTATAACTAGTTGATAGCAGACAGAAACATGTTATAGCAAGCCATTAATCATGCTAAATGTAACTATGAGCTAATTAATACATGGAAATCAAACATTCCAGCCATACATAGAGGTATAAGACCCTCTAACTTCGGGAAATGGCTATCAGACTTTGGGGAAAACACATAAGACAAACTAACAACTCGCAGCTACGGCAGGAACACCTAAGCATAGTCTCTAAGTCATTGGGCACTTTGACAAACAAGCTTTCATAGTTTTAGGCAAAGGGTTAGATCGGGACTAGGCCTCCTTGGTTCAACAAGATGATCGGCAAATCGATCGAAAGTTTTATGGACCAGAACTATGGACGGCTTATAGGTAGGCAGAGGTAAGCGAGGCACACCATACATCCTCTCAATCAACATAGAACTTGTAAAATAAAACTAGCAAACATTACCCTTAGGTTACTAAGGAAAACGGTTAAGAATTCTTTAGCATAACAAAGGAAGAAGAAAACATCAAACTATGAAGGTCAGGGAATTTTGAGGTGCCTCATGGGCATATCTCAAAACTAATCTCTACTGATCTATAGCAGCAAGAAGCATGTATCATGAATGAAAACTAGAAGACAAAAACAAAGCAAGAAACACTATACCATTCTACCATGTCAGGGAATCCATCACCAATCCTTCATCATTCATCAAAAGCATCCAAGAGGTAGTCCAAAAATCATAACACAAGTTTGTTCTTCAAAGCTCATATGACCAATATATTGATTCTTCTCTCAAGTTCAGCCTCTGTTTTACAATGAAACCCATGGAATAAATAGGCTTGATGAAGGAAAACCTCATGGAGCAACTAGCTATCCCATTGGCCAAGTCAAAATATCTAAATTTTTCCTTGAGGCTTTGCAAAGCCAAGGCACAAAATATCCCATAAAATATCTAAAAAACTGCTAAAAATGGAAATTATATTGACTTTACATCATTTCCCAAGTATAAAAATAGCTAAACGCACATTTGGGAAAAGCAGATTTTTGAGGTTCAAAAATTACAAAAATACTTCATATTTATGCCTGAGAAAGGTCCCCTGACTTGCTGGATGCAATTGCCAGCCTTCCCGATGTCAAAATGGGGCTCATGAGGGCTTGCTGGAAATCTTTCTGTGTCTACTTTCCGGCGCAACTGAAACCATCTCAATCTGAGGCCTGGAAGTCATCCAAAACTGTACCTGTGTGCAAAAACCCAGAAAATAGCAGACTGCTGATATGGCAGGCAGAATGTGCAAAAAGAGGGCACTTTTCGCCAATTTGAGGGGGCGAATGATCTCCAAATGATCTGAAAATCGCAGGAGACCTGCTCATGGAATTATGGCATCAATCGGTATCATCCTCCTCCCTTGACAACTCCTCAAACTGAAATGGCGAAATTATGAGTTTTTGACCAAAAACCCAAAAAATGCCAAAAAACAAAAAGTTTCCGAAAAAGGCCCAAAATTGGCATGCATGACCCTCAAGGGTCCATAGCAACATGCTCTGAAGCTGAGGCCAAAATATCAATGGATGATATGCTTTTCCCTTCTTTCCGTGCTAGGCGCTTCCCCTTTACCTTCTTCAATTTCTCTTGTGCTGCTTTTAGTTTGCGCCGGGCAAACTGATTCAGCTTTTGGAAGTGGTGTGTCCTCTTCATCGTCAAACTCACCAATGAGCTCTTCAATTCTTGCTTGCGCCCTTTCTGCCTCTTTTTTATACTTTATCACCCTTGCCTCATGAACAGCTGTGTGCACAGTCCTTTGTTTGTTTTCAATCTCTAAGAAGTGATTGAAATTCCTTGCCCTTTGAAGATCTTTCTCTAATGCCTCAATTTGCCCTTCCTTATGGATTAGGAGATTTTCAAGAAGGCGGGCCTCATTATCACTGTCATCGCTTTGGATAGGGATGATAGCTAATTCACCTCCATGCTTTGTACTTTCTCCAACTTTTCTTTTACCTTTGAAAGCCAATCTGGCGCTTTTCCTCCTTGGCATGCTAGAAGGTGTCTTTTTGGGCAATTTCCTCTTGCTAGGAACAATCTTCGTCACTATTAGGGTGGCAGCTTTAGTCCCTCTTTCCCTTCCTGTGCTGAGCTTTGTTATTTTGAGAGGAGGAGGCACAACTGTTTTACCTTTGACATCCTTTTGAATTGGCTGCTGGATATCTTCTCTTAGCTGTTCACTTGGCTGCCCCTGTTCGCCAACATTGGCGTGCTGTTATTCATCAATGTCTTGTCCAATTAGTGGCTCAAAAGGTGACTCAACCTCCTGCCTAACCTGCTGTTCTTTATCAACTATCTGCTGTTGTCCCTCAACATCTAACTGCTGCTGTCCCTTATCATGGACCTGCTGCTGTTCCTTATCATGGGCCAGCTGCTGTTCCTTATCATGGACCTGCTGCTGTTCCTTATCATGGACTTGCTGTTGTTCCTTATCATGGACCTGCTGTTGTTCCTTATCATGGACCTGCTGCTGTGGTCTTGCCTTGGAGGCATTTTGACCTAAAAAAGCTTTGGAAGAGGCAAACTGCCTTCACTGTGTGTAAAAATGCCTTGCTGGAAACAAACTGTGTCAATATGCTGCTTGGACAGATAAACAATGTGATTTGGATGGTTTGCAACAACGTTTCTTTGAATACACAACCTCTGCTGTCTCTAGAAAATGTCCTGTTCACCTTTAGAATATCTTTGTCAACAGATTCTTAGTAGGAAATGACACAGTGAAAAGAAGGGCAGACTGCTTTTTTAGGAGAAGTTGCTGTGAGAAGTGCTAAAACCACCATGTTCTGTGAAAGTTTAGATGTCAACCAATACACGTGTATCTCTGTCTCCAAGTTAAAATTCGACCATTAAAACCCTGCTCTTCAGAAAGTGGCCCTACTCACCCTTAGAATATCTCTGTCAACAGATTTCTCAGTAGGAAAGAATACAGTGAAAAAGAGGGGCAGACTGCTGTGTAGATTTCCTGTATACAGTGTTAAGAAAACATTCTTCTTGTGAGTTTTTTAGAGGCTAATCAACACACTTGTATTTGTGTCTCCAAGACAAAACTTCAATCATTAAAACCCTGTTCTTGTGAGTTTTAAGATGTTACTCAATACCTCTTACTCCTTTCCATAGTAAATTTTGCAATCATTAAAAACTCTGCCCTGTATAAGTGTGCCGACCTTGAAATAACTTGTATATGGGAAATAAACCCTTAGTGCTATTTAAGCAGTCACTGTAACAATCCTGAGCAAAGATGACAGAGTTTGAAAGGCTCCAAAGTTTGCAGGCAGAGGTTGTGTGAGTTTTATCTCTTTAAAACAATCAACGGCTCTTTATAAATTAACCCCCTCTTTAGAGGTTTCCTTGGAGGTTGCAGTCAAAGATCTTGCATCAACAAACTCTCTTTAAGCCAAACACTGTTTCTTTGTAAGAAAAACCTCTGACCTTTGATGCTTGTGAAAGTATAGGATCCCTGATCCTTTTACAGTGAAAACATCTTGTTCTTAGTTTCAAAACCTTTTATCTCCTGTAGATGCTTTTGAGTGACACAGCTATCATTTTATTACAGCTTTACACCTCAAAATCTCACGCAGAAAACACTATTTCTTCAGCTATGGTGACGAGGTTTTGAAATTTTTGAATGTGGAGTGGTGAAAGTTGTAGCAGTTTAACAGTGAATAAGCTTGTTTCAAACCTCATTTTGGCTCCAAATACCCTCGGACAGTCACAAATTTTAGGGGTAAAGGGTGTAAATACCTCAAAACACGAAGCACAATTCTTGTTGGGCGTTGGAGGTGGCTCTGGAGTTCCTTAGGCCTGCGCGGCACTCCTCAGAGAAAGAACGGCGCGCATTTTTCCTCCGGGTGGCACTGTCGGGTCGGGCTGTCGGGCTGTGTACAGGCGCGTCGCTCGTTTGTACAGGCGCGTCGCGCCAACACTGACTGCCTTTGTAAAATCGCCCCCAGGCGCGTCGCGCGGGTTTCCAGGCGTGTCTCTCGGCCAATAAACAATGCAAATTACTAAAAATTGACCCGAAACCTTGTTTTGATGCAGTGAACACCTTGATCCCCGTTTTGAAAATGAAAACTTCTTCTTCGATTTACTCTTATGTCATTTCAAAACAAATATCCAATGGTCACTTCCTTTTTAAATGTAAAGTGGAATTTTGGTTTGGCTTTTTTGTGAAGTTTTCACAGTCTTTTGATCCTTTTAACAACACCTTGGTGTATTTGCGAAACTGAACTCATAATCTGTGCATGCATTTGAAGGTTTTCGATGCTTTTGGACTGTCTAATCAATGGACCAACCCCTTTATGAAAACAAAAATATCTTAAAGCCAGAACTCTGTTTTATACACAGTTGTTTGAAAAGTGATTTCCAGCTTTTGTTCTTTGGGTGATAAACACCAAACTTCAAACTTTGACAAATAACTCAATAACTTCCACATCATCTCTGTTTATTGAATACTGGAAAACTATCCATAACACTGACTGTCCATGAAAACAACTTCTTTGCCTATACATAAACTGGTATACTTATTCATTATGTTCTTTTGGGAACAAAACTTGAATTTCCTCCATCACTTGAGATGTATATTCTGAAAGGGAACTCTATATGAAGCAGGAAAAACAGGGCTCTTGAAAAACAGTTATCAGTTCTTCTTAATAATGCAGTGATCTCTCTTTGTAACAGAACCATCTATAATCTCAAACCTGTCCACTGCTTCGACAATTTTAGGTGATATTTTAACAAGGAAAAACCATCAAAACTTGTCAAAAGCATTTAAAGGTTGTTTTGTTACTTAACAGGAGATGGTCTGTGCTCTTTCAATTTGTTTGATAATTGCTGCTTCCAGGCGATTTAGGAGCTTCTCCCTGGGCTGTAAGCACTATATTTTGGTTGCATGCTTTCACACCATGTTTCTCTGTTTACTCAGAAGGAGTTCCCTTTAAACTTCTTGGCATGTGACAGTGAGGTGACTGTGTGGCCTCTTCCCCTGTGTACAGACCTTTGCTTTCTTTCACTGTTTCTTTCCACTGCACTTTTTTACCAATCAGTTTTCAACAATACTTAAAGCCTTGGCCATCTGCTCATAAATGGAGGAGGCCCTTTATCTGAAGATTGTTTGATAAGGCTGTCTGACAAGGGTTTGCTTGATTATGATGGTAAGCAATCAACTTAAAAAACATCAAGACTGGCACCTCTGCTTGCAATCATCACTGTGCTTCAGAAAAACCCTAGCCAAAGTGTCACTGTCTCCCTGCACTGTTCTGAGGGGAACTGAAATGTCATCATTTACTTTGGTTAACTTATGACAATTTATTTGGAAGATAATCTCTGTGACTATGGAGGTCAATGCCCTTTGAAAAACAAACAACTTTTCTTCTGCCTAGGTGATGACATGATCTGTCAGCATCTCTTCAATTTGGTCTTGTGGGGAAAGCAAACTGCCTATGATTAGAATTGTTTTAACTCATGATATGCCTTTCTAAAGTTTAACAATTCACATGATTTGAAACTTCAAATGACCTCCTTTATCAGACCAAACTCTGTTTTCCTTTGAACTTGCATATTTCAGACTCTATCTCTGTTATGATCATCACTCACATTCATAAAACCTGGAGATATTGTTTCACGGTTCAGTAAAAGGCAAACCTGGACTTTTGCAATCTTTAAAGTCAATACTGGCCAGCGCCCTCTGCTTGTAGATGAAGGAGGCACCCTAACCCTCTGCTTGTAAATGAAGGAGGTTCTGGGCCATGACAATTTACCAGTTTGCTGAGACAGTGGTGTCCTTTTCTTACTGTGATTTTCATGCTGGAAGGAAAATGCAAGGTCTTGATGAGCGACTCTCTGTTTGCAGATATATCGCAGGCTCATGTTACATTTAGAAGCAGCAGTTCTTCTAACTGTAGATTCAAGCATTTCCTCCTGAGATGAAGTTATATTTCCTGTTCTTTGCAGAATCCATAAAACACTGTGAAACACCTAGTAATCAGCTTGAGACTGTGGTTTATGCAGTGCTGAGACCTAGGGATATAAGTGGCGTGACTTAGAGCTGTTTGTCAATTTAATTTGCAGAGTGGGAGGTCAGTCATCGTTGGTCTGTAGCAGATGGAGGATTTTTGGCTTTTTGATGATTTCCAAGGGTAAAATGTCTTAAAGCGCCACTTCCTAACATAGGGGAGACTTTTGAAACAGACTTGGATTTTTCTTTTAAAGCTGATGGGCAAACCAATAGGGCTGAAGCTAGATAGGATAGTGATAATGAGGTTTTGATTTTGACATGCGTGGACTGAAAGGTAGAAGGGCGAAAAAAGTTTTTAGGAGGGTTTTCTAGATGAAAAATTGACATAAGGAAATCAGCTTCTAGAAAACTCAGCTATAGATATAGTCATCACTAACATGTAAAAAAAAATACTGATGGCTAACAGTGGCTCCATTTGGGGAAGGCAGCTCCTCGTCAGGAGGTGTCAAGAATTCAGATTTTTGGCTTATGAAGACCAGTGCCTTATCCATTGGCGCAAAAAATTTACCCTTCTTTGATGTTATTTCTGAAAAGTGACAGTATGGTTAACATCAATGATACCTCTACCTACCCCACTATCTTTCCTAACATTTTTTCTTCTCTTTGGCGCATTTGAACTATCAACCTTTTGACAATGTATATTTTTCTTTTTGAAAAATGAACCTATCTATTTCTACTCTTATATCTGCCGGGAGTTCAGATTAAGCTGATGAACTCCTTCATTGCTCTACCTATGCTAGATCAACTGTCAAGATTAAACTGTTTGACAGGATTTTATTCTCTAATCTAAAACATGAAATTCAAAATGATCAAATTAGGGTTAAACTGTCTAATTTGTCATGTATTTGCGGCATGATAGTACAAATTGCACACAAATATTATTCTGCAACAAAAAGGAAAACTAGACAAGCGGGGCTAAGATGTGCAATGTATTTTTCATCCCTCGCTTCTCTCTTTGGTTCTGTTTTAGGCATGTGGAACCAGAATCTCTTCCTAATCTAAGCTCTGTGATAAGTCAATCTTACACAATGTTGACTATATTTTCACTCACTAACTTATCAGCAAATAAATTTAAACATGCTCAGCTATGATTAGGCTAGATAGCTGAACAAGACATTGAAGTACTAGTAGCGGCATTTAGACTTGCTCGCTTTCCGAAGGACTATTTTTTGGAACATGGGGCTTTACTACTGCTTTTTAGAAACTGCCCTCTTTTTCTACTTTTTCTTCAAACAAACTATAAATGAAAAAGGTGCTCACAAGACTGAGCTTATTTTCTACAGCTATTTATCTATTCTATCTTAAACTGTACATAACATACACTTGGTGAACTCTTCTTTCCAATGCAACCAGTCAAGTAGATGCTCACATGGGTCATTCTGGTTTAGTTCTTTTATGATGCAGAAATAATGAAAAGGCCACTCCCACTTGGTTTGTTTACGGACAGTAGTGTGTAAGTTTTTCCCCATTCTAGGCAGCAAATTGTTCATGATAGAACCCACTACTCCTTCAGATTTCTCAAGGAAAAAAACAAATAGATCTTGGAATAATACCTGATCTAGAGGATTTGATACATAGGATTTATTCAAGACTACTCTTTCAGACTTCTCAAGGAAAACAACAAATGGATCTTGGAATAATACCTGATCTAGAGGTTTTGAGATATAGGCTTCATTCAGGACTACTCTTTCTTCCACTTGGCTATATTTGGGACCCCCCTGGTAAAGCAACTCTTCCTCTTGATCACTCGAACTGTCAGACTCATCATGTATTGCAGTGTAGTTTTATTTCCAAGCTAATGTGTTCTGATTAAGTGGACTGAAAACTGTGTGAAGGTCATCAGGTTGATGAACAAGGATACACTTTGACAGTAAATTATCTTGAAAGCACAGTGTGACAACTCCCATGTGTTTATTAACCTCTACTTCTTCATCTGCAATTTGTAACTCAATGGAACTTGGTGGCTGCAAATCTAGAGTTAAGGAAGATTCCATGTCCAAAATGATTTCTTCAACTATTTCAGGAAAAGGCTTCTCATTTACAACCTGCTCGAGGATTTCATCATCTTCCTCAAACTCATCATCAAAGCTGAAAAACTGTTGATTTCCAATCATGTGCATGTTATCTCTGACGGGCTGAAGTGAAGTAGAGAAAAGAGTCCGAGACTCTTCACTTACTTCTAAACTCTCAAGGTTCTCCTCATGAGTGTCATAGATGACCGGTAATGGCTGCTTACTTTTCTCAAATTTATGAAATTGAGCTTCCTCCCAAAAATCAAAAACTGAGTTTTCTGCAAAGTTAGCTTCTGTTTGGAAATCATCATCATAATCAAAATATTGATCAAACCTTGGAAAATCATCATTATAATTAATCTCATCAACCATGCATATTGGACTATCAGATTGCATTACTTCAACTTGATTTACAAATCTATTTTCTGACTTATGATATGCAGGATTAATAGGAGAAAGATCAGAGAAGTTTTGGTTATTAGTTTCTGCATCTAATAATGGAAAATGCATTTCTGATGGTTTGAGAGATTCTTCCTTTTCCATTATCTGCTTGTTTATATCACTTTCATTGTATAAGATAAAAGAATCTAAATTGGAATGAGTGGAATAAATGGGAGTATTGTTTTCCATGACTGCTTGAGTTACCAGAGGTTGAGTTACTTCTAGTCCCAGGTTTTCCATGACTTCTTTAGGCATGAGGTTATGGGAGGTACCAGAATCTAACATGGCATTATGTAATATCTTGTCCCGTATGTTCAGGCTCACATAGGAAGGAGAAACAGATCCTTCTTGGTATTGACCTTCTATTTTCGGGCCGAATAAGAGCTCGGGTTTGTTTTCAGTTAGATTTAAAGTATCTGCCTCGCTCCCTATGTCAAAAACTTTGAAAATTTGAGATCTATACCTATCTAAAGTTATTAGCTCAGTAAGGGGTATGGTAATTTTTATTTCGGAAACTTCCCCTTCGAAACTAAAAGGAGTTTGTAGTTTGGGCAGATTTGTTTCAGCTTTTTCGGAGATGACCTTTTCTATGCTCTTAATTTGTTGATTCTGGTTTGAGACCTTGTTTGACACAGTCGCCTCGGGAGTCTTTGTGGAGGTACTAGGAGTATCCGAGCTAAGACTTGTTTGAATAGCTTTATCTTTGTTTTGGTCAATTTTCTTAGCCATAATTTTGTTGCTATCCGTGGCTTTTTTAAGGATGGTGTCAGAGGTTTTAGCAGTGTCAAGGCTACTCTTCTTGGAGTGGTCTTGGTTTTTTCTGCTTCTAAGGTTATACTGCCTATGAGCTTCTATAATGGCATTCTAAAAATCTATGGCAGGATCTTCGAGATATTCATAGTCGGTTTCGTCCTGACTTGGGGAGCATAACTCTTGCTCTTTTGCTGTGAGGTAAACCTTACTCTCGTTATCAGAACCTATGAGTTTCCAATGATTTTCATCAATGGGTGCGGTATCCTTATTCTCTTCATCAACATAATTCTCATTGAAGGATGGTCTGATCTGCTGATCATTTCCTCTTGGTTTATTTTGAGACTGATCTTTTCTAAAGCCTTGTTTCTGGTTTTGAGGGTTTGGTTGGTTGTCCCTGGGAGGCGCTTTTTCACTCATTTTTTCCCACATCTTTGTCATGGATTTTATCAGGCCATCTATTCTAGGATCTAGGGAAGGAGATGAAGTGGAGACCTTATCTCTATATGGGACTTTTCCTTCTAATCTAGTCCTGGCTCTTTTTTCTGCTAAGTTGGCTTCTGTTTTTATGGCTATTTGTTGCATTTCCTCTAGGGTAGGGGGATCCTTGTCTCTCAGATGATATGTCATGTCTGGATCAAAACCCTCGGGGAATTTCGCCAAGACTAAACCAAGTGGGGGTTTGAAATGAGGTGGGAGGGCGTTATACACACTGTTGAACCTAGTGCAGTATGCCTGGACACTTTCCCCATTTTCCTGTTTTAAGTTGTTATATTCTGACAGGATTTGAATAGGGTTCCTTCGAACTTCCCACTTGTTCGTGAAGACTTGGCAGAGTTCTAGGATGTTGTGGATGCTATTTGGAGGCAAGCTTTTAAACCATGTTTTGGGTTCTCCACCCAGGCTTTGGACGAATATTCTCATTCTGACGGTTTCGTTGTGTACTTCCATGTATTCAAAAGCATCGCTAATCCTACTTACATGTTGTTGAGCTGTAGTGGTGTCTTCTCCGGTAAAGTGTGGGATTTTGTCTTGATATTTATTTGGGAGAGGAGCCAAGGGCGGTGGCAACACCAAAGGTGCATACCAGGCTGCCATGACTGGAGCTAATGGATGATGTACAAGATGAGGACTAGTAGGCTGGGATGAGGTGGTTTGAATAGGTGTGGCGGATGAACTTGGACTAGTGATCTGGTTTTGAGCAGATCTGGGATGATAGGAGCCAAACTGATAGAGAAGCTGGAGGTCGGGAGGAGTGGTAGGTGAAGTTTCTCTATTAGGACTCTGTGGTAGGTTTATGGGTTCAAGATCGTCAAAGTTTATCTTACTATATGATTTGCTTCTGGGAAGAGTTTGTGATGACTCTAATTCAAAAGGTGAATCTGTTAGGATAGTGAGATGTTTAGGTACAGATCTTGTTTTATGGATGGATCTACCAGTAGCTAGATGATCAGTTTCGGAAGCTTGCCACAGAATCTTCTCTGGGTCATCTACTATGGTAGGGGGATTTGGGTCTGGATGAGCTCTGGTATTGATTCTTCGTGAAGCCAGATTTTAGATCCAGAGTTTAAAGAGAATGGTATTGGTGAATGTTCTGGATGGTTGGTTTCTCTAAAGTTATACTAAGGCGAAAGATGGTCAAAATAAAAAGGGATGGATTAGTGGAGTCGCCAGGTGGAACTGGTTTGTTGTTGTGAAGATGGCTATGGTCCACCACCAGTAACTAATCTGGGAATGTTTTTGGATTTTCCGAGTTTTATGTGCAGCCTATGGTTCAAAGTATCCTAGACTTGTTTCAACACTTTGCTAGGGTGATGAGAACAACAAGAGTTTACTTCAAATGGATCTATGGACTGCTTACTTGTTTATTCTAAAGGACAAAAGAGTCTATAAGAGTTTGCTAGACTATTATGTACTCAGTCTCTTACCATCTCCCGCTATGTTAGTGAGCGATGGGATAGGTCTTACCGGATAGTAGCCTAGAGTTTTGAAAAATAGTAAGGCTTACTAGAAGTTAGTGGAGTCGCCAGGTGGATTGTCAGTTTGTTTTGAGGTATATTCGTATGGTCCACCACCAGTAGTATCAAAAGCCAATCTAAGGGAGTGTTTTTGGGTTTTTTGAGTTTTATGCGCCTACAAGGTTTGGAAGAGCTTTCTATAACTGACTCATTATGTTGCTAAGATGGTGAGAGAGCTATTTTCTACCCTTCAAACAATATCTAAATTTACTAAGATTGATTGAGACTTCAAGAGTTACTAAGGTGTACTTAGATTGCCACTAACTCAAATAAGTCCCACCGTGATCGCCATTATGTTAGAGTGAGCGGTGGGATAAGTCAATCAGCTAGTAATATCAAAAAGTCTCTAAAGATTAGGGAAACTAAGTTTGTTTAATACTCAGAGTCCCACCGTGATCGCCATTATGTTAGGGTCCCGTGATTTGGCCGATTGGCGAGCCAAATGACGATGTAACATCAAACCAAGCTTTGGAGCCCGAGGACCTAGCCTTCTTGGACTCAGAGAGGGCTCTCTCTATAAATGTAAAAGATATCGGTGTGTTCGCTTATGGTGTTCTGATATTAGGCTAGTTATGAAGTGAGTTTTTTGATTTTTGGTTTTTAAGTTTGTGAGGGATAAAACTGATCAAAGATGTAAAAATGGATAACAAGAAGTCAGATCAATTGGGCTATGGGGTCAAACAGGTCAAGGAAGCTATGAGAAGATGATGCAAGGTTGCTGTAGGGCCGATTTGATTCATGGTAGAAGGGATCTTTGGGAAAAATGGATTAAATGGACAACAAGTTTGTGAAAGACAAGGGATTTCAAGTGTAACTAGTTTATAGCAGACATAAACATGTTATAGCAAGCCATTAATCATGCTAAATGCAACTATGAGCTAATTAATACATAGAAATCAAACATTCCAGCCATACATAGAGGCATAAGACCCTCTAACTTCGGGAAATGGCTATCAGACTTTGGGGAAAACATAATAGAAAAACTAACAACTCATAAACTACGTCGGAATGCCTAAACATAGTCTCTAAGTCATTGGGCACTTTGAAAAACAAGCTTTCATAGTTTTAGGCAAAGGGCTAGATCGGGACTAGGCCTCCTTGGTTCAACAAGATGATCAACAAATCAGTCAAAGAGAAAGTTTTATGGATAGAACTATGGACAGCTTATAGGTAGGCAGGGCACACCATACATCCTACTCAATATGCATAGAACTTGTAAATAAAACTAGCAAACATTATCCTTAGGTTACTAAAGAGCAGTTAAGAATTCTTTAGCATAACAAAGGAAGAAGAAAACATCAAGCTATGAAGATTCAGGAATTTTGAGGTGCCTCCATGGGCATATCTCAAAACTAATCTCTACTGATCTATAGCAGCAAGAAACATGTATTATGGATGAAAACTAGAAGACAAAAACATAGCAAGAAACACTATACCATTCTACCATGTCATGGAATCCATCACCAATCCTTCATCATTCATCAAAAGCATCCAAGAGGCAGTCCAAAAATCATAACACAAGTTTGTTCTTCAAAGCTCATATGACCAATGTATTAATTCTTCTCTCAAGTTCAGCCTCTTATTTACAATGAAACCCATGGAATAAATAGGCTTGAGGGAGGAAAACCTCATTGAGCAACTAGCTATCCCATTGGCCAAGTCAAAATATCTAAACTTGTCCTTGAGGCTTTGCAAAGCCCAAGGCACAAAATATCCCATAAAATATCTAAAAAACTGCTAAAAACGGAAATTATATTGACTTTACATCATTTCCAAAGGATAAAAATAGCTTAACGCACATTTGGGAAAAGCAGATTTTTGAGGTTCAAAAATTACAAAAATACTTCATATTTATGCCTGAAAAAGGTCCCCTGACTTGCTGGATGCAATAGGCAGCCTTCCCGATGTCGAAATGAGGCTCATGATGGCTCGTTGGAAAGATCTCTGTGTCTACTTTTTGGCGCAACTGAAACCATCCCAATCCGAGGCCTGGAAGTCATCCAAAACTGTACCTGTGTGAAAAAACCCAGAAAATAGCAGACTGCTGATATGGCGGGCAGAATGTGCAAAAAGAGGGTATTTTTCGCCAATTTGAGGGGGCGAATGATCTCCAAATGCCCTGAAAATTGCTGGAGACCTGCTCATGGAATTATGGCATCCATCGGTATCATCCTCCTCCCTTGAAAACTCATCAAACTGAAATGGCGAAATTATGAGTTTTCGGCCAAAAACCCAAAAAATGCCAAAAAACAAAAAGTTGCCGAAAAAGGCCCAAAATTGGCATGCATGACTCTCAAGGGTCCATAGCAACATGCTCCGAAGCTGAGGCCAAAATATCAAGGGCTGATATGCTTTTCCCTTCTTTCCGTGCTAGGCGCTCTCTTCCGCCTAGGCTGGTCTTCCTCCTCTTCATCATCAAACTCACCAATGAGCTCTTCAATTCTTGCTTGCGCCTTAGCTGCCTCTTTCTTATACTTAATCGCCCGTGCCTCATGAACAGCTGTGTGCACATTCATTTGTTTGTTTTCAATCTCCAAGAAGTGGTTGAAATTCCTTGCCCTTTGAAGATCCTCCTCTAATGCCTCAATTTTCCCTTCCTTATGGATTAGGAGATTTTCGATAAGGCGGGCCTCATTGTCACTGTCATCGCTTTGGATAGGGATGACAGCCAATTCAACTCCATGCTTTGTACTTTCCCCAACTTTGCTTTTACCTTTGAAAGCCAATCTGGCGCTTTTCCTCCTTGGCATGCTAGAAGGTGTCTTTTTGGGCAATTTCCTCTTGCTAGGAACAATCTTTGTCACTGTTAGGGTGGCAGCTTTAGTCCCTCTTTCCCTTCCTGTGCTGAGCTTTGTTATTTTGAGAGGAGGAGGCACAACTGTTTTACCTTTGACATCCTTTTGAATTGGCTGCTGGATATCTTCTCCTAGCTGTTCACTTGGCTGCCCCTGTTCGCCAACATTGGCTTGTTGTTCTTCATCAATGTCTTGTCCAATTAGTGGCTCAAAAGGTGACTCAACCTCCTGCCTAACCTGTTGTTCTTTATCAACTATCTGCTGCTGTCCCTTATCATGGACCTGCTGCTGTTCCTTATCATGGACCAGCTGCTGTTCCTTATCATGGACCTGCTGCTGTTCCTTATCATGGACTTGCTGTTGTTCCTTATCATGGACCTGCTGTTGTTCCTTATCATGGACCTGCTGCTGTCTCTTATCATGGACTCCAGCTGCTGTGGTCTATCTGAGGCATTTTGACCTAAAAAGCTTTCGAAGAGGCAAACCGCTCACCTGTGTAAAAATGCCTTGGCCGAAAACAACCTGTAATAATATGCTGTCAGGATGATAAACAATGTGATTTGGATGGTCTACAACAACGCTTCTCTGAATACACAACCTCTGCTGTCTCTAGAAAATGTCCTGTTCACCTTTAGAATATCTTTGTCAACAGATTCTTAGTAGGAAATGACACAGTGAAAAGAAGGGCAGACTGCTTTTTAAGGAGAAGTTGCTGTGAGAAGTGCTAAAACCACCCTGTTCTGTGAAAGTTTAGATGTCAACCAATACACCTGTATCTCTGTCTCCAAGTTAAAATTCGACCATTAAAACCCTGCTCTTCAGAAAGTGGCCCTACTCACCCTTAGAATATCTCTGTCAACAGATTTCTCAGTAGGAAAGAAAACAGTGAAAAAGAGGGGCAGACTGCTGTGTAGATTTCCTGTATACAGTGTTAAGAAAACATTCTTCTTGTGATTTTTTTAGAGGCTAATCAACACACTTGTATTTGTGTCTCCAAGACAAAACTTCAATCATTAAAACCCTGTTCTTGTGAGTTTTAAGATGTTACTCAATACCTCTTACTCCTTTCCATAGTAAATTTTGCAATCATTAAAAACTCTGCCTTGTATAAGTGTGCCAACATTGAACTAACTTGCATATGTGAAATCAACCCTTAGTGCTATTAAACAGTCACTGTCACAGTCCTGAGCAAAGATGACAGAGTTTGAAAGACTCCAAAGTTTTTAGGCAGAGGTTATGTGAGTTTTCTCCTTTCAAAACAATCAATGGCCCCTTATAAATGTAACTTCTTTAGAGGTTTCCTCCAGGTTGCGCCAAAGATCTTGCTTCAACAAACTCTCTTGCCAAACATCCAAGCTTCCTTTGTAAGAAAAACCTCTGACCTTTGATCCTTTTAAAGTGAAAACATCATGTTCTTAGTTTCAAAACCTTTTATCTCCTGTAGATGCTTTTGAATGACACAGCTATCATTTTATTACAGCTTTACACCTCAAAATCTCACGCAGCAAACACTATTTCTTCAGCTATGGTGACGATGTTTTGAAATTTTTAAATGTGGAGTGGTGAAAGTTGTAGCAGTTTAACAGTGAATAAGCTTGTTTCAAACCTCATTTTGGCTCCAAATACCCTCGGACAGTCACAAATTTTAGGGGTAAAGGGTGTAAATACCTCAAAACACGAAGCACAATTCTTGTTGGGCGCTGGAGGTGGCTCTGGAGTTCCTTAGGCCTGCGCGGCACTCCTCAGAGAAAGAACGACGCGTATTTTTCCTTCGGGTGGCACTGTCGGGTCGGGCTGTCGGGCTGTGTACAGGCGCGTCGCGCCAACACTGACCGCCTTTGTAAAATCGCCCCCAGGCGCGTCGCGCGGGTTTCCAGGCGCGTCGCTCGGCCAATAAACAGTGCAAATTACTAAAAATTGACCCGAAACCTTGTTTTGATGCAGTGAACACCTTGATCCCCGTTTTGAAAATGAAAACTTCTTCTTCGATTTACTCTTATGTCGTTTCAAAACAAATCTCCAACGGTCACTTCCTTTTTTAAATGTAAAGTGGAATTTTGGTTTGGCTTTTTTGCGAAGTTTTCAAAGTCTTTTGATCCTTTTAACAACACCTTGGTGTATTTGCAAAACTGAACTCATAATCTGTGCATGCATTTGAAGGTTTTCGATGCTTTTGGACTGTCTAATCAATGGACCAACCCCTTTATGAAAACAAAAATATCTTAAAGCCGTAACTCGCTTTGTACACAAGCCTCGTTTACCAATATGGGCTTGAAACTTTTTAAGTTCTTGGGTGATAACACCAAATTTCAAACTTTGACAAATAACTAATAACTTCCACATCATCTCTCGTTTATTGAATAATTTGAAAACTATCCATAACACCGACCGTCCATGAAAAACAACAACTTCTTTGCCTATACATAAACCGGTATACTTATTCACTGGTATACTTATTCATTATGTTCTTTTGGGAACAAAACTCGAATTGCCTCCATCACTTGAGATGTATATTCTGAAAGGGAACTCTATATGAAGCAGGAAAAACAGGGCTCTTGAAAAACAGTTATCAGTTCTTCTTAATAATGCAGTGATCTCTCTTTGTAACAGAACCATCTATAATCTCAAACCTGTCCACTGCTTCGACAATTTTAGGTGATATTTTAACAAGGAAAAACCATCAAAACTTGTCAAAAGCATTTAAAGGCTGTTTTGTTACTTAACAGGAGATGGCCTGTGCTCTTTCAATTTGTTTGATAATTGCTGCTTCCAGGCGATTTAGGAGCTTCTCCCTGGGCTGTAAGCGCTATATTTTGGTTGCATGCTTTCACACCATGTTTCTCTGTTTACTCAGAAGGAGTTCCCTTTAAACTTCTTGGCATGTGACAGTGAGGTGACTATGTGGCCTCTTCCCCTGTGTACAGACCTTTGCTTTCTTTCACTGTTTCTTTCCACTGCACTTTTTTACCAATCAGTTTTCAACAATACTTAAAGCCTTGGCCATCTGCTCATAAATGGAGGAGGCCCTTTATCTGAAGATTGTTTGATAAGGCTGCCTAACAAGGGTTTTCTTGATTATGATGGTAAGCAATCAACTTAAAAAACATCAAGACTGGCACCTCTGCTTGCAATCATCACTGTGCTTTAGAAAAACCCTAGCCAAAGTGTCACTGTCTCCCTGCACTGTTCTGAGGGGAACTGAAATGTCATCATTTACTTTGGTTAACTTATGAAAATTTATTTGGAAGATAATCTCTATGACTATGGAGGTCAGTGCCCTTTGAAAAACAAACAACTTTTCTTCTGCCTAGGTGATGACATGATCTGTCAGCATCTCTTCAATTTGGTCTTGTGGGGAAAGCAAACTGCCTATGATTAGAATTGTTTTAACTCATGATATGCCTTTCTAAAGTTTAACAATTCACATGATTTGAAACTTCAAATGACCTCCTTTATCAGACCAAACTCTGTTTTCCTTTGAACTTGCATATTTCAGACTCTATCCCTGTTATGATCATCACTCACATTCATAAAACCTAGAGATATTGTTTCACTGTTCAGTAAAAGGAAAACCTGGGCTTTTGCAATCTTTAAAGTCAATACTGGCCAGCGCCCTCTGCTTGTAGATGAAGGAGGCGCCCTAACCCTCTGCTTGTAAATGAAGGAGGTTCTGGGCCATGACAAATTACCAGTTTGCTGTGACAGTGGTGTTCTTCTCTTCCTGTGGTTTTTCATGCTGGAAGGAAAATGCAAGGTCTTGATGAGTGACTCTCTGTTTGCAGATACATCTCAGGCTCATGTTACATTTAGAAGCAGTTGTTCTTCTAACTGTAGATTCAAGCATTTCCTCCTGAGATGCAGTTATATTTCCTGTCTTTGTAGAATCCATAAAACACTGTGAAACACCTAGTAATCAGCTTGAGACTGTGGTTTATGCAGTGCTGAGACCTAGGGGGTGTGAGTGGCGCGACTTAGAGCTGTTTGTCAATTTAATTTGCAGAGTGGGAGGTCAGTCATGGTTGGTCTATAGCAGATGGAGGCTTTTTGGCTTTTTGATGATTGCCAAGGGTAAAATGTCTTAAAGCGCCACTTCCTAACATAGGGGAGACTTTTGAAACAGACTTGGATTTTTCTTTTAAAGCTGATGGGAAAACCAATAGGGCTGAAGCTAGATAGGATAGTGATAATGAGGTTTTGATTTTGACATGGGTGGACTGAAAGGTAGAAGGGCGAAAAAAGTTTTTAGGGGGGTTTTCTAGATGAAAAATTGACATAAGGAAATCAGCTTCTAGAAAACTCAGCTATAGATATAGTCATCACTAACATGTAAAAAAAAATACTGATGGCTAACACTGACAGAGAGGTAAGATTGTTCCAGATTGTTTTTTTCCCGAGGAAAAGGGAGTAGTGCAGCAGATCTACAAAGATCAATAGCTTGAGGGATGCATTTGACTGCGTAGCAGTGATTACTTGATGCATAGCGTCATGAAGCGTAGCTGAAACACATATTGGGGGATTTTCTAACCTTGGTGAGTTTCTAGCCCAAGAAACTCAGATTCCCTTTGCAGTAGCAATATATTTTTTGGCTTGCTCCATCAGGAGTGCGTAAAGCTAGCGACGTAGAGGGTGAGAGGAAACAGATCGATAGTAGTCGGATAAGATGGCCACCAACGGATTGTGTGACCAGGACCGGTTGGAGGGTGCCTCCAACTATGTAATTTGGAAGGAAAGGATCTCCTTCTTTCTAGATGAGCATGACTTCAAGAACTTTATCGATAGTGCTTAGGCTAAACCGATGGATGCAGCACCATTACGGGCCTTCAAGAAGAATATGGCTAAAGTGAAGCGATTGATCCTCGATGGTGTGAGGGATCACGTTGTTTTACACATCTCAGCTAAAGGAACACCTAAGGAAATGTGGGATGCATTGGAAACGTTGTATGAGGGGTCTTCCGAGCAGCGGAAGATTTTTCTAGAGGAGAAAATGCGGACCACCAGGATGTAGAAGGGAGAGCATATTGATCCATTCATGTCTAGACTTTAGGGAAAACGAGATCAGTTGGCAGCCGTAGGAGTAGCTCCTAAGGCCCCAGAGATGGTTATATTGGCCCTCAACACAGTATCCAAGGATTACCGAGTTTTTTCCAGAGCATCTTGGGCAGAGAAAAATTTTCGTACTAGGAGTCAATGTGGGGAACTCTTCAGTAAGAAAAGATGTGGAGAGACTTATTCAAGTGTCAATTTGGCGGCGGTAGCAACAGCGGTTCGAATATCAAGAAGGAGGAGGAAGAGAATGCAGCCCTCGCAACAAAGGGATGGCAAGAGAAATGCAAGAAGAATAAGGATTTGTCAAAGACCAAATGTTTCCGGTGTGGCGAGATGGGGCATTACGCCACATAGTGTCCTTTCAAGAAGAAGGACAAGGATGAGAAACATGATCCTCAGGCCTGAGCAGAAAAGATAGAGGAGGAGGAGTTTTCTATGATTGCTTATATACCTCTAGGAGGGAGGTGGGATAATTTGGAGTTGTAGACCCATATATCTACAAGTGGGGCATGATCCTTGAGGAATCCACCTCTTGTATCATCAACTTGCTACGGGAGCCCAAAACAACAGTAGCAGGATGGACTAGTGTCAGTTCGTGCAGAGGAGTGTTGAAGTGACAGCGTAGTGGTTAGTAGTTCCAAAGTCTGAGTAGAGCATAGCAGTTTTGCAGTAATGCAGAGGGACGCAATGTAGAGCAATAGCAACGCAGCAACTTCAGAGAGGCAATGCAGATTCTAGCAATAGTCAGATCTTCATCACCGAGATGCACTATACTTGTCCAATTATATATATATATATTTCAGTTGCAGAAAGCAACTGTGATTCAGTGTAGTAGCAATTGGCAGCGGCAGAACCAGCAGCAGCACGGATGCAGAATTCAGAGTCGCAGGAAGAAATTGTGATTCAGTGCAGTAGCAATTAGCAGCGGTAGAACCAGCAACAGCATGGATGCAGAATTCAGAGGGAGTTGTAGTACAGATGCAGTGGTTGACAGTGGCAGTGTCAGTAGCATTACAGATGCAGTGGTTGATAGTGGCAGTGTCAGCAGCAGTACAGATGCAGCAATTGCGCAAAGTTGGTGGACAACATGTCACACATCAGCAATGCAGAGGGAGATGCTTCATATTCAGAACAGTGTGTAACAGGGCATATTGTTAGAGCACATTACTCGCTAAGAGGGAGTGTTGATTTCGGGTAGCATCGGATGTGCTCTAAGTCTCAAATTTTGTGGAGAGGCTTAGACACATGTATTCTAAATAACCCAGAAAAATTTTGGTGAAATTTCACTCGGATAATATTCTATAGAAATAATTAATTATTTTTAAAGGGGCCCTTAGTCAAAACTTAGGAAAATAAAATAATTAAAATGTATTAATAAAATATGAGTGATAATGACCTAGAATAAACGGATCAAGTCAAAATTTAATCTTAGTCCGTGATTAAAGATCTAATTTGGGTCGTTGAATCCTCAACGAGAAGATTATAAGAATGACTTGAAGATTCATTTGGAAGATAAATTTGTGGAGACACAGAGGATCTAGAGATCCAATTTTTTTGACGGAGCAAGTTCTCAGACGAAAATCAGATCTAAGTGATCCTTGATTGTAGTTAGGGGAAATATTTCTAGTTGGAAGGTTTCCTAAGCTGGAGAGTACATAGAAGCAGAGACAGAGAGAGCCACAACTTCAGCGCAGAGCCAGTGATGCAGTGCCTGCGCAGAGCCAGAGGGAGAATCGTTTTCCTATAGAGGAGACATCGCAGAGCCAGTGTCAAACCTCGAAAATATTTTTCGGAGGCTCAGTTTCCAGCCAGTAGTGAGACCAATGCAGACGTAGAAGGGTAGCTGAGTTGTGATGCAGTCACTGCGCAGAGTGACGCAATCACTACGAAGGGCAGTCCAGCCTTGGTGCAGATCAAACCCAGTTTCCTGTGGAGTGAGGTTTGTCTCACAAGATCTCTTCTGCCAGTTTCTCTATATGATTTGACAATATTGTCAATCATAGATTTGTACTCATAATTTACTGCATAATAACATAAACCCTCAGATTTGTTGCATCGGTTTACCGCATTGGGTTTTTCCGGAGACATTAGTCCAAAAATAATTGTGTCAGATGGTTGTGTGATCTATGTGTGTTTATATTTATTTATGCACTTGTATTTCTTCCGCAGTTTAATTGTGTAGGCTGTAGTGAATGGATTTCGACATTTGCTTGTAGAACACAGTAAATAATTTGTTAAGTAAAATAAAAAATAGAAGATTTTCCATCAGTTGTTGCAGTAGGATTCCATGTAACACGAATTTTCACGCTCCCTTGCCTTCCCTACACATGCCATTAATAAGCACATAGTATGTGACGACATTGAGCCGTATGCACCCCTATACAAAAATGGCACATCAACATTAGGCTAAGCTTGTTGAGGGGCTTGAATGAATGTAACATTAACAATTCCATTGGTGGCATGCCAATCACAATATGACCTGATTATGAGCCATATTGAATAAAAAAATTTCAAAACCATGAAAGTATAGATGAAATACATATTTGAATACAAATTTTAACATGTTCAATCGGCTATTGTTCGTCATAGAAAATATAGAAAGAGATCCAAAGCTATGTATATCTTCAAAGACATTAAACACCACCATACCATGAAGAGAGAAATAACATATCTACATGGGAAAAAGAGAGAGAAATCATATTATTATCCATAGATGACCAAACGGCTTAACTCGACAATTGAACCATGATTGGAAACAATGAGCAAGTAAATAAGGAATCTCAGAGGTATTTCTCAAACTCTTGCTAGGTAAGAACAAGTTAAAAATAAAGACAAAAATTTCATAAGCTGGAAGCAAAAATATTAAGTATGAAAAAAGAAAGCATGTGTGTCATGGCTTCCACAAAAAAGGTACAGGCATACCAAATCAAGAACATGCCACCTTAGCACAAAGTCCAAACCAACAAATTGGACAGATCAAAGAATGCAAATAATTTTATTTTTTTCCTTTCCTGGTAGATCACAAGAAAATAAATTCAACAGCCCAAGAAAATCTCTTTTTTTATTCAACCTGGTAGAGCCCAAAAGTCTCTTAAAAAGTGGAAGACGGTCTTTAACTCTGAGGCTCGTTCTAATGTAGTCAAGGAAAATTTTGTGCAGAAAAGCCTTTCTTTTTCACAGTAAGTAGCTTTAAAATAGAGTAACTAATTGAACACCAAAAAGAAGAAAAATATTGTATATATTCTTAGTCACAACCTCAAAACAATAGAACCATAACTACCAATTAAAATAGTTCCATATAATTGGTGTTTGCTTAAAAAGTGTTGCTTATAAAATTAAATATATAAGAAATTATGAACATCATAAAGCACCTAAGGTCATTTATGTAACAAATAATACTTAAAACATATCATGATTGTCAATAAAAGTTTTGAAAGGTCAAGCTAGGATTACCAAGATCTCAGCCATGGCAAGCCAAAATTATTCAATTAAGGTCACTTAGTGTAAAAAGAAATTATTGAGAAGACTTTGAATAACCGTAACTATTAAGAAGAAAAGGGAGATTTGTTCTAGTTAGCTATGCATAGTTGATGGACTTCACGAGTTAATCATATCAATACACTAAGATGCACACAAACATGAAAACACTAATATTCTGAAATGTACATATAGTTGTAGGAAGTAGAGCAGAAACTAAATCACTAGTCAAATGTCCAAATTTACATTTGCAGTACAATTAGTTGATACCTTTAGATGCAAAAATAAATGCAACCAACTTCCCATTTCCATTTCAACTTGTAGAAATAGAAAATACTATCATACACAAGCATTAAGTAAAAATATTCCTGATTCATTTCTAATCTGTGTTGCATGATTCATCTTAAAATATTGATACCAAAATAAGCATTTAGAGGCCAGATCTCAACGATTCGTATAGTGATCCATATGATCCCTTCGAGTGTAGGTCCCTCTAAAACCACATCATTGGATTATCTATTGAAAATGCACATGTACACCAGCAAGATGAAGACAAAAGTGGGCGTGACGATAGAAGAGTGGAAAATAATATCACAAGACATGGACGCTTTCAAATATCAGACGCGATGAGTGATCCTTCTAGTATCATAATCAAATGAAGGCAAGAAATTTCTGAGGAAATTCTCCTACAAAAGCTACTCTTCTAGAGTTGTAGGCATTCATTGGTTCATACAACAGTGCCAATCTCTATCAATTACTTTTAATTAATTAATATTGAATGCACAAACATCCACACATGCATGCACAAACACATTGAGTCACCCATGCACGCATTATAAATGTGCAGAAAATGTGAGATATCTTCTAAAGTTACCACCACTTCTTATCCAATGAAGGATTTCAACAGCCACATACACTTTACAAGTTTCAAAATATATATATGAAATCATAACAATAAAAGAGTAATACAGAGAATGTTGTCATTGTGTTTACATTAGTGAAAACTTGACTATGGAACTAAAGCTACAGGCATACCAAAACAAGAACATGACACCTTAGCACAAAGTTCAAACCAACAAATTGGACAGATCAAAGAATTCAGATATTTTTTTTTTTTAACTTTTTCTGGTAGATCACAAGAAAATAAAATCAGCAGTCCAAGAAAATATTTTTTTTTAATTTGACCAAGTAACTAGTAGAGCCCAAAAGTCCCTTAAAAAGTGGAAGATAGTCTTTAACTCTGATGCCCATTCTAATGTAGTCAAGGAAAATTATGTGCAGAAAATGATCCAGGTGGATATTGGTGGCCACTCGCTTATTCCACTTGGGGCCCCACCATTGTCTCTTTCAGTTTTTCAGTTTCGGCACGACTTACTACTTTTAGCAGTTTTTCGGGTCCTGAATTTCCGGAGCTGTTTTGAGGCCCTAAACGACGTTTTTTGGGAAAACCGTGAACAACATGGGTCTGTGGACCGATGCTCCTCACATCAAAAGTTTTAGTCCTCGGATAGATCTTTCTAAAGAGGTATGGTGCACATCAAACAAAGATCATATGCCAAAGTTACGTCCCCGGGAAGTTGAAACGCCAATTTATCCAAACGGGGCCCATAGTTTTGGCGTTTCATCTCCTATGGTTAGGGTTTTGGATGTTTAGGGTTTTTCCATTGTTTCTAAATAATAAATAGGCCCTCGAGCCTCATTGTAACACAGTTCAGAGGCTTGTAGCTTCCACATCTCTTCTCAAAGATAAGGTACCAGCGCCCTAGCTAGTTTATTTCCATTATGTCTGTAAGCAAATTTCAGTTCTTTGATATTAATGAAATGAAGTGTTATTTCCATTGCATCTTTGTATTTATGGTTATATGCATATTCTGTTGCGTTCTTTCATAATCTGGATCAGTGGTATCAGAGCGGTCTGTTTTTTCTCGATCCTTCTTTGCATGTCCCCAACGAGGTCAGGTATAAGGAGTTAGGGCTCAATCTGGTGGAACTTTTGCAAGATCAGCCTCACAAACCTCGACAACCGCCCATGGGAGACGAAAAGGAAGATGAGGGAGCAGGGGATCCTATCAAAATATTTCTCAAGTAGGCCCTCGAAAAACAATGGAACGCGATGATGGATAACTTTTCCCAGATCCTTCAACGACTGCCCACAAGCGGCGCCTCTGCATCCAACAGCCACTCTGAAGGCGCAACTCCCTTTAAGGTACAAGTAAACTTTGACATTCCCATATTTGAGGGTCAAATAGATTCATATGTCGTAAATAGATGGTTGAATCTATTAGAACGATATTTCTCAGTTCATGACTTTTCCGACCAAGAGAAGATTATTTTTGCACTCCTCAAAGCTACCCCCCATGTCAAGGACTGGTGGGAAACCTACTGTGAGAAAAAGGACGAGACAAAACCCTCTTTGTTCTCAGTCGTACCCACTTGGAATTCTTTCCGATACGCCATCAAGGAACAATATTATCCCTTGGGGAGCTACGAGGACAAGTACATACGATGGACCTCGCTGCGGAAACAAAGGAATCAAGATGTGCATGAGCTGACGAATCTGTTCCATACCTTGCGCAAAAAGTTGGGTATCAAAGATTCAGAAAAACATTTGGTGCTAAAGTATCGTAGTTGTTTGCACAGATACATTTAGGAGGAAATGGAGTTCCTCGACATCTCCTCGTTTGGTACGGTATACCGATATGCTGTCAATATTGAGCATAAATTCAAACAGAAGAAGCGAGACTTTGAATCTGCGAATCAAAAGGAATGGAAAGATGCCCCCAAACCGCAAAACAAAGGACAAATCCAAGGCATGGAGGCCCAAGACAACCTGTCAAAGCCACAAGTAAAGAAAAACACTGTGAAGCCAAAGAAGGACATGGGAAAGTGGTGTGAGTTCCATAAGAGTTCCACTCACAACACAAGTGAGTGTCGGGCCAAGCAGTCGCTGGTGGCCGAGATGAGGGATTCTGAGTTAGATGCATGCTCCGACTCTGAATCAAAACCTAACAAGGGGGATGACAAAGGGAAACAGATTATTGATGTGGATCTCAATGCCACTGTTGCCACTGCAAAGATCCAGAAGAAGGAACCAGAAGATCCAAAGGAGGAGGAGCGTCTCTTCTACTCCCAAATGTGGGTAAAGAGTTCTTTGCTACAGTTCATTGTAGACAATGGGAGCCAAAAGAACCTCATTTCAACAGACATCGTGAAGTGGTTAGGCTTGCCGACCACAGCACACCCACAACCATACACCATCGAGTGGCTTCACCAAGGACGGGATCTCCGCGTCAGCCAGCAGTGTCATCTTCCCTATAGCATCAAGCCCTTCACGGATGAGGTATTATGTGACATTGCTCCTCTTGATGTTTCTAATGTATTATTAGGCCAACCATACTTGTTGAAGTGACATGTTGTGTATGAGTCCCGGCCTCGCGCTGTTATTGTTACTGTGAGAAATAAGTTGTAAAGGATACTAGAGGTACCACTGCTTGCAGCTATCTCTTTGGTTACTGCAAAACAATGCAGTAAACTCATTTCCCAAACAAGGAAATTTGTTTTCCTGATGATCTGCCCCCGAGGCAAGAAGAAGATTGTGGCCAAGACCTTTAAACAGGGCTCCTCTGGACGACAAAAACAAAAGGACAAGGTTTTGGAGGAGTACGGAGACATCTTCACCTCATCCACAGGGGTTCCTCTACACTGTCAGGTCAAGCACCCCATTAATCTGACCCCAGGTGCACCACTACCCAATGGACCAATCTATCGATGCTTTGTTCTAGAGAATGATGAAATTAAGAGGCAGATTCAGGAGCTGCTGCAGAAAGGTCACATCCGGCCAAGTTCATCGCCCTGTGAGAGCCCAATCGTGTTGGTACAGAAGAAGGATGGGACTTGGAGACTCTGTATTGATTATTAAGCGTTGAACAAGATCACTGTCCGGAATAGGTGCTCGATCCCACGGATTGATGACCTTCTAGACCAACTCAAAGGGGCGAAATACTTCAGCAAGATCGACTTGAAGTCTGGGTATCACCGAGTACCAATCGAACCCTCTGATGTGTGGAAGACTACCTTCAAAGCCAAGGAGGGCCTTTTCGAATGGCTAGTCATGCCTTTCGGGTTGACGAATGCTCTCGCAACCTTCATGAGGTTGATGGACGACATATTGCGGCCATTCACCAACTCATTTGTAGTGGTGTACTTGAATGAAATTCTGATCTTCAACCAAACTTGGGAAGAGCACCTCCACCACATCTGACAAGTCCTCCAAACACTGCGGCAACACAAGTTGTGTGCTAATTTGGAGAAGTACACTTTTGGCATGACCTAGGTTCAATATTTGGGATACATTATTGATGAAAAGGGGGTGCCTGTGGATCCAACCAAGATCCAAGTTATTCAGGATTGGCCAGCCCCAACCACTCTAACAGAGCTTCGCAACTTTTCTGGGTCTTGTTAATTTCTACCGCAATTTCGTGTTGGGATTTTCTCATGTCACTTGGCCCTTGAGTCAAGTCACCAAGGGAGGAGTGAAAGAAAAATTATTTTGGTCGGAATCTCAACAAAAAAAATTCATAGAATTGAAACATTGCCTCTATTCTGCCCCGGTGCTCACATTATCGAACTTGCAACAACCATTTGAGATCGAGACAGATGCCTCTGACTATGCTATTGGGGCAGTGCTTACTCAACAAGGGCATCCAGTGGCATATCACAGTGAGACATTGTCCGACATAGTTCACAAGTATCTTACTTATGACAAAGAAATGTATTCCATTATTTCGCCTTGTCAACAATGGAAGCATTACATTTTGGGGAAGGAAACAATCATCCACACAGATCACTGGCCCTTGTAGTTCATACAAACACAAGGGAAGTTGCAGAACGATTGTCATCAGAAGTGGTCCACATATATGCAACAATTTCATTTGAACATCAAGTATAAGAAGGGTAACACCAATATTGTTGCAGACTGCCTCAACTGACCACCGTTCTCAACTCTTGTGGGCACGAGACTTCTAATTGGCTGCTTCTCTACGAGAGCGATCTAGAATTCAGCCACACATACAAGGCACTCTTGGGGGGTACGCAAGTTTCAAATTTTCACCTCCAAGATGCACTATTATGTCACCTGGGACACCTTTGTGTTCCTTCAAGCGAGTGTGCCAAGATGATATGGGAAGCACATTACGGTTGAGTCGCTGAGCATTTCGGGGTCGAGAAAACAATGTCACTACTGCAGAAGTATTTTTATTGGCTGAACCTTCGATAGGATGTCGAGAAGTACATCAAATCCTACATTGCTTGCGCCATTGCCAAACCGACCATCAAGAAGCAAGGCCTCTATACTCCGCTACCTACCCCTAGTCGACATTGGGAATCCATATCCATGGATTACATGTCAGGCCTTCCTTCTACTAAACATGGAAATGGCTGTGTTTTTGTGGTCGTTGACAGATTCTCGAAGATGGCAATTATGGCAGCCTGCAAGAAGAATATCATAGCAGAAGCCATTGCTAAACTCTTCTTTGAACGAGTGTGGATGCACTTTGGGATCCCATAGTTTATCATATCAGATCGTGACAGCAGGTTGTTGAAAATGCAGCAAGATGATGGAGCTTAGTGAAATGAAGTCGCCTTCACTAAGTGGGCCCGCAGGCAAATTCTGGCGCAAAGTCTATTTTTAGACATATGGAGCATGGTCCAGGGGTTGCAGTATGTTATTCTTGGAGTATTGGTCATGTTGGTAAAAATAGATGGGACTCTATTTTTTGACCTATAGGTCGATAGGTCGATGTCTATTTTTAGACTGCCTATCCTAAAAATAGGGAAGTCAAATATTATTTACCCTTAATAATATTTGGACTCTAAACAACAGCTTACTCTCTTGGAGCACTTCAGTTCGAGCCTTGGAAGTGGCTCATGCATCTGACAGAGGAATTATGCTATTCCTAAGGGTTTGGTGAGCACATGCATGGTTGACTTCAGTTAGGACTTCAGTGGCAGAAGTTTGGTGGAGTTAATGAGACAGATGGTGGAGTTGTGTTCGGTTTAACTTAGTTGAACTGGTTGAGATTAGTTTAACTAGCTAATCAACTAGTTATGAGTGGAGTGAATTAAATATTATTTAATTCATTAATTAGTAACTCATTATTCAACTCAAGAACACATCAGTTCACTACAGTGCATGGACAGTTCAGTGGAGACTAGTGAAAGAAGTAGATGAAAGGGTGGAGTTAGCTATCAGTGGCGACATCAGTTGTGCATGAGATTTGCACCACACTTGGAGGAATTTCCCATGATGATTGCGCTGTCAAGCCAAGGAGATTCGAACCTTGGATCTCTATATAGACAGGCCTGGATTGCACAATAGAGGCAAGGCAATTGGCAGTGAGTTTTGAACCAGTAACCTGTTCAAAACTGAGCTAGATTGTGGGTAACTGTATGAGAAAGTACTGAGTACTTGTGAGGAGTATTGTACTGAGTTTGTTACTTGATTTCTCCATTATAATATACACAATAGCTGCGGGGTTTTCAACTATAAGCTTTCCCCATACATACTGTGTTAATGTGTATGATGATTTGATGTGTTATCGCTTGATTTTATTTCCGCATGTTTGATGATCTGAGTGGAAGAGGTTATGTGTTGCATATAAATTCGAATTGTATGTGATCAGGATAGTCTCGGTGGATAATTAATCATTATTCAAAAAATTTCTACATGGTATCAGAGCTATTGAAGCAGAGATTGATCATCACAGTGATTAAAAACTTATTTCGGTAGACAGAGTCTGCATGCGGGCCAGGTAGCCTCCGGATTCATCTTTCTTCGGAAAGTGAAAGGTCTGCTAAACGCCCCTTGCAGTCAATCTCTGTGCTAGAAATAATTTGTTCTCACATATCTAGAGCGGTTGAGCTTTGAGGTGGAATTCGAATTTTGCAGCAGTTTTGTTTTCTTGGTGCCGTTGTTGAAAATGTCTTTCAACGGTTTGCGACTCGAATATGCTCTTGAAGGCAGTTCGAATTATGTTGCATGGAAGGATCGCATGGAGGCAGTATTAGAAGATAATGGTCTGAAGGAGTTCGTAGATACGGATGTCCAAAAGCCCACTGATGCAGCTGAAGTCGATGCATGGCAAAAGAAGATGGCAAAGTGTCGAAGGATCCTGTTGGAGGGCGTCAAGGATCATATTGTATCCAGCCTGCATGGAAAGGCTACTCCATATTTAATGTGGAAAGTTTTGACGGATCTATTCCAGAGTAAGAGTGACCAAAGGAAGCTGGCGCTCAAAGATAAGCTCAGGAACATCAAGATGGAGAAGGGCGACAGTATCGCCAAATACCTCACCAAGTTCACTCAATGCAGAGATGAACTGGGAAGTGTGGGGGTTACTGTCGATGAAGAGGACATGGTCGACCTAGCTCTCCTTGGTCTTCCGAAGGCTTGGCACTCATATCAAGATAGTGTCAATGCGGGAGAAGTCGTCGGGATGGGAGCGCCGGGCGGATCTCATGTGAGGAGATAAAGAGGACTACTGAGATGGGATCTTCATCAAAGGGAGTCGATGAAGAAAACCGCGCTATCGCTAAAGCAAAGAAGGGGAAGGGTAAGAAAACTTATCATTTCGGTGCAAAGGGCAAGAAGCAGGATATGGCGAAAGTGAAGTGTTTTCACTGCCATGATCACGGACATTATGCTACCAATTGTCCGAAGAAGAAGAAAAACAAGCAAGCGGGAAGATCTGCAGATGGAGAGGCTTTGGCTTCGCAGTTCGAGCTTGATTTTTCACTGATCGCATGCTTGGTTTCAAGTGTCATGGGATCGGTATGGTTCTTGGACAGCGGTGTGTCATTTCATATGACTCGAGATTCAGATTTGTTCTCGTATCCGGAGGACAAAGATTTGGGTGTGCACATCGAGATGGGCGATGATGGTAGATACAAGGATCGGTATCGGTACCACATTCCGCAGGGAGTCCGTGGGTCCCCTTTGTAACAGGGAGTCGTCGCGGGGCGTACCGGATTGAAGAAGGTCTTGATCGTGGCGATGTTGGAAGACAGGCAAGGAGTGGTCTCGCCGAAGGGAAAAGCCTTCTCAAGGCAGAAGACCATCGGGAGAGACCCGTAAGATGTGGGTTCGAACCAAGAACCTTTATCACCAGGTATAGATGGTCGTTGTACCATGGCATGCAAGGCGGGAGAAGTGGTGAGCCGGGATGATGAGGGCGAACTGAGGCACAGGAGATTGGGCCACCCTCACCATGGAGCTTTGAAGATACTGCAGCAGATTTCTACTGGGCTTCCTAAGGGCACTCTTGCGCAGTCAGATCAGTGCAAGGGGTGTACCTTGGGAAAATATGTGAAAGCCACCTTTCACGAGAAGGATAGTCGCGCCACGACGATCCTTGGGAGAGTTCACACAGACGTGTGTGGTCCTTTCTCAGTAGCTTCGACAGCAAAGCACAAGTACTATGAGATCTTTGTTGATGCATTTCTTGAAAGTGTTGGGATCTTCTTCATGCTATGCACAGAAGACAGCACATTCGAGAAGTCTGTGAGTTGCTAATCGGGTCGCAGAAGGAGTTTCCGTGGAAGAAGGTGATTGCCTAAGGAGTGATAATGGTGGTGAATTCATCTCCTGGCGAAATTCAAGGAGTTCTCGCACTCTTTTATCTTTCGGGAGAGCTCATCGCACCCCATAACCCACAGCAGAACGGGGTGGCTGAGCGGAAGAACAGAACGATCGTGGGTGCTGCACGGGCGATGTTGCATGATCAGGGCCTACCCCTTCACTTGTGGGCTGAGGCATGCAATACAGCAGTGTATGTGCAGAACCGTTGTTCTCACAAGGTTCTTGGCATGAGTACACCGGAGGAGGCTTATTCTGGCAAGAGGCCTGATATTTCCCATTTGCGGATTTTTGGTTCTCCTGTCTACATGCATGTGAAGAAGGATGCGAGAAGGAAGTTGGATCCAACTGCTGAGGTTGGAATATTTGTGGGGTACACTGATACACCTCACAACTATCGAGTGTATTTGTCAGACAGTCGAAAGACTGTTGTGCGACGGGATATAAAATTTCAGGAGGAGAAAGCCATGCAGTGTTCGCTTGAGAGGGAGCTACACTTGCATGCAGATGAGGAGCTGTTAGTTCCCAAGGAGGAGCTTCCGGATGTGGATCAGCCACAAGAGGAAGTTCAGGAGGTGGAAGAAACCACCCATGCAGCGCCAACCATCAGAGGGCGCAAGTGCACTACAGAAGCTGAGCGACTAGCTCGAGATGCAGAGAAGGTTGTAGGACCACCTACAGCACAGCGCAGACAGAGGAAGTCACCGGATCGGTACACTGGATACATGGCTCTTGTGAGTCAATGTGTCGTGACAGAGCCATCCTCTTTTGAGGAAGCTGTGGAGGAACCCGCATTGGTTGATGCCATGATTGAAGAATATGATTTGATCGTCAGGAACAGTGCATGGGAGATTGTCCCAAGGCCGGAAGGGAAATCAGTGGTGGGTTTGCGATGGATCTACAAAGTGAAGCAGGCGGCTGACGGGAGTGTGGAGAAGTACAAGGTGAGATTTGTCGCCCGTGGCTTTTCACAGATCAAGGGGATCGATTATGAGGATACCTTTGCACCTGTCGCAAGGTACTCTTCCATACGGACGATCCTTGCTCTCTCAGCGCAGATGGGGTGGCACATTCATCAGATGGATGTGAAGACTGCGTTCCTCAATGGAGTTATTAAGGAGGAGGTGTACATAGAGCAGCCTGAAGGTTTTGAGATCTTCAGCAGTGAGTCGCATGTGTGCCGACTCAAGAGAGCACTGTACGGGCTGAAGCAAGCACCTCGTGCTTGGTACACTCGGATAGACAGCTACTTCACCGGGCTTGGATTCTCCAAGAGTGAGGCGGATCCCAACCTGTACCAGATTGTGGTGGAGGGGAAGCTGTTGATCATCGTACTGTATGTAGATGATCTGATTTTGACTGGCGATGAGCAGTTGATACTTTCATGCAAGGAGGATCTTGCACGAGAGTTTGAGATGAAGGACTTGGGTATCCTTCATTATTTCCTGGGATTGGAGATTTGGCAGCGCAGCGGAGGACTGTTTGTTTCTCAGGGCAAGTATGCCCGGGAGATTCTGGAGAGGTTCAACATGCAAGGGTGCAAGCCTGTTGACACTCCTCTTCCTGGTGGTTGGAGGAAGGAGGATGCTACTTCAGCGGAGGTAGTGGATGCCACTGTCTATCGACAGTTGGTGGGGTCGCTTATGTATCCGGTCAATACACGACCCGATATATGCTATGCAGTTAACCAGCTTTCGCAAGCTATGGTTAAGCCTACCAAGCTCTTTTGGAAGGCAGGCAAGCATGTATTGCGCTATATTAGAGGCACATCGGGATATGGTCTATGGTACACACAGGAGGATGGAGTGAAGCTTTCTGGCTTCACTGATGCAGATTGGGCAGGGAGTCCAACAGACCGGAAGAGCACATCTGGAGGAGTTTTCAAGATTGGGTCGACAAATAGCTTTCCCGCACAACAGGGAAGCGCAGATCCGTGGCACTCGGGCCGTTAGAGGTCAAGAAGAAGGGCGCTATTTGAGCCGCATGCGAGGCTATTTGGATGAGGAAGATCCTCATCTGATTGTTCGGGTTGCATTTGGAGCCTACGCTGATCTACTGTGATAACCAGAGTTGCATTAAACTCTCAGCTAATCCAGCATTTCATGATAGATCCAAACACATCGACATCAGGTACCATCATATCAGAGATTGTGTTCAGCGGAGAATCATGATGCTTTCATATGTTCCCACGGAGGATCAGGATGCCGACATCCCGACGAAGGCGCTCACCAGGAGCAAGTTCGAATTCCACAGAGGCAGGATAGGGATTGCAGATAATCCATATCTTGCTGAGAGGGAGTGTTGAGAATGCAGCAAGATGATGGAGCTTAGTGAAATGAAGTCGCCTTCACTAAGTGGGCCCGCAGGCAAATTCTGGCGCAAAGTCTATTTTTAGACTATGTCTATTTTTAGACATATGGAGCATGGTCCGGGATTGCAGTATGTTATTCTTGGAGTATTGGTCATGTTGGTAAAAATAGATGGGACTCTATTTTTTTGACCTATAGGTCGATAGGTCGAAGTCTATTTTTAGACTGCCTATCCTAAAAATAGGGAAGTCAAATATTATTTACCCTTAATAATATTTGGACTCTAAACAACAGTTTACTCTCTTGGAGCACTTCAGTTCGAGCCTTGGAAGTGGCTCATGCATCTGACAGAGGAATTGCGCTATTCCTAAGGGTTTGGTGAGCTCATGCATGGTTGAATTCAGTTAGGACTTCAGTGGCAGAAGTTTGGTGGAGTTGATGAGACAGTTGGTGGAGTTGTGTTCGGTTTAACTTAGTTGAACTAGTTGAGATTAGTTTAACTAGCTAATCAACTAGTAATGAGTTGAGTGAATTAAATATTATTTAATTCATTAATTAGTAACTCATTATTCAACTCAAGAACACATCAGTTCACTACAGTGCATGATCAGTTCAGTGGAGACCAGTGAAAGAGGTAGATGAAAGGGTGGAGTTAGCTATCAGTGGCGACATCAGTTGTGCATGAGATTTGCACCACACTTGGAGAAATTGTCCATGACAATTGCGCAGTGAAGCCAAGGAGATTCGAACCTTGGATCTCTATATAGACAGGCCTGGATTGCGCAATAGAGGCAAGGCAATTGGCAGTGAGTTTTGAACCAGTAACCTGTTCAAAACTGAGCTAGATTGTGAGTAACTTTATGAGAAAGTACCGAGTACTTGTGAGGAGTATTGTACTGAGTTTGTTACATGATTTCTCCATTATAATATACACAATAGCTGTGGGGTTTTCAGCTATAAGCTTTCCCCATACATATTGTGTTAATGTGTATGATGAATTGATGTGCTATCGCTTGTTTTATTTTCCGCATGTGTGATGATCTGAGTGGAAGAGATTATGTGTTGCATATAAATTCGAATTGTGTGTGATCAGGATAGTCTCGGTGAATAATTAATCATTATTCAGCAAATTTCTACACAGGTTCCTCAGCACATTTTGGTCCAACCTCTAGGCAATGCTGGACACCAAGCTCACCAATTCCACAGCTTTCCATCCCCAAACTGATGGCCAAACAGAGGTCATCAACGGGATGATTGTACACATTCTACGCATGTACAATTCAAAACATCCACGCACATGAGATGAGAGCCTCCCATATGTACAAAATTGTTGAGATTCAACAAGATGATGAGCTTAGTGAAAAGAGTCGTCGTCACTAAGTGGGCCCGCAGGCTATTTTTGGCGCAAAGTCTATTTTTAGACTATGTCTATTTTTAGACATGTCGATCATATTCTATGAGTCGCAGGATGCTATTTGTGGATGGTTGGTCAATTTGGAAAAATAGATGGACTTCTATTTTTAGACATATTTGGCGGAATCTATTTTTAGATTGCCAGTCTAAAAATAGATATGTCGAATATTATTAGCTCTTAATAATATTTGGACTCTAAACATTATCTTATCCTCTTGGAGCACTTCAGTTGAGTGCACAAAAGTGGCACATGTAGCTGACATAAGGAATTACACTATTCCTAGGGTTTAGTGGAGCTATTGCATGTTGACTTCAATTAGAACTCATGTGACAGAGTTTGGTGGAGTTATAGAAGTAGTTGGTGGAGTTGTATTCAGTTTAACTCAGTTAGATTCAGTTGAGCTAGTTGTATCTAGTCTAACTGATTGATACACTAGTGAGAGTGGAGTGAATTAATTAGTAAATTAATTCACTAAATAATAACTCCTTATTCAACTGAAGAATACATCAGTTAACTACAGTGCATGGACAGTTCAGTGGAAACCAGTGGAGAGATAGGTGAAAGGAAAAGATAGACTATCAGTTGTGACTATAGTGATGCATTGATTGCATCCAACACTCAGTGGAGATTCCAATGAGGATTGCGCAGTGCAAGCCAGGGGGATTCGAGTTCATTCAGAGCCATTCTTCAACAGGGATTGTGCAGTAGAGGCAGGCTAGCAGGTGGCAGAGATTGGTGCATGGATTTGCTAGATCGAGCCTGGTTAGTGTGTAGCGATTGTATTGTACTGAGAGCTTGACATGTTCAGCTTTGTATGAGGATTGTTACATGATCTCTATGACATATATTATATACAAATAGTTGGGGTATTCAGCTTCAGGCTTTCCCGTTAAACACTGTGTTCATATGTGTGTGAATTTTTATGGTTTCATGTGTGCATTGCAATTGATTTAATTTCCGCATGTGATGATCAAAGGTGGAATAGATTCTGTATTGTGCATGAAGTTAAAATAGTATGTGATCAGGAGAATCTTAGATATATAACACATAAGTTATATAATTTCTACATGGTATCAGAGCAGTTGATCATTGGAGGAGATTGCAATTATTGAAGCGATTGAGTTTTGTGTTGGTGGAATTCGAATTTGCTACAGTGTTTTCTTGGTGTCAAAGTTGAGCATTCATTGAAATGTCTTTCAAAGGATTGTGATTGGAGTATGCCCTTGATGGAAGCTTGAATTATATTTCATGGAAGGATAGAATGGAGGCGGTGCTGGAGGATAATGGGTTGAAGGAGTTCATAGATGTTGAAATTCCAAAACCTGCTTCTGGCGATGCAACCGCACTTGATGCATGGCAAAAGAAGACAGAAAAGTATTGAAGGATTCTATTGGAAGGTGTGAAGGATCACATAATGTCCAGCCTTCATGGTAAAGCTTCTCCATTCTTGATGTGGAAAGCTTTGACAGACTTGTTCCAAAGCAGAAGCGACCAAAAGAAGTTGGTGCTTAAAGACAAGCTCAGGAAAATAAAAATGGAGAAAGGCGACAGTATACCCAAGTACCTCACGAAGTTTTTCCACTGCAAGGATGCATTGGGTAGTGTGGGGGTTACTGTAGATGAAGAGGACTTGGTGAGCTTGGCTCTCCTTGGGCTTCCGAAGATTTGGCATAGCTACGAGGACTCTGTCAATGGTCGGGAGAAACTGTCGGGATGGGAGCGACTTTGGTCGGACCTTGTGCAAGAGGAGATAAGGCGGGGTACCAGGGATGGATCTTCATCGAAGAATGAAGATGAAGAAAATTGTGCTTTCACTGCCAAAGTAAGAAAAGGGAAGGGAAAGAAAAATCCTTCTCAATCCGGTGCGAAAGGAAAGAAGCAGGACTTGTCCAAGGTGAAGTGCTTTCACTGTCACCAACACGGACATTACGCCACTAATTGTCCACAGAAGAAGAAAATACAGGGTCGCCGGATTTGTGCAACCGAGAGGCCTTAGCCTCGTAGTTTGAGCTGGATTTTTCACTGATCGCATGCTTGGTTTCAAGTGTGATGGGATCAGTGTGGTTTCTTGACAGTGGTGTGTCTTTCCATATGACCGGAGACAAATATTTGTTCAGTGATCTAAATGAGAAGGATATTGGAGTGCACATCGAGATGGGCGATGATGGTAGATACAGTGCGACTGGTATCGGGACCATTTCCTTTGAGAGGGAGTCTGGAAAACCTTTCATCTTGAAGGATGTCATGCATGTTCCAGGATTGAAGAATAATCTGATCTCTGTGGCGATGTTGGAAGACAAGGGTTACAATATTGTCTTTAGCGAGGGAAAGGCTTTCCTGCGCAGTAAAGCAACGGGTCAAACCAGAAGGATAGGGGTTCGAGTTAAGAACCTTTATCAATTGCAGGTAGATGGATACGTAGCAATGGCAAGCAAAGCAGAAGCAGTGGTGAGCCGGGATGAGGGCGAATTGTGGCACAGGAGATTGGGCCATCTTCACCATGGCGCTTTGAAAATTTTGCAACAAATTTCTACCGGGCTTCCCAAGGGTACACTTGCGCAGTCAGATTAGTGCAAGGGATGTACTTTCGGAAATTTTGTGAAGACCACTTTTCATGAGAAGGATATTCGTGCCACGACAATCCTTGAGAGAATTCACACAGACATATGTGGACCTTTCTCAGTAGCTTCGACAACAAAGCACAGGTATTATGTGATATTTGTTGATGACTTTTCTCGTAAGTGTTGGATCTTCTTCATGCAGAAGAAGAGAGAGACATACTCAAAGTTTTGTGAGTTCAAGGCGTTGGTTGAGAAATAGTCGAGGAAGTAGGTGAAAGCTCTAAGGAGCGATAATGGTGGTGAATTCATCTTTGGCGAATTCAAAGACTTTTGCAGCGCAGAAGGAATTCGAAGAGAGCTCATAGAGCCCCATAACCCACAACAGAATGGGGTCGCGGAGAGAAAGAACAGAACGATCGTGGGTGCTGCACGGGTGATGTTGCATGATCAGGGCCTTCCCATACACTTGTGGGCTGAAGCATGCAACACTGCGGTTTATGTGCAAAACCGTTGCCCTCATAGAGTACTTAGCATGAGTACACCCGAAGAGGTGTTTTCTGGTGAGAAGCATGATATTTCTCATTTGAAGATTTTTGGCTCACCTGTTTACATTCATGTGACGAAGGATGTCAGGAAGAAGCTCGAGCCAACCGCAGAGGTTGGGATATTTGTGGGGTACACGGAAACACCCCACAATTATCATGTGTATTTGCCAGACAGTCGGATGACTGTTGTGCGACGGGATATCAAATTTCATGAGGAGAAAGCCATGAAGTTGTCGCTTGAGAGGGAGTTGCACTTGCATGCAGATGAGGAGCTATTAGTTCCTAAATATGAGCCTCAAGATGTGGATCAGCCACAAGAGGAGGTTCATGGAGTGGAAGAAACCACTCATGCAGCGCCAAACATCAGAGGGTGGAAGCGCACTACAGAAGTTGAGTGACTGAATCTTGATGCAATGCAAAATGTAGGAGCACCTACATCACAGCGCAGACAGAGACAGTCACCTGACCGATTTACTAGATACATGGCTCTAATGAGCAAGTGTATCGTGACGGAGCTATCCTCTTTCGAGGAAGCTGTGGAAGATCCCACATGGGTAGATGCCATGGTGGAAGAGTATGATTTGATTGTCAGAAATAGTGCATGGGAGATTGTCCCAAGGTCAGAAGGGAAATCAATGGTAGGTTTGAGATGGATCTACAAAGTGAAGCAAGCTGTTGATGGGAGCGTCAAGAAGTAGAAGGCAAGATTTGTTGCCCAGGGCTTCTCATAGATTGAGGGAATCGACTATGAAGAAACCTTTGCACCTGTCACAAGGTATTCTTCCATACGGACCATCCTTGCTCTCTCAGCGCAAATGGGTTGGCACATTCATTAGATGGATGTGAACACTACATTCCTCAATGGAGTCATTGAAGAGGAGGTGTACATAGAGCAGCCTGAAGGATTCGAAATCTTCAACAGCGAGTCGAATGTGTGCAGGCTTAAAAGAGTGTTGTATGGGCTGAAACAAGCACCTCATGCTTGGTACACACGGATAGACAATTATTTCACCGGACTTGGATTCTCCAAGAGTGAGGCGGATCCGAACCTATACCAGATTATGGTGGAGGGTAAGTTGCTGATCATTGTACTTTATGTAGATGATTTGATACTAACGGGTGATGAACTGTTGATACACTCATGCAAGGCAGACCTTGCAAAGGAGTTTGAGATGAAGGACTTGGGCCTCCATTATTTCCTTGGATTGGAAATTTGGCAGCAGAAGGGTGGACTCTTTGTGTCTCAAGGAAAGTATGCCCGAGAGATACTGGAGAAGTCCAACATGCAAGGTTGCAAGCCTATCGACACTCCTCTTCCTGGTGGTTGGAAGAAAGAGGATGCTACATCGACAGAGGTAGTGGATGCCATTGTTTATCAACAGTTGGTTGGCTCGCTCATGTATTTGGTCAATACACGACCAGACAAATGTTATGTTGTTAACCAGCTTTCACAAGCTATGGTTAAGCCTACCAAGCTCTTTTGGAAGGCAGGCAAGCATGTCCTGAGATATCTCAGGGGCACATCGGAATATGGATTGTGGTACAGACAGTCGGATGAGTTGAAGCTGCATGGCCTCACAGATGCAGATTGGGCAGGGAGCCCAACGGACAAAAAGAGCACATCTGGAGGGATATTTATTATCGGATCTACAACAGTTTCTTGGTACAGCAGGAAACAGAGATCCGTGGCACTCAGTTTCGTGGAGGCCGAGTACATGGCAACAAGTTTGGCTGCATGCGAGGCTATATGGATGAGGAAGATCCTGGTTGGATTGTTCGGTTCACACTTAGATCCTACTATGATATATTAGATCCTACTATGATATATTGTGATAATCAGAGTTGCATTAAACTCTCGGTTAATCCAGTATTTCATGATAGATCTAAACATATTGACATCCGGTACCATCATATCAGAGATTGTGTGCAGCGGAAGATCATGTTACTATCTTACATTCCTACGAAGGATCAGGATGCAGATATTCTAACGAAGGCGCTCACCAGGAGCAAATTCGAATACCATAGAGACAGGATCGGGGTGGCAGATAATCCCTATCTTGTTGAGAGGGAGTGTTGAGATTCAACAAGATGATGAGCTTAGTGAAAAGAATCGCCTTCCTTAAGTGGGCCCGCAAGCTATTTTTGGCGCAAAGTCTATTTTTAGACATGTCGATCATATTCTATGAGTCGCGGGATGCTATTTGTGGATGGTTGGTCAAGTTGGAAAAATAGATGGACTTCTATTTTTAGAAATATTGGGCGGAATCTATTTTTAGATTGTCAGTCTAAAAATAGATATGTCGAATATTATTAGCTCTTAATAATATTTGGACTCTAAACATTATCTTATTCTCTTGGAGCACTTCAGTTAAGTGCACATATGTGGCACAGCAGCTGACAGAAGGAATTACGCTATTCCTGAGGGTTTACTGGAGCTAATGCACAAGGACTTCAGTTAGAACTCATGTGACAGAGTTTGGTGGAGTTATAGAAGTAGTTGGTGGAGTTGTATTCAGTTTAACTCAGTTAGAATAAGTTGAGCTAGTTATATCTAGTCTAATTGATTGATACACTAGTGAGAGTGGAGTGAATTAATTAGTCAATTAATTCGCTAAATAATAATTCATTAATCAACTGAAGAATACATCAGTTAACTACAGTGCATGGACAGTTCAGTGGAGACCAGTGGAGAGATAGGTGAAAGGGCAAGATAGACTATCAGTTGTGACTATAATGATGCATTGATTGCATCCAACACTCAGTGGAGATGCTAATGAGGATTGCGCAATGCAAGCCAGGTGGATTCAAGTTCATTCAGAGCCATTCTTTAGCAGGGATTGCGCAGTAGAGGCAGGCTAGTAGGTGGCAGAGATCGGTGCATGAATTTGCTAGATCGAGCCTGATTAGTGTGTAGTGATTGTATTGTACTGAGAGCTTGACATGTTCAGCTTTGTATGAGGATTGTTACATGATCTCTATGACATTTATTATACACAGATAGTTGGAGTTTTCAGCTTCAGGCTTTCCCGTTAAACACTGTGTTCATATGTGTGTGAATTTTTATGGTTTCATGTGTGCATTGCAATTGATTTAATTTCCGCATGTGATGATCAATGGTGGAATAGATTCTATATTGTGCATGAAGTTAAAATAGTATGTGATCAAGGGAATCTTAGATATATAACACATAAGTTATATAATTTCTATAAAAACAGTTATAATCGGGCTCTCCACAGTGCAACCGGCCACAACCGCTTTCAGGTGGGCTTGGGATTCCAGCCACTGTCCCATTGACGTAGCCATGCCATTTGAGGCTACTCTGGCCGATTCAGCTCATGTCCAGTCTGAAGCTGATAAAGCGAACAGCTTCATCGAGTGCATTCAGCACATCCGCCAATAGGTTCATGACATATTGGACAGAGGCAATGCTAAGTACAAGAAACAACATGATCAACATCGAGTGCCACACAACTTCCAAGTGGGCGACAAAGTGTGACTACATTTGCAGAAGGAGCGCCTCACTAGACCCCACCGCAAGCTTTGCCCGCTCCGATATGGGCCATACACCATCACCAAGGCTATAGGGAACAATGCCTTCGAGCTCAGTATTCCACCATTCCTTGGTTTGCATCTAGTATTCAATGTGGACCACCTTCGTCCCTACTTCTCACATCTACTAGACACCTCTAACATTGCAGAACAACTCACACCAACAGAGTTAAACCCAGACTACATGGAACAGACCACCACATATTGTATCATGGACATGCAAATCAAGAACACTCGCCAACAAAAGATCCAACTGTATCGGGTGGTTAAAGTTGGCCAACTCCTGCACCAAGGCAAGTGGTTCACCAAGGACCAAGTTCAGCAGAAGTTTCCTCATCTCATGGAGGAACTCAACGCAATGGGGACCATTGCTTCCTAAGGGGGGAGGAATGATCCAGGTGGATATTGGTGGCCACCCGTCTATTCCACTTGGGGCCCCACCATTGTCTCTATCAGTTTTTCAGTTTTGGCACAACTTACTATTTTTAGCAGTTTTTCGGATCCTGAACTTCCAGAGCCGTTTTGAGACCCTAAACGACGTTTTTTGGGACCGATGTTGCTCACATCAAAAGTTGTAGTCTTCGGATAGATCTTTCTGATGAGGTATGGTGCACGTCAAATGAATATTGTATGCTAAAGTTACGTCCCTCGAGAAGTTGAAACACCAATTTACCCAAACGGAGCCCATAGTTTTGGCGCTTCATCCCCTAGGGTTAGGGTTTTTGATGTTTAGGATTTTTCCATTGTTTCTAAATAATAAATAGGCCCTCGAGCCTCATTGTAACACAGTTCAGAGACCTGTAGCCGCCACATCTCTTCTTAGAGATAAGCTACCAGCGCCCTAGCTAGTTTATTTCCATTATGTCTGTAAGCAAATTTCAGTTCTTTGATATTAATGAAATGAAGTGTTATTTCAGCTGCATATTTGTATTTATGGTTATATGTGTATTTTGTTGCGTTCCTGCATAAATCTAGATCAGAAAAGCCTTTATTCTTTTTCACAGTAAGTAGCTTTAAAATAGAGTAACTACTTGAACACCAAAAATACGAAAAAGATCCTATATATTCTCAATCAAAACCTCAGAACAATAGAACCATAAATGCCAATTAAAATAGTTCCATATTGTTGGAAAGTGTAACAAGGTTTCGGTCTTCATAATGACTTGTAATTATGAATTTATGTAATGAAGAAGACAAAGATAATAAAATGTATTTTGTAATACTTGTATCATGGGTTTCATGAGCAAGGAGTTTTTATTATAGCTCAAAGACTTCTTCTTGATGTCTTTACGGGTTTGTCATCTTATCATAAATTTATAATTTAGAGTCATGTATATGAAGTGTTGTTACACTCGTAAAAGACAAATTATTGATGTAATAGTATGCTCCAAGACCTCGTCACTATCTCCTTTAAGTCGGCCTCAAAGCAAAAGAATGAGAAAAAAACTCAAGTCAGCTCAAAGTAAAGACACAATTATTCAATAGGTCATGACGGCACATTCTTGGTAGCAACAACTATATAAAGGAACCTCAGTGATCAAAGAAAGATAGATTTCGGAATTCTTCTCTGAGTTTTTTGGTGGGTTACCTCTGAGATTTTCGAATGGGTTAGACAAACCACAGTTTGGGCATGTCTGAGATGATAAGTGCGGGTTTTAGTCTATGTTTTGTGCGAAGAAGAGAAGGTGTCCAGCAAAGGAAGGAAGATTGTATCACATCTCTATTTTGAGCATATTACACCTCACATCTTTCAGCTAGGTCGAGGGATTACCACAGCAAAGATAAGTCTCTTATAAAGTGCAGAACGAGGTGTTTGTACAGTGTTGAAGCAGCGCATCAAGGAAGGTTGCAAGAAGTGCAAAAGGGACTGAGATCAATGTGGAGGAGAGGCAGTGCTAGCCTCCACCATTGATATCACACTCTCGTATATATTCAGCAAACATTCACAGCAGCAAGAAGATCAAAGAAAGGTGTCTAGGTGACCAAGAAAGAATAGAAGGCTAGGGACCGAGTTTCCCTAGGGCTGGTGCAAAGCAATGCTGAAAAGGAAGGTCATCATAAGGAGCCGAGAAGAACAGTGACAAGAGTCTTGGAGGCATACTGGTGTCAAGGGTATGTGTCATGGTTATGGTATTCACCAATTGAAGATCTATAAGAATTAATTTTGGGTTTTCCTCTCCAAGAGGGAGAGGTTTTAGCCTTGGCTTGAAGAGCCTAAACTTTGTGTCTCTTGTGTTTTTATAATTGACTTGATGAATGTCATAATAAGATAATGAAGATAAGATCTAAGTAACAAAAGCATAATAAGTTCACAAGTAATTATCAAGAAGAGAAATTTGAATTAATAGCCCTAATTTCTCAACACATATAACTGGTGGTTGTTTAATAAGTGTTGCTTATAAGATTACATATATAAGAAATTATGAACATCATAACGCACCCAAGGTCATTTATGTAACAAATAATACTTAAAAATATCATGATTGTCAATAAAAGTTTTGAAAGGTCAAGCTAGGATTAACAAGATCTCAGCCATGGCAAGCCAAAATTATTCAATTAAGGGCACTTATTGTGTAAATTTTTTTGACTGAGAAGACTTTGAATGACCGTAACTATTAGAAAGAAAAAGGAGATCTGTTCTAGTTAGCTATGCATAATTGATGAAATTTAGAAGTTCAACATATCAATACACTAAAATGCACACAAACATGAAAACACTAATATTCTGAAATGTACATATAGTTGTAGCAGTAGAGCAGGAACTAAATCATTAGGCAAATGATATCTTTAGATGCAAAAATAAATGCAACCAACTTCCCATTTCCATTTCAACTTGTAGAAATAGAAAATACTAGCAAACACAAGCATTAAGTAAAAATCTTCCTGATTCATTTCTAATCTGTGTTGCATGATTCATCTTAAAAGATTGATACCAAAATAAGAATTTAGAGGCCAGATCTCAACGATTCATGCAGTGATCCATATGATCTCCTCGACTGTAGGTCCCTCTAAAAACACCTCATTGGATTTTCTGTTGAGAGCGCAAATGTACACTAGCAAGCTGAAGACAAAAGTGGGTTTGACGGTAGAAGAGTGGCAAATAATATCACAAGACATGGACGCTTTCAAATATCAGACAGGATGAGTGATCCTTCTAGTATCATAATCAAATGAAGGCAAGAAATTTCTGAGGCAATTCTCCTGCTAAGGCTACTCTTCTATAGTTGTAGGCATTCATTGGTTCATACAACAGTGCCAATATTGAATGTACTGTTCTAACTTTTAATTAATTAATATTGAATGCACAAACATCCACACATGCATGCACAAACACATTGAGTCACTCATACATGCATTATAAAAGTGCAGAAAATGTGAGATATGTTCTAAAGTTACCACCACTTGTTATCCAATGAATGATTTCAACACCCACATACACTTTACAAGTTTCAAAATACATATGTGAAATCGTAACAATAAAAGAGTAATACAGAGAATGCTGCCATTGTGTTTACATTAGTGAAAACTTGACTATGGAAATAAAAGAACAACACACAGTTGGATAAATAATATGAAAACAGATAGTACATCCAACGCGAATACAGTGTGGGAATGCAGAAACAATTTCAAGATCAATACTGAATGCAGTCTCTAGCTAAAGGCTAAATCTAGCCCAGAGAAAATATGAAAGAAGGTGCAAATTCAAGAGTCTAAAATTTAAATGCATGTAACAGAGGAGAGAATGTCAAGGCCTGCTGGAACTGAACCTAGAGCTGGCTCCTGAGGACATTTGGGGGAACCATGACACAGGTTCCGTGTCAGATTCATCAATACCTGTGAGGGGTGAATGCACTGGCAGATGATATCCTCAGTGGATTGGCCAGCGTTGAGAGGCCCTGGCTGTATGATCCTGGGGGGAACACAAGAATAAGGGATCCCATCTCTCGTAGCATCCAAGCCCATGAAGAAGAAACTACTGACAGAAACTTGGCTGCTCAAGTAGCCCTGATGGTTGAAGAGTTGGAGCGTGGGGAGGGGGCATTTCAATAATATTGACAGAAAAAACTTGGAAATTGAAATTTTGTCAGTTAACTACACCTAGTTATTTGGCTCAAACCCTACTTAGTGCTACCTTATAACAGCATTATTATAAGAACAAAAACAATTATGATGACAGAAAATACACTACTTTTGTCAATTTGCTACCCCTGCTTATTTGACTCAATTCCCACTCAGTTCTACCTTATTATAGTGCGATTTATTTTAATCATTCTAACCATGCAACACAAAAAGACATCCAATGTTCGAAACTTCGAATGTCTAGCCCCCTCTAAAGATGTACTTTAATCATTATTATTATTCATGACAATACCCACCTTGTTATGCACAAAACATTGGGTAACCCAAGGTTAATCCTGATCACGTAAAACTTCTGTCTTAGATTTAGTATTTACTTCCAATGATACTTTTAATAAACCATAAATCTAATGAGGATCTATTCCTTTTCCAGAAAAGGAAATTTCTTCTTTTTCATCAAGTAAAAGGGTTATCTTTCTTTCAAAACTCGATGCTATAATTCTCCTGTTGCTATAATGCAGGCATAACAGTCATTACAAAGCACATTCACTGATATAGCCCCCAACAACTAAGAATGGCATGAAAGTGCTAATGATCACATTCATATTAAAAAATGTTTGTGCCAAAATTGAATTAGAAACCCAATTTGAAGTTAAAACCAGGCGTCCACCAGTACCCTTGTACCTTAGACGATAGACCTCAGAGTCGATTACCCAAGAAAGTGTTCCCATTCTAGAGGCGAAAGACATAATGCACAGTGCCAATTCAAGAATAGCCATCCAACCATGCTGGTTTGGGCATCCTCAGTGAACCATAGTCGAGAATCACCCTCACAAGCATTCCTCACTGTTGAATTTGACATTAAACAGGCTTCTGTAAACAAATAGTTCCCTCTATATGCACAGCATCCACATCAGAGACCAGCCTTTAGACATCTCATACAGTCTCATATTGTACTTGGAGAAACATATTGTGGACATTGGTAACCTGAAAATTGTTGGGTTGCTTTCTTGCTTAATAAAGCATTTAAGCCATAAGTTATCAAAGACAGCATGTGGCTTGCTGGGCCAAGCTCCCACACTGACCACTGGGCATCCGCTTCACCATATCTTAATAATTATTAACTTCCAGTTCCTATGACAAATTGTTTCAAGTGCACGAACCTTTGTAACAACAACAGTATAATGATTCCCAAGGACAAAACAGCCACAAAGATCATAACCTACTTTCATTGGACAGGGACAAGAACGGTAACTGTACGCCATAGACAACTTCTTGGATATCATGACAAATCAGAACATTAAATGTGTCTATCAATACCCTCAAATCTCCAATTGAAACATGCACAACAATTTATTCAAAGCCTATGACAGTTTGAGGGGTAACAGTTCATTTCTTCACGAATCTTATCCATATGTGCTCTTGTCAGGCTCTTTCTCTGAGGCAATTTTGTGGCTAATAGCATCATTGTCACCATCACTGGAAACTCTATTCCCACATACTACATCATTATTTTCTTCTGCAGTACTCACTTTACCTTTAGTTCTACTCTTCTTGCAAACCCACTTCCCAGGAACCAGGGTAAGTGGAGGGTTTGTGCCTCTGTGGTTTGATGGCCCCAACAGTCTCTTGAGATCCTGCTGCATATGAATGGCTAGTGCTATAGCGTGGTCAAGAACAATTGAACCATTTGGTGGACACTGCAACAGACTATGTAAAGCTTGATGATAAGTCTGCATAGCCATTGATGGTCTAGCCACCTGACGATCACGACAAACCATACCAGCCTTAATAACATGTTTACAGAGATTTCCCGACATAGACCACGAGCAATCACAAATAGCAAACTCTGTACCAGGATTCCAAACAGTATGTATCCGTGAACGATCACTTTGGCTAACCACCTTAGCAAACTGAAGATCTTTGTCATTCAAAATAACATCACCGTCAGCAATGTACAGTGCCCTATGCCACGAATTGGAAGCAAGTTCTCCATCTCTCATATATCCACATAAGTCATTTTCCTCTGAGAAGTGGTCAAACCAATAATATGAATGCACCTCAGTAGTCAGTTTGTGCACCAACCAATCAGTCCTTTGATATGCACCTGTGTCTGCTTCATTAAACAGCTTAGACTTCAATTTGAAATGGTATGCTTCGATGGCTGCACATGTTTCCTGACTTGCTAGTGGAAGAGTCCTCATTGCAGTGACCCACATCTCTACAAAGTTCAAACACAGAAAAGCATAGCAGCTTTAGTTGGAAAATAAGATTGCCTTAATATACATCAAACCCTGAAAATAAGGTTCCGCACCTAATTTTGGCATCCACTGTGCTTTAAGGTACTCCAAGAAAGCACTATGGTCTATAAAATCTTCCATAAAATCCTCCATAGCATCTAAAACATTCAACCCACTCCATGTACTGTACATGATGTGCCCAAGGCGCTTCAACATCTCCCGCTGCATCTCAGAGTTGGTGCATTTCTTTATGATATTCCTATGCCATGCATGCCGAACATGCCAGAGGCATAACAGAGTCGAACACTGAAAAACATCCCTGAACGGAAAATTATGATCTCAGAAGGATTTTATTTCAATTGATTATGACAATGGATACACTCGAATTATAAACAAAAGACTGAAAAGACACACCTAATTTTAGCAGTTTCTGTCAGTGCGTCATCAACAATAAAGCCATTCAACCTCCACATGGAATCCTTCGCACAAACTCTATCGTAAAGTGTTCTAATCCACTTGTGAACATCATGACCTGAAACACTTGCAGAAATGACCCATGCTATGGGAATTGCAATTTGGTTTGAATCAAAGACAAGAAGAGTATAAACTGGATACTGCATAGGAAACAGACAAGGTCATACTTTCCATGAGTCTTTCAAAATTCACATGCCCCTTAAGTTATTAAAAAGAAACAAATATAAAAAATGAGGCATACACTAACCTTATATTTTTTAACCCCAAAACTTGAATCCACCGGAAATAGATTATTATTTCCAAAACGAATCATTTGCTGTAGTTGCCACTCTGTTTGAATTCCCAAAATGAAAGCATCAGTATTAGATGAACCCTGGTAGTAAAATACCTTGCTTCGATGATTTTCAACCCATATTTTAACACTCGCTGCATCATCTGAGTCCAGTTCAACTTCATATGTCAACCGTCTAATATCCCTCTCTAATTTCCGTACATAATTGTGAGAGAGGAGATCATCACGATTACTAGGACCACCATGTTTCTCAATAGCTTTCATATGCTTTTGCCTTATGCTCTCTACAGAAAATCCTGCATATAGCATTGATGTAATCCGTAATCAAAGCTCCTCTGAGATGTAGGGAGCATACATGAACCGTGTTCCAATGGCCTTGTCATCAAGCGGTCCATGGCAAGGAGAACCAGACTTATCGACATGCTTTCGTTGGTTGTATATGATAAGGGCAACAGATGGCTGAGCATATAAGCGTTTCACAATGAAATGACACAAACAGCCTCTCTTTGTATGTGTTCGTCCAGCACTTTTTTTCTTTGATGGTTTGATACACTTTCTGCTAGGCCGAGACGTTCCACCCTTCCTGTGGTCATCAGGCCCATAACAGCACCAATATCTATGCATTTACAAAGAAATATGCTCACTGATCAAAATCAAAGGCATGAAACGTATTTCCATCCTAGGCATAAAAAGTAGACTATGATGCAATGAAATTTAAAATTTATCAATAAAAAAAAAACCAACAACTTACAATATGTATTCAAGATAGCCATCAAGTCGTGGCTTATATGAACTGCCTTCTGCCTTTTTCCGTCTTGCTTCAACACGAAACCTAGTAGGACATTCAGCACTGGAACACTCTCCCTTCACAAAGTCCTCAACTCTGGAGAATGGAATGAGAGCAACATCATCAACATTTTGACGCCAACCCTCCACCTTAAACCAATTAAGGTCAGATGACGAGAACTCTATAGTGGATGGCTCTTGCACAGGGAGTGTCAGAATATCATCCCATCTTGCCATCTGCACATAAGATATCAAACATTACAGGAAGAACAAAGACCAGTAAAAGCTCGCTCACACAAGATACCATAAACTTCTTGAACAAAGACAACACCAAGAATAAACCACAGTGGTGATGGAACAGCAGCTCATTTTTAGTATAAACTGCGTACTTGTATGCAAAAGCGTCCATCTCAACATTACCCTTCATCCTAAAGGATTACTAATCAGATATACTTAACACAAGATTTTAAAAAGCCTTCACTAGGAATTTAAAGATTATTATTAGAACCAAAGTTACACGAACCATGGATGCAATCAAAATTGGCAAAAGGATCCAGTGTGGGTGCAGCACTCGTCCAGAAATTACGAATCAGGGAATCGGAACCCTACCCTTAATTTTTTTAATAAGTATATATTTAAAATTTAAATTTTACATTGCAAAAAAAGGGAAACAGAATCTGAATTAAGATATATCGACTGTTTTGCTTTCATACTCGTATTGCCAATCAGGGAATAGACAAAACCGCCAAGTTTGTTGAAGCTTTAATGATTGCAATTGCTAGCAGATAGCATCATCCAATATTCAAGCTATAAAATAGAATATTGTGAGTGGAGTTTGGAAACACTAAGGAGAGGTAAAATCGATTCCTCTAATTGCAAGAGGAGAGACAAAACTTACTAGTGGTGGAAAACAGTGAGAAGAAGTAAAATCAACTTCTCTAATTGCGAGAGGACAGACAAAACTTAGCCCCAAGGATTAGCTCCGTTGGTCGAGTCTAATCCAGATTTATGCAGGAACGCAACAAAATACACATATAACCATAAATACAAAGATGCAGAGGAAATAACACTTCATTTCATTAATATCAAAGAACTGAAATTTGCTTACAGACAAAATGGAAATACACTAGCTAGGGCACTGGTAGCTTATGTCTGAGAAGAGATGTGATGGCTACAAGCCTCTGAACTATGTTACAATGAGGCTCAAAGGCCTATTTATTGTTGAGAAACAATGTAAAACTCGAAACATCCAAAAACCTAACCATAGGAGATGAAGCGCCAAAATTGTGGGCCCCGTTTGGGTAAATTGGTGTTTCAATTTCCCGGGGACGTAACTTTGGCATCTAATCTCCATTTGACGCGCTCAATAGCTCGTTAGAAAGATTTATCAGAGGAATACAGCTTTCAATGTGAATAACATCGGTCCATGGACCCATGTTGCTCCCGATTTTCCCAAAAAATGTTGTTTAGGACCTCAAAATAGCTTCGGAAGTTCAGGACCCGAAAAATTACTAAAAATAGTAAGTTGTGTTGCAACTTAAAAACTGAATGAACTGATGGTGGAGGTCCAAATGAAATAGGTGTGTGGCCACCGATATCCACCCGGATCATTCCTCCCTCCTTAGAAAGAAATGGTCCCCATTGCGTTGAGATCCTCCATGAGATGAAACAAATTCTGTTGACATGGGTATTAGATTTGTTGAAGATGTCATGGCCCTGCGGGAGGACATGCTAGATGCGTTTAGTAAATTTGGTTTCTTTATCATCCTCAGACAATACATGTGTGGATTTTGTATGTGTAGTTGCAAGAGGTATAGCCACATCAGACAGCGGTGCGTTGGGGGTCAGATCAATGGAGTGCTTGTCGTGACAGTGTAGAGGAACCTCTGTGAGTGAGGAGAGAATGTCCTCATATTCCTCCATGACTTTGTCCATTTGCTGTAGCTGTGCAGGGGAGCCCTGTTTCGAGGTTGTGGCCACAATATTATTCTTTCCCTGTGAGCGAGTTGTAAGGAAAATAAATTTCCTAGTTTGGGAAACAATCTTACTGCATTGTTTTACAGTAGTCAAAGAGATGATAGGAGGAGGTACTACTTCCGGTATCCTGTACAAGTTATTTTCCAAAGTAATAACAACAACACGAGGCCTAGACTCATGCACATCATGTCGCCTCCACAAGTATGGTTGGCTCAATAATACATCAGCTACATCAAGAGGAGCAACATCACATAGTACCTCATCCGTGAATGGCTTGATGCTGTACGAAAGGCAGCACTGTTGGCGGATGCGGAGATCTCTCCCTGGGTGAAGCCACCCAATGGTATATGGTTGCAGGTGTGCTATGGTCGGTAGGTCGAGCCGCTTCACGACCTCTGTTGAAATGAGGTTCTTTTGGCTTCCGCTATCGACAAGGAATTGCAGTGGAGAACCCTTCACCCACTTTTACGAATGGAAGAGGCGCTCCCCCTTCTCTGGATCCTCGGGATCCTCCCTTTGGATCTTGGTGGTGGCAACAATCGCACTGGGATCTGCATCAATAATCTGCTTCCCTTTGTCATTGCCTTTGTCTGGTTCTGACTCAAGATCAGAAAATGCATATGATTCGGGTGCCTTTAGTTCGGCCACCAACGATTGTTTGGCCCGACACTCGTTTGTGCTATGAGTGGGGCTATTATGAAATTCACACCACTTCCCCATGTCCTTCATTAAATCTGTGGTGTTGTTATGAGTCGCACCGCTTTGGCCTTGCCCCTTGTTCTTCGGTTTGAAGGCACCTTTCCCTGGCTTCGGATTTGCATATCCAAAGTCTCGCTTCTTCTGATTAAATTTCAGCTCGATCTTGGCGGCATAGCGATATGCCATGCCAAGCGATGTAATGTCGAGGAACTCCATTTCCTCCTAAATGTGTTTGTGCAAACAATCGCGGTACTTGAGCACCAAATGTCTCTCTAAATCTTTAATACCCAACTTTGTGTGCAAGGTATGGAACAAATTCGTCAGTTCGTGTACATCTTGATCCCTTTGTTGCCGCAGCGTGGTCCATTGGATGTATTTGTCCTCATAGCTCCCCACAGGGTAATATTGTTCCTTGATGTCGTCTCAGAATGAATTCCAAGTGGGTGTGGCCGAGAACAAAGAGGTTCCCCTTCGTTATCTTGCTCACAGTAGGTTTCCCACCAGTCTTTGACATGGGGAGTGGCTTTGAGGAGCGCAAAAATTATCTTTTCTCAGTCGGAGAAATCATGGACCGAGAAATACCCTTCCAGCAAATTTAACCATCTATCTACGACGTCTGCATGTATCTGGCCTTCAAATACAGGAATGTCAAAGTTTACTTGTACCTTGAAGGAAGTGACGCCTCCAGAGTGATTGTTGGATGCAGATGCGCCATAGGTGGGCAGTCGTTGAAGGATCTGAGCAAAGTTATCCATCATCGCATTCCTTTGTTTCTCGAGCGCCTCCTCGAGCAATATTTTGATAGGATCTCCTGCTTCCTCGTCTTTCTTTTTTTCTGCCATGAGAGGTCATCGGGGTTTGTGAGGCTGATCTTGCAAGGATTCAACTAGATCGAGCCCTAACTCCTTATACCTTGACCGCATTGGGGACATGCAAAGAAAAACAGAGAAAGAGCAGACCGCTCTGATACCACTGGTCCGGATTTATGCAAGAACACAACAGAGTACACATATAATCATAAATACAAAGATGCAACGGAAATAACACTTCATTTCATTAATATCAAAGAACTGAAATTTGCTTACAGACAGAATGGAAATACACTAGCTAGGGCGCTGGTAGCTTATCTCTGAAAAGAGATGTGGCGGCTACAGGCCTTTGAACTGTGTTACAATGAGGCTCGAAGGCCTATTTATTGTTGAGAAACAATGTAAAACTCGAAACGTCCAAAAACCTAACCCTAGGAGATGAAGCACCAAAATTTTGAGCCCCGTTTGAGTAAATTGGTGTTTCAACTTCCCGGGGACGTAACTTTGGCATCCGATCTCCATTTGACGCGCTCAATAGTTCGTCAGAAAGATCTATCCGAGGAGTACAACTTTCGATATGGACCAATGTTGCTCCCGATTTTCCCAAAAAATGTTGTTTAGGGCCTCAAAACAGCTCCAGAAGTTCAGGACCCGAAAAACTGCTAAAAATAGTAAGTTGTGTTGCAACTTAAAAATTAAAAGAACTGATGGTGGAGTTCCAAATGGAATAGGTGGGTGGCCACCAATATCCACCTGGATCAAAGTCCCTGTCGCTAAAGCACCTCTACTATCGAGAGGTCACAAGTTCAATTCTCTCAACACTCTCGGGGTTAGACTCTATGGTTGAGCCCATAGGAAGTGATCATTTTGGATAGATCTGCCTAGTACAATATTCCATGGACGTAACAGTCACCTATCTCCAGAGATCATGAACCACATAGAAGAAAAAAACAAGACAAACAAAATTTACTAGTGATAGAAAACTATACAGTGTGAACACTTCTAATTCAGATGACCAAACTCATAATACACGTATGATGTGACAATAGCTAAATATAAAAATATAAAAAAAGACACATTAAATACAGAGAGGCAAAGTGCATGTGAACTTTAACCCTTCAGATGAGAGTTACAGTTCCCTAGAAGAAAGACTACAATGAGGACAACTCATCATACAAAACTACTAAAATACAATATTGATATAAACGTGATGATCACACAACTAATCTAACGCTAACCCTAAAGTGCTCAACTGAAGCACTTGCTCTAATTTTGAATAAGTCAAAAATAATTACCATGTAAATTTGTTCCAAGAAATTATGGTAAAAATTGTTCAAAATATGCTAGGGTGAAAATCTTCCACAATTTTGTCACTGGGATCCAAACCCACTTATACCAGAAATGGATCCAATCCAAAATACACAAAAATCCTAAGAATCTGATACAAATCCAAGATTTTGAATTACATGAAGAATCAGATGCAGGTGTGAGAATCTTATAACTATGTAATAACCCTAATTACTAATTCAATCAAAATTTCAGAAATTTAGGGAAAAATTATTATCACCCAAACACCATAGAATTACTCAAGGTTGCAAACATCGCAATTTTTTCAACAAAACGATTAAATCGGCGATGTTTTGCACGATTTTTTGAAAAAATCACTATTTTTTGGAAAAAATCGCGATTTTTTTGGTAAAAATCGTGGGCCCATCAAACAGCAACCCTATAAGTTCAAAAATCGATTTTTTTTGTCATTTTTGCAGCCCTTTCATTTTCCTGACACACCCTGTTCGCAGTTAATGGTAATGTTAAATTCTTAAAGTAAAAGGATAACATCCTTTTACTTAAATTTTTAACATTACCATGAAATGACTCAGGATGTTTAAGAGTGGTTTCGACCTCATTGGATTTCATATGGAGAAACTAGAATTTTAGATTTCACTCAAAATTCAACAGACTTAATGGTTTTCAGGGTTTCATGGTTTGGGGATTTGCATTGTTTCCATTTGATTCTATTATGTGTAAGGGTATGAGATTGGCATTTGATCAAGAGTATGAAGTCCTTTAAGAACCTTGATGTTGGTGGTATTGATTGTTGAACTTTGTTGATGTTGGTGGTATTGATTGTTGAACTCCCCTACTATGGCCTTAACAAGAATGTACCCTTCACTCAAAGGAAAACAACTGGTTAGGCATGTTAATCTTTTTCTACCGCATTTTAAGGTTGAGCAATCCAAGTCTAAAGACTTTGAGCTAGATGATGTTTATGTATCTCTTGTTGATGATCCTATTTCTAGTAGCGATGAATCAATGATGAGTTTCATGAGGAGGAGGAGGAGGAGCAACAACAGGAGGAGGAGGTGACACCACCTACCCCTGCTACCGGTAGAGGACGTGGTCTGCCTCCTTTAGCTCCTGGTGCTTCAGGATCTGGAGCACAACAAAGTCCATTGCCAGCCCCGCCAGCTTCTTCGTCGAGAGGGAAAGCTGTTACATTTTCTCGCAAGAGGGGCAGAGGAAATCAGTAGTATAGGTTATTTGGTGCATTCCTTTGTATATAACATTATGACTCATGATATGAGATACATTATTATTTTTTTTGTTGATATTTTGAGGTTGAGTTGAGACTCAGGACTTAGTATTCAGGACATGATTCACTATTATGTGTGATGTAGCACTAGACATGATATTACACGTCTTATATATTAGTTTTTTTTTTCATATTTATGTGTCAATGCATTTATTTTATGTTGTGGGTGCTTTAGATATTAAAAAAATTGAAAAAAAATGAATATTTTTGTATGTCCCGATTTTTTCCCGACTTTTTCCTGATTTTTACGATTTTTTCCCTCGCCGATTTAATCCCGATCGGGATATTTGCAACCTTGATTTTGACAATAGAAATCACCAGCAACAACAATGCTACCCAGAATTGAAAATGCAGTAACTCTGGCATTCTTTATTAGGCGGATTTATTTGAGGAAATTACATGAAACTTCAAAGAGAGAACCTGGTAAAACGCTTTGCTTAGAATATTTGTGCCATGTGGCCACCCTTACAGTGGCAATTTGGACTTAAAAGTGTCCAGGATTCACCCTACTCAACTGGTGCTCATTCGACCCTGAGAAATTAGCAACTCGGCAAACTTCAGACTACCTCCACGATTTCGGCCTCTTGATTTCCTGCGGCAAAACTTAATCCTCCAACTCAACCTGCTTTTGGATGAATCACATGAGGTGATTATGGCTGCTTAAATATTTCGAACCCCCAATCTATTACAGGGATGATCCCTCGACCTCAGTGTAAAACCGATTTTTTGACCCCCTCGGTCTGCTACCTGGAATGGCGGCTTGACCATTGGGGTTGATTGCCCTCGACCCTAACAGAGTTCACGAGCACATAATTTGCCGTCCACCCCCCTCACCCCCAATCTGCAACCTACAATGATCCCTCGGTCTCAGCGTAAAACTGATATTTTGCCACCCTCAATCTGCTACCCAGAATGATGGCTTGACCACAACGATTGATTGCCCTCATCCCTGACAGAGATCACGAGTACAACCTTCGTCTCGGTCTTTGTCAACAATAGATTAACGAGCACAACCCCTATGAACTCGGCCTTAGTCTAACAACAAATCGACGAGCACGATTTCGACGAACTCGGCCTCTGCCAAGCGATGAATACGCCCCCTGTGACTTAATGAATTTGTCTCTCGTCAAACGAGTGACTTGGCCTCTTCCAACTTAATGCATTTGACCTTCTGCCAACGAAATAAGCTTGAACTTCAGGGAAATAATAATGCGGCTCAAACAATTAGGTGAACTAGACCCCTGCCTCGCACTGGAAATTCGGCCTCAAGCGGTTAACAATGCAATCCCTTGGTTTTTCTCCCATAATGGCTAATTCGCATCATCAGTATTTCAGCCCATTTGCTAGATTTGTTACAAGAGTGAGCCTCAACTCAGCAGTTGGCTGCACTGGGCCCTGATAAAACTCAATAAACGCAACCCATAGAATTCGGCCTCAGCCAAAATAGTGATTTCGGTTCCTGCCACCCACCATCTCGACATTACCAATTTGGCCCCTTCTTTATTGATTCGGCCCAGTCACCCAAGATGGTAACTTGGCCCCTGCAAATAGAATAATTATAATTCTGCCTATCTCAACCTTAACAAATCGAACCCCTTCATTATTGATTCGGCCTTGGCAAATGTTACATTAGCTAGGGTGTGTCTTTCAACACTGAAATTCAGTGTTCCATTAAAGTGTATCTTTTAACATCGAAACTAGAAAAGATTAAAGCACTCTCTCTTTTCTTTTCTTTCTTCTTTCTTTTTTTTCTTTTTTTTTTAATCTTTTTCTCCCTTTTAATAATAATTGTCGGTTATCAATTATGATATCTTTTAACATCGAAATTAGAAAAGATTAAAGTTTTCTCTTCTCTCCGCAACTCGTGGAGTTTGTTGTATCTTTGTAGACAGTCCTCAGCGAAAGAACTGTGCCAGAACATCAATTGTGATGGAATTTTATGAAATGGATAATCGAAAGATGCGAACACTTGTCTTTGCCTATAATTCTTATTCTTTTAGATCTATCAAAGTATCAGTGTTCTATTATAACAACATACAATCTTTATAAGTTCTTTGAAGGAAGAATGAAGAAGAACTTAGAAGACTAAATATCCTTCATGAACATCTAATCATCTGAGTTGAGAGGAAACATATAGATGTGTCTCTATAGTGAACGAAATATGTTTAAGTATAACATAGAAGCAATAATCTATTAATTTCTGAGTATCTAAGTATCAAATTAAACATATTGTTTAATTATTGCACAGTATAGAAAATAACCTTGCTAGGGATGTCGGGGAGACTGATATTCAACCATGCCCTTCCCAATGTCCTACACTATCTAAAAAATATGTAGAAATATATTATGAAAATCACTAGAAAACACTCACAAATACACAAATGATGCATAAATGGAAACTAAAATCTTTTGATTATCTTGAAGTTGAAATTATTATAGTAGTATCACCCAAAAAAATGCTCCAGGTATCAACCCTTCTTACTTCAAATTATCAAGTATATATAAAGTTCTTACAAAATATCTAATCTATTAAAGATTTTACATGAAAATTTGAATCTTTATCCAAATATAATTTGGATAATCCTAATCAAATGACTCAAAATAGAGATCTTCAAACTGATTTAGTGAAATTGCACACTATTTAAGGATTCAGTTTCCAACTTCTCGCTCAAAATCAACATCCTTCTAATTATGCTCCTGAAATTTGTGTCTTTTTGCCTAAATGTTGCCTGAAAAACTTGTTTCAATTGATAAGTTCAACAAACTTATCCCATTGCTTTTCATCTGGACATGAAAACTTGATTACTCTTCTATAGGTCTCATCAACTTCAATATATTTTTCAAATGTCGGTATACTGATGAAAAGATGATGGACTTCGTGAGAAATAAACAAGTCATCAGCTATACCTTGAGAAAACTCCGACCACTAATAATTCATTTTAACCTTAGCGAATTTGGATTTGTCTATTGCTATATCATGTAATAATCTGTGATAATCTTCAACCTAAACTAATTCACCATGAGAATCTTTTAATGAGGGCATTCCTTTTTGTTCAAGAACAGAAAACTTCCTATGAAACTTTTTGATCTGTATCTCCATATTTTCACATTTGGTTCCTAACTGTCACATTAGATTTTTCTTGGTCAATACCTTTCTTACTTGAATAATTACAGTCTAGTGATATGTATGACAGTCTTAGACCTCAGTTCGGTTATTTGTATATATGTTATAGTATTCATATGTTGTAACACTAATGTTAGTATGGCGAATCATTGATGATAATGTCTGAATCATGTTCATAAACAAAGTTTTGAACAAGCCTTGTATAGGCTCTGGGAAGCTTGATAGTATTTGTACCTCTCTGTTGAACTTTCAATGACAATCTAATAAAATAAGAAGAATAATTTGGAAGGGTTTCCCCCTTGTGGGGTTTTGCCCTGGACTCTAACCAATCCTGGTGTCTATATGTTCTTGCTTTTCTTCTATCATTCTTTTATGTTTTGCTGCATTATTGTTGATATTGTTCTTTCTACATAATTGCATATGATTTAATGATGTTATAATGCTATGGGGTGAACTAAATATGTAAATGATGAAATGTATAATGATGCAATTATTTAAAGAAAAGAAAAATATAGCCCTAAGAGAAAAACTAACACGGTTTCGAAGTTGGGCTGAAGAAAAGTCATGGATATCATCCCTATGAAGACACCATTGATGGAAGTAAGTAAAGATGGCAGAGACCTAATGGAATGTTAGGTTTGAAGTAAACCCTAGGCATCTTTGTTCTAGCAAGAGAAGTTGGTATTTAATGGTTAGGGTTTGGAAGAAACCCCTGCAGTATGTTTGAAGAAGGACCTGAATATTCTAGCATGATTTCAACACTTGTGACAGATTCAATGTAACCCTAGATGGGCTGAAAATTATATGTTTGAGCTTGATTGTTGATAAATTCGATTGATGATGCCAATTTGTGGCATCTCCTCCCTTGATAGATATATGGCCGATGTCCAATGATACTTCATGATGTAAGGATTTTGCAAATGATGAACTATAGTGACTCTTGAAGATTGAATCAAGAGGGAGTTTATCACTTTCTTCAATAAAGATAAGTAGCTTCTAGATTTATGTTATGACACTACTATTGTTTAGATTTATTTTGATTATTGTTTATCCTTCTTGCATGAATATTTAAGTATTTGAGTATCTCTAACCCCCTAATGAAGATGTGATGAGTTGATCCTTCTTAAGGATCATCTGGATGCTAGCTGGTGCAGGAAGAAGATGGTAAGGGAAGAGGAAGCTAGAGCAATATGCAAAGCTCTACTATTGCCAATGTCAAAGCATGCATGCTATCCAAATGCTACGTGTTGATAAAAGTATCTAAATATTACGATATGTATAGTATCATTTTAGTTGCAATGTTGGATGGAAATTTAAGCCTCGAGGTATGACAAAATATCTCCTTGGATACATATGAAAGTAAGTATGATCTCAATTACATGTGATATATTAGTGCACTCTATAGTAATAGACTAATAGTTAATATGAATTAAATCTCCTTGGTATTTATCTCACATTTGAATATATAGACAATACATGTCATGTGATCATGGTGGACTTTCTGATTTTATAAAACAACCTAGAATCATGGACTTAACATACGGTAACTTAATAGTATGGTCAATGCTTGTAATATGGTAACCTTGTTGGAATTAATGTGGTTGTAATATTGATCCACTGACTATCTTCTTGTTGATATTAAGGCCTTGATATGATATGATGTCCCAAAAAATTGTCAATGTGACAAATGGATAACCTGACTTGATGATGTTAGTATTTTGATTAAATATTTGTTAAATGTGACAATGAAGAAATGAAGTAAATTAACCTTTAATGACATGTTCATATGTTACAATGAAGCAATTGGTGATAATGTGTCATGATCATGATGTATATAACCTGATATAGTTTGACTATGTGATCTGATAGTTTTGTTGATACATGACATATGTTAGACAGGTTGATGTCTTGATTGATGATGAGTGAAGAGGCTTCCCTCAGGTCTTGATTGATGATGAGTGAAGAGGCTTCCCATTCGGAGGGAGAGGCCCTTGATGAGATCCCAACACTTACTATTTATTTTCAATGGATGATTAGAAGTCCCATGATTGCAGAATGAAACAATAAACATATGATGTTATTGCCAATTATTGAGCTAATAGTTATTTTCTGACAGCACTAATTTATCCCATGCAGCACCAGGATCCACCTCTCATATAAAAGCATTTTTAGGTCATTTTTATGGATTAATGTTATTGGATTTAATGGACCCTTGTATGCACTCTGAGTTAGATAAAGTCTAACCATGTATATATGGCTGGAAGAGATACATATTTATGGATTGAAAGAATATTGTTGTGTGAGACAAGCTTAAGCTTGTGATTGTTGCGTCCATGCATGAGAGGGAGAAAATATGAATATGGCATTCCTTTCTTTACATTATATATTTGCTCTAATGTTTGATGTCCTATTTGAACAGGAAAACATATAATTGTTGCTCTTGGTAATGTATGAGGTAGTGTGATTGAACACCTCAGTAAGTTGTTAGAGCTGACAACGAATACGAGCACTTTGATATGTTTTTGATCTTCAAAGAGTAGCACAAATTGATGGATGTGACCCTCCTAGGTAAGGGTCCAACTTTATTGAGGACACAGAGCTAGCTCTTCCCCCATGTTTGAGCTCCCAGAGCGGGGAATGGAGTTGGTGGGCTCCTGGGGATGAGAGACCTCTGATTGACAAGTTGTATAGAGATCTAGGATCTCCTCTAGTTAGAGTATGCCCCAGTTAACATCCTGCCCACTTAGTGGGATAACCTCCCCATCTGTCCAATGGGATGAGGAACTTGGGATAGAGCGTGATCCCTACCACTTGCAATAGGTGGATCTCACCCAACTTGGTGGATGCAGGTGTTCTACCATATGACTGTCAAGGGTCAAGATGGGGGGATCAGGGACAATAAGGTAGAGTGTGATTCTTACCTCTGGTAAGTTGATCTCACCTATTGTTAGGGACTTTGGGATAGAGTGTGATCCCTATGCATTGGGGTAGGTCTGATCTTGCCCATTGTCTTTGGATATAGTGTTAAAATTTGACAGCTCAGGGATGAATTTCTCTTAGAAGAAATCATATCTTTCAGTTTTGTTTGAACCACCTATAATAAGATTTCATTTCTAACAATTCTAATATGACTTACAAAAAATAGTAATTCACATCTCAATTGGGAAGTGACTTTCCAAAAATAGAAAGTCATGCCTAAATGATCGAGGATTATCTCGACATATGGAATCCACTTTAAAATAAAATCAATCATGATTATACAAGTCAAGAATTAATATTTTTATCCTTACTAATATTATTATTATTATACTATTATTTATAAAATAGTCTAAAGTCATTCACCTTTAATGGATTAATAAAAATGAATTCCCTCGTGAAATAAGTAAATTAAATTGAGAATCTCTTAACTTGCAAATTGAACCTCTCTCTTGGAATAAAATAGTAACTCCACACTTAAGAGAATGTAACTCTCTATCACTAATTCAATGTATGGCAAAAGTGCAACTCCTCATTAAATGCACTTGTAACTCCCTCATTCAATTTGATTTGTAACTCTCACCCAATATTCTCTCATATTTAAGTGTAAATCTCTCTCTCGCTAATTCGAATTGTAAGTCCTCAAGACAAGTGTGCCTCTCCCTCTCTTCTTAGAATGAGTTACACTTCTCCTCAAGTAACTCCTCCCTCATGGAATTTAATTCTCTTATTATTGGCTCAAGGAATGAATTTATTTTGTAACTCCTCTCTGTTCACATCTATTTAAGTAAGAGCAAGTGAGAGTGGATAGTAACATGTTCATTGTGAAGAAGGAGAGCTAGAGTTGAGCGTGTGCAAGAGAAGTGTGAGAGAAAGTGAAGAGTAAGAGCAAGGGAAGAGCTGGAGAAAGTGTGTAGGACAAGATCTATTCAAGAGAAGGAGGAGATATTCAAGCAAAGAGCAAGAGCACTTCAGCTGCAAGTTGACCAAACATTGGTGAATTTATTCATTCTCATTCTCTCTCTTTATATGTTGCTGAACAATTGAAGAAATCTAAGAGAAGAAGAATCATTTGGGTTTTCCCCTTGTGGGTTTTTCACTGGTCATTGGACCTAACTCTAAGTGTCTCATATTTATGCTTGGTTGTCTTCATATGATCCTTCGAATTATGTTATATCTACAATTGCTGATCTGAAAAGTTGTGAAGAAGAAAATTTCATTCTAAGTAATTGTAACAACATAGTACATTCAGTTTTCTACACAATACATTCAATTTTCTACAAAGTACATTCTGCAAAGTACATTCAGTTTTCTACAAAGTGCATTCAACTTTCTGCAAAGTACATTTAGTTCCATTCAGTTTTCTGCAAAGTACATTCAATTTTCTGCAAGTGCATTCAGTTTTCTGCATAGAAATTTCAAGTTTATGCAAAGAATTTTTAAATTTATGCATAGAACTTTCAGATTTTAACATGGTATCGGATCCTTGGTGAAGACAAGTCCAAGGAGATCAGAGATCACCTAAAGAGACCCCATTTGTTGCCAAAGTTTTCTGATTAAGATGACTTCATCCTACTTCAAAATCGAGGAGAAGTTGAATGATGCTTCAAACTTTGGTCCATGGAAAGCAAGGGTAGATATCACTCTTGAAGAACACGAAGTTCTGGAGTATGTTGAAAACACAATAGTTGATCCACCAAAGAATGCAAGTATTATTGGCAAATCCAAATATAAAAAGGGTGAAGTCAAAGCTAGAAAAATGTTCTTGATTCTCTTATTGATCATCTCATTACTTATGTTTCTGGTTTGAAGAAAGCTAAAGAAATGTATGACAAACTAATTGGCATGTTTGCAATTAGTAACTTGAACAAGATTATTGCTTTGAAGAATCAATTGAAGAACATAAAGATGAATAGAGGAGAGACGGTTCAAGCATACTTCTTGAGAGTGACTACAATCAGAAATCAATTGTCAACAATTGGTGAAGTTGTAACTGACAAAGAAATGGTGTCGATTGCACTTGGAGGCCTTTCTATTGTTTGGGATACTTTTATCATCACCATCAGTAACATCAACACTATTCCCACATCTGATGAGTTCTTGGAAAAGTGTATCCAAGAGGAGGCCATAATTATCTCTAGAGGGAGAATTTCACATCATGAATAAGGATAACCTACTGCATTTTCAGCCTATGACAAGAGAAAGAAAGGTAATAAAAAGAAATTTTCTTTCAAATCAAATAAAGAGAATCTAGACATGCTAAAAGTTAGATGCTTTAACTGTAAAAAACATGGTCATTTTGCTCGTGACTGTAAAGAAAGAAGAAGAGCTCCTAGATTCAAAAACAAATATGATTATAGAAAAGGCTCTTCTGAAAATCAAAGAAAAGAGCATCCTAAGAAAACAAGAAATCCAAGATATAAAAATAATGCAACGGAAACTCAATTAGAATATTTTCTTGTTTATGCTCTTTCTAGTTCTTCTTTTGCAGATTCATTTGATAGCTGGTTAGTTGATAGTGGTGTTTCCAAATATTTTATTAGTTACAAAGAGACACTCTCTAATATAGTTGAGAGGGAGACTAATTTAAATGTTATCCTCAGAGATAATTCTATTCACCAAGTTAAAGTTTATGGTTCAGTTTCATTTCATTTAGATGATGGAAAATCTATTTTTCTGCAAGAAGTTTTGTATGTACCTGGTTTGAAAAAGAATCTTGTATCCATATCTGCTCTAGAAAATAAAGGAATGAAAATTGCCTTTATTAATGGAAAATTTTTAACTTGGACTTTGAACTCAAGTATGAGAGAAGCCTTCACTCTTGGATCAAGATGTGAAGGGCTTCATAAATTCAATGGTAAACCCATTCATGCATTGGTCCATGATACCGATCTTCAGTATGAGCTATGGCACAAAAGATTTTCTCACTTACACTACAATGTCTTACCTCATGTAAGGAAGATGGTTTCCGTAATGCCTGAGATCAGAATAGATCATGAAGGAGTTTGCCCAGGATGTGCAAGTGGAAAGAATATAAAGAGACCATTCCCTCAAGCAAAACAAAAACTAGTCACATACTTCAACTCATACATTTTGATTTATGTGGACCTATGCATGTTACTTCTCTTGGTGCCTACTTGTATTTCATGATTTTTGTTGATGATTTTTCTCGCAAGACATGAACATTATTTTTGAAAAATAAACCGGGGAGCATTTTACATGTTCAGAGATTTCAAGGCTTTGATTGAAAATCAAACATGAAAGTTGATCAAATCTTTCTGATCTGATAATGGGGGAGAGTTCACCTCCAATGAGTTTAATGATCTTTGCAAAGACGTTGGAATAAAGAAACAAACCATTGTTTCGTACAATCCACAACAAAATGGTATGGCTGAAAGGAAGAATAGAACCATTATGGAAGCAGATAGAGCCATGATGCATGATCAAAAGCTACCGAAGTTTCTGTGGGGAGAAGATGCAAATATTGTTGTGTTGGAAAGTGTAACTAGGTTCGGTCTTCATAATGACTAGTAATTATGAATTTATGTAATGAAGAAGACAAAGATAATAAAATGTATTTTTGTAAAGCTTTCCTCATGGGTTTCATGAGCAAGGAAGTTTTTATTATAGGTCAAAGACTTCTTCTTGATGTATTTTAAGGGTTTTTTCATCTTGTCATAAATGTATAATTTAGAGTCATGTATATGAAGGATTGTTACACATGTAAATGACATTCATTGATGTAAAGTATACCTCAAGGCCATGTCAATATGCTCATGAAAATCAACTCAAAATATGATGTATATTATCCTTGTTGAAGTCAGCCTCAAAAACAATGAATGTACTCTCAAGTCAGCTCAAATTGGAGACATATATATTCATAGGTTAGGTCGGCTAAATATCAGTGGCAAACCACTATAAATACCCATGTGGAATTTTCTCAAAACATAGATAGAACAATTCGTATAACTTTGAGATTTTCGGACTAGATTGCAGGAAGGAAATTCGGATAAGTTATGTGATGAAGTGTGGATTAAGGTCTTGTGTATTCCAGTGAAAGACAAGGGAAGCAAAGCATGGAAATAAGGTCTATTGTTTTGGGCAGAAGACTATATCAAAGTGCAGATTGCAGTGCATGTAATATACCATAGAAAAGTGAGCATCCAACGAAGAAATGAAGAAACAGTCCAAGGGAAATACATATTTGTTTTGAGTTAGTATTTACCTCGCTCATATGAGGTGGTCTGAAGGTTTCTTCAGGACTGTAATTCAGTGCGCAGAAGGAAGTCTGTCCAATAAGGATAAGAAGGCTTGCAAGGTGTGCAAGTGCTCTCGGTCTAGGGTGTCTTGGGTACAATAAGAAGACTAAGGAAGGGTTTGGTGGAGGTCGAGCTCAAACTATATAAGAGTCAAAGAGAAGAACATCAATTAGGGCTGGTAAAATAGGGATCGAGTTTCCCTAGTGCTGGTGCAATATGGTGTAGAAAAGAAGGTCAGTATAAGGAGCCTATAAAGAGTGGTGACAAGGTCTTGGAGGAATATTGGTGTCAAGGGTCTATGTCATGGTCATGGTACTTGTCAATTGAAGAACTATAAGAAGAATTACTTTTGGGTTTTACTCCCCAAGAGGGAGAGGTTTTGGCCCTGGCTTGAAAGCCTAAGTTTTGTGTCTCTTATGCATTTGATAATTGAATTGATGAAAGACATAATAAGCTAATGAAGATAAGATCTACGTAATAAAAGAATAACAAGTTCACAAGTAATTATCAAGAAGATAAATTTGAATTAAACACTGCCCTATCAAATTCTCAACATGTTGTTTATGTGTAAAACAAAACTCCTCATCAAGCCTTGGAAAATAGGACTCCTGAAGAAGTCTTCACTGGTAAAATGCCCAAGGTAATTCACTTGTGAATCTTTGGTTGTCCTGTGTACTTCCATGTGCCGAAAGAGAAAAGGAACAAACTGGAATCTCCAGGTAAGAAAGGTACTTTTTTTGGTTATTGTGATAATTCAAAAGCTTATATAATTTATGTACCTGGTCAAAGAACTATTAAGTTTAGCAGAGACGTAGCATTTGATAAAGATGCAGCTCTTAGAAAAGCAAGAGACTCTCCTCCTCCTGCCATTTTTGAAAGACAAATTGTTAATGAAAAAGAGCCTGCATCTAAGTCTGAACTAGAACCTGAGAATGAGCTTGTTGATAATCCAATGGGTTCCATGGATCCTCTAGATCCTCGACCACATGATCCTCCTACCAGAAAGAAACCATTATAGATGCGAGATACCTTGCAAGATGTTGAACAACAAGCTACCCCAAGAGGAATGTCCAAAGAAAGTAAGAATCCAAGTCGATTTCAAGGATACGTTGCTGCCATGAGCAACATCATTCAGGCAAAACCATGCATCTTTGAAGAAGCTGCAAAAGAACATGTCTGGAAAGATTCCATGATTGAAGAATACGAGTCCATCATCCAAAATGATGTATGGGAAGTGGTTCCTAGACCTCAAGGTAAATCTATTGTCACTTCCAAATGGTTGTTTAAGATTAAACAGGTGCAGATGGTAGTATTGAAAAATTTAAGGTTAGATTTGTTGTAGCTAGAGGATTCTCTCAGAAAGAGGGAATATATTATGATGAGATTTTTGCATCTGTATCTCAATATACTAGTATATAATTTGTTGTTGCCTTAGCTACTAGCCAGGGATGGATATTTCACCAAATGGATGTGAAAACTGCTTTCTTGCATGGCTTCCTCAAAGAAGAGGTATTTGTGGAACAACCACAAGGCTTTGAAGAGCATGACAGGGAAACTCATGTATGCAGACTGAAGAAAACATTATATGGGTTGAAGCAAGCTCGAAGAGCTTGGTATGCTCGCATTGATAACTACTTGATAAAGCTTGGTTTCACAAGAAGCAGTGCAGACCCAAACCTCTATTTCAAGACAATCCAAGGTATAGCTTTGATTTGGTATTGTATGTTGATGATTTATTCTTGACAGGAGGAGAACCTCTTATCCTCCAGTGTAAGAGGGAGTTAGCTTCTAAATTTGAAATGAAAAACCTTAGTTTGATGCATTACTTTCTGGGTCTAGAGGAATGGAAAAGACCTTGTGAAATTTATCTTTCTCAAGGAAAATACATTGTTAAGATTCTTGAAATATTTTCTATGGTAGAATGTAAGTCCATGCATACTCCTATGGAAATGAACTTGAAGAAATTATGTGGCAAAGCTGCAGAACCTAGTCTAGAAAATCCCACAAAGTATAGACAACTCATTGGTGCTTTGATGTTTTTGGTAAACACTAGGTCTGATATATGCTTTGTTGTAAACACTTTAAGTCAGCATATGATTTATCCCTTTCATGCCCACTGGATTGCTGCAAAAAATGTACTCAGATACTTGCATGGAACCATAAATATAGGATTGAAATACAATACTAAAAATGTAAGGCTTCATGGATATACTGACGCTGATTGGGCAGGTAATTCTGCTGATAGAAAGAGCACTTATGGGTGTTGCTTTAACTTGGGATCTGCCATGATCTCTTGGATGAGTAGAAAGTAGAATTATATTGCACTAAGTACAGCTGAAGTTGAGTACATTTTTGCTAGCATGGTTAGTTGTGAGGTAGTATGGCTGAGAAATGTTTTTGCGGAACTATTTGAACAAGTTCCATACACAACAGCTATATATTGTGACAATAAGAGCGGGATTCGTCTTGCAGAAAATCCTATGTTTCATTACAAGTCCAAGCATATTGATATCAAGTATCACTATATCCGGGATATGGTGTAAAGAGGATCAATGAAACTACATTACATCTCCATTGATGATCAGATAGCTAACATTCTTACCAAGCCTTTACCAAAAGAAAATTTCTTGTTTTTTAGAGAGAAACTTTGACTTTATGAATGTGACCCTTATGGGAAGTGATCACAGCTGATCGAGAACACTGAGTTGCCGTTACCCCCTGTCAGAGCTCACATGATCAGGGAACGATGCCGAAAATCTACTGAGGATGAGGGGCCTCAGTATGCATCCAACCCACAGTTTGGGATGTGGGAAGAGCCACCTATCTAGCAAATAGGTGTAGTGAGACTTGTTTGTGTGACTTTTCTAGGATGCAGGTGTTCCACCACTTGACACTTGGTTGTGTTTGATTCTTGTATGTGTGACTTGTTTGAGTCTTGCCTATGTGATTCCTGTGTTCTATCACCTAACATTTTTTAGATGAAAATTGGTTGAGTATAATCCTTGTCTATGTGGCATGTGATGGTTCTTTCCTTTCCAAATTTGTGTCAAGTGGATGATTCTTCTTTAGATTGTGACTTCATTGTTACAGAGGTTACAGAGTAGAGTTGAACTAAGATGAATGAAAGAGATCATAGGAAGCAGAGATCTTTGATGCAGAAATAAATTCCTCCCTAGAGGAGAGGGAGTGTTAAAATTTGACATCTCAAGGGTGAATTTCTCCTGGAAGAAATCATATCTTTCAGTTTTATTTGAACCACCTATAATAAAATTTCATTTATAATTGTTGGCTCCCTGTAATTTGTAATATTGGCAAGAAAAAGTAGTAGGGAACCACATCAAACCACTTTGGAGTCCAGGACCTAGCCTTCCTGGGCTAAGAGAGGGCTCTCACTGTATTTATGATTAACTAATTTAGCTTTATGATTATATTTTATGATTTTAGGATAGTTATGAAGATTGGGGTTGTTTGTTTTGATTGTTTGTTTGGTTGGATAGATAGAGTGTGGGAAGCTTAATCCATTGGGCTATGGAGTCAGAAAAGGGTTAAATTGTACATCAAATTGTCAAGAGTTTCCACAGGGCAAGATGACTATATCAAATGGATCTTTGTGGCAAGATGAATATGAAATGATAGTGAGTTCAATAAAGCTAAAGAGAAGTTAAGAATTATTTAACTATACTTCAACATAAAAGCAGAGCAGACAATCTCTGAATTCTGCATTCAAGTCCTTAGAGGAAAATATTTAAGACAACAATTTAGTGGAGGTAAAGAGCAGTTAAGAATTCTTTAACTCAACTTCATAAGAAAGACCTCAAGATAAAAATTTCATAGAAACTAAAGAGCAGCTAAGAATTCTTTAGCTAAAATTCAAAAGAATACCTCAAAATAACAGTAAGATGAAACTAAAGAGCAGTTAAGAATCCTTTAGTTATACTTTGCATAGGAAAACATTGAGATAACAGTAACAAACAGAATTAAGGTGCTCATGCAACATATCTTAATCTAAAATTTATGTTTCTGCTATTAGGGAGATTGATGTACAGTATGGAAAAAAAAGGAGAAGCATTAACAAAAGAGGGATAACATCACCATTAACATAGCTCAAGGATCCTATGAAAGTGCTTGTATTACTGATGTCCAGCTCAAAAACAGTTACAGTGCTCCAGTGCAATAATCTTTGCAACTCAAATTCTAATCAAAATCCAACCTAGAAACCAACAACTGTTAATGAAAAATACATGCAGTATTTAACTGCAACTGAGGAGGTTGCCCTAACCTAGGGTGGCAGATTTTCATTTACTACAAAGTAAATGTAGTTTTGACAATTGAGACCATGCATGGCCCAAGCCAAAAATATAAATGACAGACCTACTGTAACAATAACTTTCAAATTAACTGTTGAGCTAAATTTAAAATATCTTTGACTAATTGCCTTCAAAATTAACTTTTATAATAACTTTTGAACTGTTGCTAAAAATATCTCTGACTGTAATATTAATTGTAGAAGCCTTTATTACATCAAAATTAGGTTGTAGGTGGCCAATGTGATCGGGAAGAGGTTAATGTTGAAGTGACCTTGTCATTTGGATTTGTCTTCCTCGTTGATTTGCTCTCTGATTTGTCTTTTAAACTTTAAATTGTCCTTATCTGTATGATCTCTTTACTTCCTCTTTTGTCACTGTAAATTCTTCCTTTACCTTATTGTTTTATCTTCTTCCTTCTTAACCCTGTCCTTTAACTGTTTTATCTTTGATCTTTCTTTGACTGCCTTTTATCTATTCTTTAACTCTGTCTTTCATCTTTAACTCGTGAATGCTCTATTTCACTTCTTTTGCCTTTCACTGTCATAGTAAACTCTCATTTTACCTTACTCTATCATTTACATATAATAAACCTCGTTGTCTTTGGAGTAATTGTATGATCCTTAATAATCATGATCCATTGTTGCTTTATTTTTTTCTTCCGCTTCCTGATCCTCTGTAGAATAAATCCTTTAAACTGAAATCCAAAGAGTCTGGATTTAAAATAATTCTTTGAATCTTGGAATTTGTGAATTGTTTATCCCTTCTCGCATGATAATCACCTGTAAAATCCAAACAATTTATTAATAAAATAGAGTTCTATAGGGAGGGGAGCAATGGCGATTTTTGGCTTAAAGGATCTCGGGAAAAACTGTGGGAGTCCAGACAGCGGAGGTTATTTTTTCAATTCCTGCATCTAGCAATGGCTCCCAGGTCTTTTATGAATGTCGCAGGGGTTATCACAGTGTTTCAAAAGTTTATCGAAATAGTGCAAAGTTCACCATTTTTTGAATAGCCAATGGTTTCGTTTCATGGCTTGAAGGCGATTTATGGTTTATCGCATAGAAAAAAGTGGTAAGGCGGTTTATTTTGAGGGGATGCGATGAAGCGGAAAGGCGAAATGTGGTAGAAGGGAGGGTTGTGAAACCGCCCATTTCGCAACCCCCCGAAGGTTTTAATAATCGGGCAGTTGGGGTTGCGATATGGAGAGACGACCGTTGGATTAGGCAGAGGGGGATTGGACGGTGGTCGGGCTTTGATTGATCGCAGGTTAATTTGAAAGGGTGGGGTCGGGGTTTTGAATGAAGCGGCGGGGTTAAATAAGAAAGTGGGGTCGTGATCTGAAATTGTGTGAACAAAATATTTCTTATACAGAGATAGACAGTAAGGGCTTTTACTGGTTATTTCACCTTTACTAGAAAGGATGAAGCCAGAAGCTTCTGGCCCTCTTACTGGCTCTGCCTAAAGAAATATAAGGTAAACACTAAATCGATCTGTCAATGAAAGTATTTGTTTATGTTTGCAAAGTATTCATTAACCAAATTTTATGTGTGAATAAGCAAGTTCAAGTATTCTGCAATGGAAGTAATGTGGTTTGAAGTGAAACTAATGAGTTTTGATCACTGTATAAGTCTCATTGGGAAAAATGGACTTATTAAAAATTACTGTTTAATGTAGTAATCTCTAGAAAATAGCAGCAAAAATACACAGCATAACAGTAAGCATTTGTTTAAGCAGTTCACCCCTCTCTTGGGCTACCTCTGCTGGGTCCAAAAGCCTCCAAATAGGCTTTTCCCTCTTTCATTAATGCTCAAAATTAGTATTACACTGTGAAGAAAGCCTCAAAAGGCTAAAATAGCTGCAAATTCAGAAACAGAGGACTGAAAACAGTAAAAATCGACTATTCATTCACCTCAAATGGATGAGTATAGTCCAACGCAGCTGATCTTTCACCAAGCCCTAGTGGCTCCACAAGAAAATTCGTTGATAAAATCACTAACAGAGTGCCCTGATGGCTCTGCAACCTATTCCAACAGCTTCAGAATGCTTCAATACCCCCAAATCAAAAAACATTTCGCTTCAATTGGACTTCCCTAGCCAAAGTTATGACTGAAACAAATTTTGTCCAGTTTGGGCTAGGAAAGCTCCACCAAAAGTGGTGGAACTCCAGATAACTCCGACAATTTAGGGCGGCCACCAGAATAGGCGGAGTCCGCCATCTCTCCCACCAAGTTAGGGTGCTAATGGATAAGGCCCATGGGACCGCACCGAACGGAGGTGATTGACCGAACTTAGAGTTTAATTCAGTGTTGTTTAATGTTCACACCAAATATAATAATGAACTCCGCACTGGACGCGGGTCCACATGACCACGACCTTCACGACTGTGCGCTGATGAGTTTTGTGCCATGGTTCTCTGCGGATGGTTCTGTGCTGAGGGGGTTGGCCCCCTTTCGGGCCCCGCCCAGACAAAAAGGAAACATTAAATATAACAATGCACCCATTGTAAATAAGAACTTCGTGTGGCTCAACGGTTGAGCCATTCGTTTGTGTCTGCCCCGACCCGGGGTCAAACCCTGTCGCGAACATAATAAAAATTTTGATATGCCATTTTGTTTGTATCTTGGGGCCACATGGCGGCCTTCGAGCTGGCCACGTGGCGCCCTTTAATTGGCCGCCTGCGGAATATTCTGCATAATATTCTGTGGAATATTTTTTTTTAATAAAAATTTTTGTATAGTCAAATTGGCCATTTTTTAATTGAAATTGGCAAACTTCAAAGCTGAATAACTTTCTCATACGACATCGGTTTTTAGTGTCGTTCATGTCTACAGGATCATTTTTCCGAGCTCTTTCCATTCGTTCTAGTTTGAACCAATTCTGAGCAACTTCATTTTTGAGCATTTTTCTATAAGAGACTGGATCTCCTGATCAGGTTGGGATTAATATTGACGTAGAGGGGTAAATGAGAAATAAAAAGCAGGGTTTTTAATATAACAAGGGTCGGGGTTTAATAAAAAAGTGGGGCTAGGATTAATATTGACGTGGAGGGGTAAATGAGAAATAAAAAGTGGGGTTTTTAATATAACAGGGGTCGGGGTTTAACAAACAGGGTTTATCAAAGTGGGACCCGGGATTAATATTTATTTAAAAATAATGTAAAAATGGGTTTTTACATTTGTTTTTAATGAAAGAAGGTGAATGAGTAGAAGGGAAAGGTTTTTAGAAATGGGAATGGGGTTTTAGGTAGGGAAAAGGGGTTATATAGATGGGGGGAAAAAGGTTTTAAGAAGGGGAAAAGGCCAAAATGAGGGGATCAGGGTTAAACATGGGATTTCAGAGCATGAGAGTGTCAGGAAAGAGGTGGAATGAAAGGTAATGAAGAGGGTATATGAAAATAATGAAGGCAGTGAAATTTCTGAAAATAAATGATAATCAGGGAATATTATTTTCAGCATAAAAAAATATAAAAGATAAACAGTCATCCTGTGATACTGTAGAAATAGAGGAGTCTAACAGTGGCTCCAGATGGGGAGGGCAGCTCCTTCAGGAGGTGTCAAGAACTTTGTAGATCAGTAGCCTAATTTCCACTTAGTAATGCTGATCTGCTGCAACTTTTATGACTGTGATCTTTAAAAAACTGAAATCCATGTTTACAACAAACTAAGGTCTGAAACACACTTGATTTTGAACCTGAATAAACCATCTGAAATTGAAAACTTTGAACATGCTCAAGTGTTAAGAACTCCTCTGCATACATACATACCCTATCTATGATTCAAAAAAAAATTATCTTCCTTTTGAGGTGCATTTAGACTTGCAAACCTCAACATCATTTTTCCTTTTGAACCTCTAACTTACCATCTATCCTTATTTCTCTTACTGGTTCAAATTAAGCTTTTGAACCAATGTAATTTTCTACCTACCTATTGATAAGCCAAGATTAAACAGTTTGGCAAATCTTCATTTCTAATTTATTAGCAAAAATTCAAAACATGAATGAATCAAGATTAAGCAGTTTGATCATCATGAATTGTGACATTCTTTGAACAAGCTGCACACAATATTATTTGCAAGGAGTAAACTAAACTAAAAGCAGTGGCATTTAAATGTGCAACACTTTCAGAAACAATATTTTTTGTATGGTGCTTACGTTTTTCTCTTTTTTTTCTGCCCTCTTTTCTTCTTCTTATTTCTTTCTTTTTGTCTTTTTAGATCAACTTATTTTGAGATTTGTTTAAGCAATGTTATATACAATGAAGAAAATTCAACCTGAGATTTCTAACTAAAATAATGCTTCAGCATCCTGCCATAGATAGGACCTCCAAACAACTATGTTCCATCCATTTCTTGTAAGAAAATGCATTATTACCTCTTGCAGAATGAATGATGAATGGACCTTTCCTTAAGTTATCAAACTTTCCATGTTTGCCTTTGTCCTCCCTTCTTGAATCCCACTTCAGCACTTTGTCTCCAATGTTGAAATCATCTGCTTTGGTCCTTTTGTCAAAGATTTTCTTGATGTTTTCTTGTACCAGTTGTGTTCTGTTGTATACTCCTTCTCTGGTTTGATGTAGTTGCATGGTTTGGTTTATTCTTCTTTGTATACCATTCTCTTCAGACTGCACCTCTTGAATGAGTTTCATTACTGGCACTCCAAAGGTTGTTGGGAAGACTGCATCCATTCCATAGACTAGCTGATAGGGTGACATATCAATTGATTTCTTATTTTTTAGCATGTCTGCCCATAATGCATGTACTAATTTGTTGTGCCATGATTTCTTATTTTCCTCCAGTAACTTCTTAATGATATTCACCAAGATCTTATTTGAGGATTCAACCAACCCATTACATTGTGGGTAATAGGCTGTAGAATTCCCCAAAGTAATGTGATATCTGTGGCAGAAATCCACCATTTTCTTGGATTTAAAGGCAACATCGTTTTCAGTAATGATTTTCCTAGGACAACTAAATCTAGATAGAATGTTGTTTTCAAGAAATCTGATAATTACTGAGTCTGTGGCAGTCCTGGAAGGAATGGCTTCTATCCACTTGGTAAAATAGTCAGTTGCAGTAAGGATCCATTTATGCTGGGCAGAGGAGGAAGGATGGATTTTTCCATTAAAATCTAAACCCCATTGTTGAAAAGGAGATTCAACAGAGATTGGTTGTAATGGAAACGGTAGCAGCTTTCTTTTTCCCTAAAAAATTTGGCATTTATGACAAGTAACTACCATTTTGTGGATGTCTTGGAAGAGGGTAGGCCAATAGAAACCAACCCTAAGGATCTTATTAACAGTGGTATTCCAATAGAGGTGGCCTCCACACTCCCCTTCATGAAATTCATGCATAATCCTATCTGCATCTTCTTTAGGCAAACATTTAAGCAATACACCACCAGAAATTTTCCAATATAAAACTTTTTCCATAATGCAGAAATTTACAGCTTTTAACTTCAAGAATCTGGCCTTTGTTTTAGACAAACCAGGAGGAACATTTAAATTAAAAGCACATACAATATATCTGCGTACCAGGGAGAATTTAGGAATGCTTCCTCAATAGGTGGAGTTTCCAACTCCTCTTGTTCATCCAATGGGTGAATCATATTCATGTCTAATGTTTGAAAGTTTGTTTTAGCCATTAGTTTAGCCATTCCTTGTCCTTTGATTAATTTGGTAGGCTTGATTTCTAAATCATATTCCAAGATGACAATAATCCACATACCTCTTTTTCCATCAGGATCTTGTGTTAGGATGTCTTTAATCACTGTATTGGGCACAAATGCAATGGTTTGTGAATGCAGTATGTAGACTCTGAAGTCCTTTAGTGCTTTGATTAAGGAAAAAGCCTGCTTTTCCATGATATTATATTTCAAAGGTGCATCTCTTAAATCTTGGTTGAAGAATGCTATGGGTTTCTCTTGTTCTTTTGTATTTTTCTGTAGTAATACAACCACAACTATGTGTTCTGATGCAAAGGAAAATATAAAGAAGTCTTTGGTGAAGTCAGGGTTGATCAGAATCGATGTTTGTGTAAGTGCTTGCTTCACTAGATCAAAATACTTCTTTGCTTCGTGGGTCCACTTGACTCCTGAATCCCTTTTGAGCATGTTGGTGATACTCCTCAGGAGTTCTACAAGGTTTTGTATAAACCTTCTTAGAAAAATTATCTTTCCAATGAAATATTGCAGCTCTTTGATATTTCTTGGTTGATTGATTTGCAATATTCCCTCAATCCTATTTGGTTCAATCTTGATCCCTTCTTCAGATATGATGTGTCCTAGGAGCTTTCCTTATTGAAGTCCAAATAAGGATTTCTTGGGGTTCAAAGACATGCCATATTTTCTGCATTTCTCAAAGACCTTTCTCAAATGAGCTAGATGTTCTTCATTAGTTTTTTAATAGATTGTGATATCATCAAGGTATATCACAATGAAGAAACCTATTTCTTATAAGAAAGCAATATCCATTGCTCTTTGAAAAGTGGGTCCAACATTCATTAACCTAAAAGGCATTTTTACATAAAGGTGCCCCAAGGAGTAGTGAAAGCTCTCTTGTGTTGATCATCTGGATGTACCAGCAGCTGATTGTACCCCGAAAAACCATCAAGCAGAGAGATCATTTTGGAGCCTACTACCCTTTGCAATATGTGGTCCATCTTTTGTAAAGGGTAGTTGTCCTTCATGGATGCCTTATTTAGGTTTCTTAAGTCAATGCAGAGTTTAATCTCTCCTGTCTTCTTCCTCGCAGATACAAGATTTGAAACCCTTTATGAGTACCTGAGTGGGATTATTATTCCAACATCATACATTTTCTTTATCTCTTTCTCAACCAGTGGCATTTGGACAGGATTTATTCTGTGCAGTTTCTGTTTAAAGGGCTTCTGCCTTTCTTTGAGTGAAATTTTGTGCTGAATGATATTGGTATCATAGGACTTCAAGTCTTCATAACTCCAGGCAAACACATCACTAAATTATTTGAATAGCTCAATATATTTCTGCTTCATAGGTGTTGGCAATGTCTTTGACAGTTTTACCATTTTGGGTTCTTGCTCAGTGCCTATATTGCACTCTTCTACATTTTCTTCAGTGGATTCCATCTTTGGCATTCTAGCAACATCATTGAAATCAAAAAGTTCCTCTCGAGGGACAAATCCTCTTGGCAAGGTATTATCTTTGAACTGCAGCACTTCAAACTCTTCCTTTTCTGGATCTTCACACATTTCTGTCTTATGTGGGTTTTCTTTTGCTAACAGATTTATATCATCATCATGAGTGGGCTCCTTTTTATATGTTTGTTTCTCAGTAGAGCAGTCCTCTTCATAATCTGAGTCTGAATCTGGAATTTCAAGCTCATTTTTGGACTACAGGAAATCTTCAATCTGTGGGTCATTTTCAAAAACTTGCCAATATCTCACATTATCAAGGACTGTTGGTCTATATTTAACCTGTACTATATATTGTTTGTTAGGATGATGTAGTTGACAAGTACTGGCTGCAAATGCAAGTCCATTGGAAAGGATAATTTTATTTCTTGGGATAGAGGCAAGGTCATATTCTTTGAATGTTTTTAGGAGGTCAAGGGCAACGTTTCTGTATGCTCTTAATCTAGGATGCTTTGCTAAATATTCTCCCTTAATTTTCCTAATGACTAGCTCAGAATCCCCAGGGACAAAGATCCTTTTGGCTTCTAATTTTCTCAGTAATTGTAGCCCTAGAAGGAGTGCCTCGTATTCTGCTATATTATTTGTACATTGAAATTTTAGTTTGTAGGAGTGACCTTTTGCGTGGTTGTTCTCAGTATTGTGTACCCAAACACTTTCTCCTGATCCAGTTTTTCCATAAGAACCATCAAAACTCATGCTCCAAAGAGGTTCATGTTTAGACTTGTGTTTTTCATTTTCTATTTGGTGTGACTGTTCTTCTTTTTTCTTCTTCTTTTTCCACTAATTTTTTATTAACTGCTATTTGTTCATTAATGTTATCATCATTTTAAAGTATAAATGAATCAAGTTCTGAGTGGATAGAGTAGAGAGGGGAGTTATCAGGCTTTTCTTGAATGCTAACCATGTATTTCATATGAGTTTCCCTATATAGTCTTATTGGTTGACTAAAGACTGGTATGGTAGCATAGGTCATATCCATTTGGAGGGTGCCTTGAAGTTTGGCTCCCCATGAGCATGATAGAAGCATTCCATACTTGGGGGGAATTCCGGCCACTACAATATCCATTACTAGGATTTTGGCTGGTATTTGTGCTAAAGTAACACAGAGATCTTTGATTAGGCCTAGACATTTAACTCTACTGGAGTCAAAAGAGTACAGGTCTTTGTATGGTCTAGTTATCTCAAGGCCTAGTTTCTCCATAATTACCTTTGGCATGAGGCTATGATAAGCTCCTGAATCTAAGATGGCATTGTGAAGGATTTTATCATGAATATTCAAAGTAACATAAAATGGGGGCACACCTCCCTCTTGGAATTTTCCTTCTACCTCAGGACCAAACAAAAGCTCAGGTTTGTGATCATTTAAGTTTACAGTATCAGTATTTTCTCCTATGTTTAGTGCTTTCAAAACTTGGGATCTATATACATCTTGGCCAACCAATTCAGTGAGAGGTATGGAAATTTTTATCTTGGTAATTTCATTCTCAATACTAAATGGTGTCTGTGTTTTTGGCAGATTTGAATCAGTTTTATCAGACATTGTTTTTGCAGCAACTTCAGATTGTTGATTTGTATTAGGGATATCAACTGAATCAGTTTTGTTAGCGCTGATATTTGATTTACGAGTGGTGCTTTCTAGTCTATTTTTGTGTTTTATTTTTATCAGAACCTTTAACCATTTTATTTTCACTCTCTGTTGTCTTTTTAGGATCAGTTTCAGGGGTCTTCCTAACAGAATTTTAAGATTTTTTTCTCTTGGGAATGTCTTGAGCTTTCTTGCTTCTGAGGTCATACTGTCTATGCACTTCCATGATAGCATTTTCGAAGCCTTGTTTATAATCTTCGGATTCTTGGCATTCTTCTTCAATTTAAGTTTGGGTAAACATGCCTTGCTCTTCCTCAGTGAGGAAAACAATATCCTCATCATTAACTCCCATTAGATTAATTTGACTTGCTTCTGGTTCTTCAATCACCCCCTCATCCTCATCAGCATAGTTTTCTTGGAAGGGAGGCCTGATTTGCTGGTCAGGTCCTCTTTGTTCCCTTTTTCTTATTTGAGGGGTGTTTATCCTAAAGTTTTGGTTTTGGTTTTGGTTTCTATTCTGAGGAGCTGCTTGGTTTTCTCTAGGGAAATCTCTCTCATTTAGGTTGATTCTTTCCGTTATCCTCTCCATAGTTCTAACGAGGTTATCAATCTTAGTGTCAGATGTGGAAGTTACAACCTCTTCCCTATATGTGAGTCTCTTTTCATTTCTCATTCTAGCTCTTTTGGCAATCATATTTTCTTCCACACTTACTGCACCCCTCTGCATGTATTCTAATGTAGGAGGGTCTCTTTCTCTTAGTTGATAAGCCATCTCTGGGTCAAAACCATCTGGAAATTTCGTTAGGGCGAGACCTTGTGGGGGTTTCATGTGAGGAGGGAGGGCATTATATACACTATTGAACCTAGTGTAGTAATCCTAGACACTCTCTCCAATGTTTCTCTTGATGTTTTCAAAACTCTGATAAGATTTGGAAAGGATTTTTCTTGACTTCCCATTTATTTAGGAATAGTTGGTGAAAAGCAGGGAGGTCATGTATATTATTAGGGGTCAAGCTTTTAAACCACTTTCTTGCTTCTCCCCCTAAGATTTGGGAAAATATTATTAACTTGATAGTTTCATCATCTATCTCTTGTCAATCACAATAGTGATCCATTCTATCCACATGTTGTTTAGTATTTGTACAACTACTTTCATCAAATGAAGGGATTTTGGATTGATAGTCCTGTGGTAGAGGCACTAGAGGAAATGGTAGGAGTAAGGAGGAAAACCAGGCTGCCATGGCTAGTGGTTGGGGAACCCAAGGGGGGTTAAAAAGTGGAGGGTTGACAATAGGAGGTGGAGGGTTGAATGGAGGAAGGGGGACAATGGGTGAATGAGTGGGGGTTGAGGTTTTTACAACAAGACTCTGTTGTAAGATGGATGGGTCCAAAACTATCTGGGTTATCCAAATCTGGGATTTAGTCTTGAACAAGCTTTGTTCGAGGTGTGAGTCAAATAGGATATCCTGCAAGTTTTTAAGCTTTTTAGGTAGGGAACTTGCTTTTTGAATGGGCTTGCTGACAATTGAACTCTTAGATCTAGGATTTCTTCTCAATATTTTCTCTAGATTGTCAACTATTGCGGGAGGGTTTGGGTCAGGATGGAATCTAGTACAGATTCTTCTAGAAGCCAAAACTTAGACCCAAGGCACAACGAGATTGAAAGTTTTATAATAGTTGAAAATAGACCAATCTGTGAAATAAATACTTTATTCACGAAGTGTTTTGACTGGGTTTCTATTTGAGTTTTGATAATATTAGGTTTTCTCAATAAGTCCCCGGTATGGTCGCCATTATGTTGGCTCCCTGTAATTTGTAAGATTGGCAAGAACAAGTAACATGGAATCACATCAAACCACTTTGGAATCCAGGACCTAGCCTTCCTAGGCCTAGAGAGGGCTCTCTCTGTATTTATGATTAACTGATTTAGATTTATGATTATATTTTCTAATTGTAGGCTAGCTATGAAGATTGGGGTTGTTTGTTTTGATTGTTTGTTTGTTTGGATAGATAGAGTGTGGGAAGCTTAATCCATTTGGCTATGGAGTCATAAAAGGGTTAAATTGTACATCAAATTTTGAAGGGTTTTCACAGGGCAAGATAACTATATCAAATGGATCTCTGTGACAAGATGAATATGAAATGATAGTGATTTTAATAAAGCTAAAGAGAAGTTAAGAATTATTTAACTATACTTCAACATAAAGGCATAACAAACAGTCTCTGAATTCTGCATTCAAATCCTTAGAGGAAAACATTTAAGACAACAGTTTAGTGGAGGTAAAGAGCAGTTAAGAATTCCTTAACTCAACTTCATCAGAAAGACCTCAAGAGAACAGTTTCAGAGAAACTACAGAGAAATTAAGAATTCTTTAGCTAAACTTCAAAAGAATACCTCAAGATAACAACAAGGTGAAACTAAAGAGCAATTAAGAATTATTTAGTTATACTTTGCAGAGGAAAACATTGAGATAATAGTAACAAACAGAATTAAGGTGCTCATGCAGCATATCTTAATCTAAAATTTATGTTTATGCTGTCAGGGAGATTGATGTACAGTATGGAAAACAAAGGAGAAACATTAAAAAAAGAGGGATAACATCACCATTAACATAGCTCAAGGATCCTATGAAAGTGCTGGTATTACTGATGTCTAGCTCAAAAAAAATTACGGTGCTCTAGTGCAATAACCTTTGCAACTCAAAGTCTAATCAAAATCCAACCTAGCAACCAACAGTTGACAATGAACAATACATGCAGTATTTGACTGCAACTAAGGAGGTTTCCCTAACCTAGGGTAGAATATTTTCATTTACTATAGAGTAAATGTAGTTTTGACAATTGATAACATGCAAGGCCCAAGCCAAAAATATCACTGACAGACCTACTGTAACAATAACTTTCAAATTAACTGCTGAGCTAACTTTAAAATATCTTTGACTAATTGCCTTCAAAATTAACTTTTATAATAACATCTAAACTGTTGCTAAAAATATCTCTGACTGGAATATTAACTGTAGCAGCATTTATTACATCAAAATTAGGCTATAGGTGGCCAATGTGATCGGAAAGAGGTTAATGCCGAAGTGATCTTGTCATTTGGATTTGTCTTCCTCGTTGATTTGATCTATGATTTGTCTTTTAAACTTTAAACTGTCCTTATCTGTATGATCTCTTTACTGCCTCTCTTGTCACTGTAAATTATTCCTTTACCTTACTGTTTTATCTACTTCCTTCTTAACTCTGTCCTTTAAATATTTTATCTTTGATCTTTCTTTGATTGCGTTTCATCTGTTCTTTAACTTTGTCTTTCATCTTTAACTCGTGACTTCTCTGTTTCACTTCTTTTACCTTTCATTGTCACAGTAAACTGTTCTTTTACCTTAATCTGTCATTTGCATTGAATAAACTTTTTGTCTTTGGATTAATTGTACGATCCTTAATAATCATGATCCATTGCTGCTTTAGTTTTTTCTTTCGCTTCCTGATCCTTTGTAGAATAAAGCCTTTAAACTGAAATCCAGAGAGTCTGGATTTAAAATAATTCTTTGAATCGTGGAATTTGTGAATTGTTTATCCCTTCTAGCATGCTAATCACCTATAAAATCCAAAGAATTTATTAATAAAATGGAGTTCTGTAGGGAGGGGATCAATGGAAATTTTTGGCTTAAAGGATCTCGGGAAAAACTGTGGAAGGAGTCCAGACATTAGAGGTTTTTTTTTTCTTTTTTCGATTCTTGCATCCAACAATGGCTTCCAAGTATTTTATGAATGTCACAGGGGTTATCATGGTGTTTCGAAATTTTATCACAATAGCATAGAGTTCACAGTTTTTTGAATAGCCAGCAGTTTCGTTTCATGGCATGAAGGCGGTTTGTGGTTTATCGCATAGCAAAAAGCGGTAAGGAGGTTAATTTTGAGGGGATGCGATGAAGCGGAAAGGCGACACATGATAGAAGGGAGGGTTGCGAAATCACCCATTTTGCAACCCCCCCAAAGGTTTTAATCGTCGGGCAGTTGGGGTTGCGATATGGATCGAGGGCCGTCAAATTAGGCGGAGGGGGATCAGACGGTGGTCAGGCTTTGATTGCTCACAGGTTAATTTGAAAGGGTGGGGTTGAGGTTTTGAATGAAGGGGCTGGGTTAAATAAGAAAGTGGGGCTGGGATTAATATTGACGTGGAGGTGTAAATGAGAAATAAAAAGCGGGGTTTTTAATATAACAAGGGTCGGGGTTTAATAATAAATTGGGGCCAGGATTAATATTGACATGGAGGGGTAAATGAGAAATAAAAAGCGAGGTTTTTAATATAATAGGGGTTGGGGTTTAACAAGCAGGGTTTATCAAAGTGGGACCCAGGAATAATATTTATTTAAAAATAATGTAAAAATGGGTTTTTACATTTGTTTTTAATGAAAGAAGGGGAATGAGTAGAAGGGAAAGGTTTTTAGAAATGGGAATGGGGTCTTAGGTAGGGAAAAGGGGTTATATAGATGGGGGGAAAGGGGCTTTAAGAAGGGGAAAATCCACTTTAAAATCAAGTCAATCATGATTATACAAGTCAAGAATTAGTACTTTTATCCTTACTAGTATTATTATTATTATACTATTATTTATAAAATAGTCTAAAGTCATTCACCCTTAATGGATTAATAAAAACGAATCCTCTCATGAAATAAGTAAATTAAATTGAGAATCTCTTACTTGGCAAATTGAACCTCTCTCTTGGAATAAAATAGTAACTCCACACTTAAGAGTGTTGATTTATAGTAGCATCAAATGTGTTCCAAGTCTCAAAATTTGCAGGGAGGCTTAGGCACATGTATTCCAAAGAACCCATAAAGATTTTTTGGAAATTCCACTCAGTTTATGTTTTATGGAAATAATTGATTATTTTTAATGGGACCCTAAGTCTAAACTTAGGAAATTAAAATAATTAAAGGATATTAATTAAATTAGTGTGAATATTCTTGCAGATCAACAAGCTAGTGGGTGTTACACAACATTTTGTCACCGTCCTTGCAATCCCTATCCCGCACATTGGAGGACCATTTCTATGACTTCCGTGTATTTTCATACCTTGCAAAAAGTGTCATTGCATCCCTTATCATGAGAAGAACATTTCTTCTGTTGACTATTCCTGGAGCAGACTATCAAAAACATATGATTTTGGGTCGGTGCTGGCAGGAAGTTATGGCCTCATGCCCATAGAGAAACTAGGACTGGGCCCCGCGCCCATTAGCGCTATGTCTCAGTGGACTGCTGGCGCCGAGCTATTTTTGGAAAGTTTTTTAAAATAGAAGCGAAGTTTCCATTGCCAACCACTTCGTGAGCGAGGTAAGCATGGGTCATTCGACTAAATAACGTCGAACATCTTCCTTCGGCTTCTTGTTTCCTACATTTGAGCAACCACCCAAAGGATAAGGCCTCCCTTCCACCATATGAGGGATCCCAACCTCCTCCTCCTCTCCTATAAATACATCCCTCTCACATAGATGCAGCTAGCTGAACATTTTGTATAGTAGTTGAAATGGTTGAATAGTTGAATATTTTGATATAAATGGTGTGAGATAGAGCAGAGAGAGACCTATTGTCGAGAGAGAGTCTAGGCTTATCGCCTCGCCAATTCCAATTCCCCAGTGAATGCTTGAGACGCATTTTGACTGGACCCGCTGAAGGAGGCTGCGACGTCAAGGCTCATTTGGTTGTAATCTCTTTCTCTTTTCTTATTAATACATGATTGATGTTTTGGTTCCCGTTTTGCGTTTGATATGATTAATCTTGTGCAATACGTTTAATTCTCCTTGACCAATTAGATAGTTATGCATGCAAGTATTGTTTCGTATCCTGTTATCATTCTCTGATCCTTGTGCCGGAACCTGAGTACCACCGCTGAAGGACTGCGATGTGTCAGGAGGAAGATCAGGAGACTGTTTCCACAGCTACGACAACCACGTTGAAACAAAGGTAGGACATCTATCCCGACTCAGTTTCATTCATAAACTAGGAATCGACACATTAGCATGTCCTCTTGCTGCTAGACCCACCCTAGGGCTAGAGGGATCGCCTCTTTCCGCAGAGGGGATTTACCTACTCAAAAAGTTGGCGACTCCTATGGGGATCAACGTGTGTTTGTCATCTCTAGTTGTTCGTCTAGCATTTTTCTTATCGAATCGACTTTGGTCGTTTCATCATTTTTCTACTTTGCTTGACTTTTCTAACTATTTTCAACCATCCTGTTCAATTCTAGAGTGTCAAGTCTGACCTCTACTCACTGGTTTTTATTTTTTCCCATGTTTTCGGTGCCGCTTTTCTTTGAATAATCACGTCGATTGGCGCATTTTTCTTTTGTCATAGGTGCGCCAACCCCTGTTTAGCGTGGATTACAGCTAAACAATCGCGCTTAATCCTGTAGGATTGAATTTTGGCCTCTTTTCTGAGTTTTGTCAGTATTTCTTGCCTCTGGATTGGTTTTTCACCTTGCAATTGGTCTACTGAGATTGTTTTGACTCTGTAGTCTCAGTCTTCTTAGCTGTTTTTCCATCATTTTATCAGTGGAATTTGTTTCCCTAGGATTTTTAGGTGCCTTGTGCCATTTTTTCGACTCTCTCCTCACTGAGCCTTCTGAGTTGAGTTTCGAGTCACTTTGATCTTTGTAGTTTCAATTCGCTAAGTGATTTTTTAGTCTTTCTTTTATTTCTTCGTGTCTTTGTTTTTTTGAATGATCTCCTTTGTTTTCGTTTAGCTCTACATTCGTCACTTTGAGCATAGATTACATTGCTTGTTGGATCGTTTCGAAAGCCCTTTCTTTGCTTGGAAGAGTGCATCCTTGTTTTGAGTGTGTTTTATGTCAGTATTGCATTGATCTCTTTGTTTTAGATCGTTACATTCGTAGTGCTCAAAACTAGTGCTTATTTTTCTTTTTAGCATTATAGTGCATTGTGTTCCTCATTCATCTAAAAAGACAAAATTTTCATTCTTTCGCTTAAATTGAAAATGAAATTGTTCTTTTGCATTAATAGCTCTTAGTGAACTAGGAAAGAGTTTTCGTTTTCTGATTTGGTTGTATTAGATGCATTAGATAAATTTTTCTTATGCTTCAATTGATTGCTGCTTTGTCATAGATTCCTATCCTTCTCTTAGCTAGCGTTCATTGAAAGGAATTGATTTTCTTCTGCATGTAGTTTGCATTAAGAATTCGAGATCACATTCAGTAAGGCCTTGAAATCGCAACATTAATTTAAGCTCAACCTTAAAATGAATTCAATCAACCTAAGGAAAAATTGAAACCTAACGCACATATTTTAGAGGTCTAGGCTAGTGACGTGTTCTGGCATCATTAAACCTAGTAGTTTTCGTTCTCCATCTGGCATTAGACAGCACTAGCATGGACTTGTGCTCCCCATACCATCGTGTATATAAAGGGATACCCTCATAGGTTGCAATCCTTTATCCATAGGAAGCTGATTCTGCTGCCCTGTAACCGTGATACACCGAACACAAAATTCGGGGAGACTACCTACACATACGTCAAGTCCTTGGTCATTTTTCATTCATTTGATCACTAAGGTTTATATTGCAGTTCACGGAAACTTGGTATACCCTCTTGCTTAGATTACCTGAATAGTCTTTTTGGTCTTTTCATGACTCTCTAAAAGTGAAAATATCATCAAGCACTTGTCCTTTCATGCTCGTTCAATCTGAAAGTGACTAGAGTCATCTTTTGCTTGTTTATCGACTCTTAAAACATGAAACAACAAAGTTTCATTTCAATGTCATAAAATTAATTGCCTACGATCACATCCTTGTTAAAGATATTTTATTGGCTTGTTTTTAATAGTCCCTTAGTGTTTGATCTTGAAGCCTCGAATAGGCTATCTCGTTTCCTTTTTGTTTTGAAACATTGTCACAGTGGCGGAACCACTAGTTTCGTCATCCTCTTCATTACCTCCTAGTGGTGATCCTTCTCCTGAAGTTTCTTCAGAGGCATCTCAACCCACTAGGTCTGTCAATTTCTGGCAGTCTATCCTTCCGTGTATCTTACCTCTTGCTACCTGCTCTCCTCTTGAAAAGCCATTTGATATCAATTGGCAACCTCAAGACGCCTGGTCTGGTTTTGGGAACGCGCAAGACTTCCCTCCTCTTACTTCAGAACCACCTTTATTAGCTACTGCCTTACTTGACACTATTGACGTCTTTTTCACGATCAAATGTCTTCATCTGACATGGATTATTCAAGTCCCATTAGTAGTGAAGAGATTTATGTTTCTATAGGAGATTATTAGCTCCTTTCAGAGAACTTTCCTTATGTCTCAAATCAACCTTCCTCAAAACCAATTTCTCTCCCATGTGGTTATCAAATTTTCGGTCAGATCATTTCTAGCGTTCAATCATTGTATCATAATCCAATATGGTTTGATACATCGACTCCCTCTGGGAGCTCGATTGTCTAGGTATCAGGGGCATCATCCTCGACTCCTATGATATCGACGATTGCAACCTCTATTCTTATCCGACCCACCGTTTGTGTTTCTTCATCTGCAATGGTTGTTAGTATGACTCCAACATCATCGGGGCCTGCTACTGTCTGTAGGTCTATCTTTATCAATCCCACGATACTTGTTAGGCCCACCGTGAGTGGATCACAACCTCGCATTGTGGAAATACCATCTACTTGTACTAAACCTATGGTTTCTGCTTCCATTCCTAGAAATTATACATTCGATGAGTATCTGTTGGCCATTCAACAACAATATTCTACTTCTCAGGGTCTTTAGCAGTAGAAATCTACCCTTCAGGGTTTTGAATAGTTAGAAACTTCTGGCGACCCTCTGCATCATTACGACACTTATGGTAATCCCATTTATTTGCCTCTGATTGATCCCAGTCAGTTCACATACCAATAAGGACAACCATCTAGTTCACAAGGACAACCCTTACAGGGATAACCTTCGATTCAACAGGATAACCCTCTGGTTCACAGTGATAACCTTATGGTCCGCAAGGACAACCCTTTCTCAGGACAACCTTCGGTCCAACAAGGACAACCCTTTGGTTCTTCCAGTCAATCTCATGTTCAACAAGGTGCATCTTATGTTCCTCGGGGGAAAATATATCCGTAACAGGGTCAACCTTTTGTACAATAACATCCGCCTTACGTTCAACAAGGCCAAACTTTTGTACAACAAGGACAACCCTATGGTCCTACACCAGGTCAACCTGGTCTTTAGGGGTAACCTGGCCTGTCCCAACCATTAGGCCAACCTTTTCAACAAGGGAAACTTGGTGTCCCTCAGTATCCAGGCCAACCTGCTCTGCAGGGACAGCCTGTCCAACGTCAGTATCCAGGTCAACCTGCACCCCAGGGGCAACACGTTCAGCTGCAAGGCGCCACTTATCTTCCTCAAGGTCAATCTTAGGTCATATACAATGCACCTCAAGGCGTTACTTATATCCCTCAAGGTCAATATCAGATGGTATACAATGCTCCTTAGGGCACTGCGTATCTTCCGTTAGGTCAAACTCAGGTGTTGTATAATGCACCTCAAGGCACTGCTTTCATTCCGCAGCAAAATCCATATGTTTCTCTGCAAGGACCTCAGTGGTATGCTCATAATCAATATCTTGGTCCTCAACCCACGTATGGGTAGAACTTTCAGGCTTATAACCCATATGGACAGAATCCTCTGGGACAAAACATATGGGCGCATAATTTCTCTCAACCTAGGCGGAATCCGAATGCTAGTCTTTATCAACGACATGTAATGCCTTTCAATAATCAATTACCTTTTCTTGCGACGATGGAACTGCCTGATGTGTCAAAGTTGACGAATGATTCTACCCTTCATAACCCGTATTGGCCTCCAGTTCCAACTAAAAATCCTGGCGATTGTCCCAAATTTAAGGGCAAGTCTAGTGAAGACCCCCAAGCACATGTTATGAATTACCATCTTTGGTGTTCCTCTAACACTTGGGTTTACGATTCTATCTAACTCTGTCTTTTCCAATGGACTCTTAATGGTGTCGCTGCCAAGTGGTACATCGAATTATCTCGTGGTGTCTTCCAAGATTTCAACTCTTTAGCCATGGCATTTATCACGCACTTTCAGTTACCGGTTCGGTATGAAACAAAGACACACCTCCTCACATCCTTGAAACAAGATCGAGCTACCCATATCTCTAATCATATTCATGAATGGAGGCATCGTCGTCGCCTGATCATGTTTTAGATTCCTGATAAGCTTTTAAATGATTGGTTCACTACCTCCTTTATTGCTCTAATTGCTAAGGACATTGCTTTGGGGGCATGCATTACTGAGGATAAATCCATTGCTCGTGCCTAGTACCTTGACTCGTGCACTCTCAGTCCGACACATTATATGAACTCTTTCCTCATGCCCCTCGACCTGGAACTTCCAAAGCACCGGCGATGCCATCCATCGACGGTATCATTGGTTTCGTGTCTCAGACTTCTTGGAAGTCTTCTCCTTCGAATCTTGGGAAGCAAAAATCTACTCCTTCCATTGATACTGCTTCTCAATCGATCCCGAATTCTCGTAAAACCGCGGAAGTAAATGCCGTTCAGGCCAATCCGGCGGATAAAACTTCCAAGGGTAAAAATAAGGGTAAAGGTAAGGCCAAAGCCAATACCCCGAAACAGGATTCTCAAAAATCTCGTGCTGATGTTGGTTCATCACGTAAATCGAAGTACCCTTATTTGATTTGTGATGAAAAGCACTACACCAAGGACTGTCCTCAATCAGGGCTGAAGTGATTCGATTGCTCAAAGGCACGCAAGGCACTCTTGTTGTTCTCAAAGAACTGTTCCCATCATAGCAGACCCAATTGGTAGAGCAACATCAGTCCTCTGCCCCAATTGGCTCTCAGGTTTTCATGATGAATGGTCCTGCATTCGTTTCCATTGCTACTTGGTCGAAAGATTATACCGAACCGTGTCAGGCAATGGGGAAAGAGATCATGGATGGTCCTCCTCCCCTGCCTGCTTCTAGCCCTCTTCAGATTGAAAGGCCCAGTACTGAGCAAGTTGTATGGCCACCTTCCAAAGGTGTAATCCGTAAGTCTTCTTACAATACTAACGCTCATGTTTCTCAGTATTACAGTATTGTTGAGGATTTGGCTCAGGCACCTTCTACTATGTCTGCATTGGAAGTCCTTCAGAGTTGTTCATCTCAATAGAAGGCTTTGCTATCTACCATCGGTGGAGTTGATCCCGCTGATTCGAGCCTTATCACTTTCGACTTGGAGAATTTTGTCCCACGTCTCCCTCACCAGCTTGCATTGATCATCCAAGTTGGGATTAATGGACTGAATATCCATTGAGTGGTCGTGGACGAGGGTGTATCTACCTGCGTCATGTCATCTGCCTGCTAGAAAGCCATCGGTTCTCCAGCTCTCAATTCATCCCTGAATGCTCTAGAAGTGTTTGATGGAAGGGAATCTAAACCCTTAGGTGTTCTCGCTAATTTGCCGATTACTTTATAAGGGAAAACAGTTAATGTCGAGGTTGAAGTAGTTGATGCTAAGCTCAATTACAATCTTCTCCTCAGTTGCAATTGGACTCACACCATACTATGCATTCTGTCCACTCTCTTTCGTGTTTTGTGATTTCCGCATGAAGGAAATATTATTAATGTCGATCAATTATCTTACTTCACTTCTTCATATTTTGAGAGAAACATTCCATATGTCGATCAAATTCCTACGCCTTATGAGAGTGTAGGGCCGGGTCTTTTCAAAGATCCTGCCCTCATGGGTATTTTCCCTCTTCCTCCACCCAAAACTGTTCAGGTTAACATGATCTCCAGGTCTTCAGATCCGTGGATCATCCATTCGCCTGAGAATATTGATTCATTTGGAGATTCGATGACGTTGAGTCCGATCGAGATCGATTATTGTCAACTGATTTCGGCTTCGGATCCTTTGCCCTCTGATATTGATCCTTTGAGTATGTCTCTTGACACTTATTCTCAATCCCATTGGCTCAGCGATTCAGATTTTCCCGATCCCTTAAGTGATATATTTCCCTCTGATGAGGCCATCATATAAACTACGTCGCTTGAGGATTCTCCTTGGGATGATAGTCATCATCGTTCCTCCTTCATGCCTGGCCTTGGGGCCTTGTCTACGTGTCTTGAGAGGTCCGCTTGTCAAGTTCCTTCTCCGCTGCTTCAAACGCCCATCCTGACACATGAAGTCTTTGCGGAAGATAACTTGGGAAACATCACAAAAATGATGCCTATCGACATCTCCGTTAAATCGGGGGTTGTCGAGAACATCCATATTGGGGAGACCTATTCTCCCAATGAGATCCAAGTCTATACTAGTCTCTTCCGCGAGTTTCACGACATTTTCACGTGGTCTTACGAAGAAATGATCAACATCAATCCAAGTATAGTGGTGCATGAGATTCCTACCTATCCTGGTGCGAAGTCGATTCACCAGCGCCTTCATCCTGTGCACCCTAGAAAGGCGGAAGCTATCAAAGGTGAAGTTGAAAAAATTCTTTGAGCTGGTTTTATCTATCTGATTCCATTGACAGAATGGGTTTCCAATATTGTTCTTGTGGATAAGAAACAGGGTACTATTCAGTTCTGTGTTGATTACCGTGATATCAACCATGCTTGACCTAAGGATAATTATCCCACTCCTTTTATTGACCAGATCATTGATGAATGTGCTGGGAGTAAGATCTTTTCTCGACGGGTTTTCTAGGTATAACCAGATTAATATACTTCTAGTTGATCAACATAAGACCACCTTTATCTGTCCTTGGGGTACTTTCACCTATAAAAAGCTCCCTTTTGGTCCTAAAAATGTTGGGGCTACATTTCAGCTAGCAATGTCATATGCTTTCCATGATATCAAGCGCATTGTTCAGCCTTATCTGGATGACCTTCCAGCTCATTCGGCTAAACATAAAGACCATCCTGATCATCTCCGTCAGATTTTTCTTCGTTGTCGACGCTATAACATCTGGATTAATCCGCATAAGTGTGTCTTGTGCGTTGACTCTGGTAGACTCTTAGGGTTTATCGTTTCCAAATACGGGATTCGTCTCGATCCCCTCAAATTTGAAGCTATTGTTAATCTCCCCTCTCCTTCCTCCTTACATCAGCTGCAGAGCCTGCACGGAAAAGCTAACTTCCTGTGCCTTTTATACCTAATTATTTTGAAGTGGCCAAAGGATTTACGAAGTTACTAAAGCAAGGTGTCCCGTTCCTCTGGGACGAAATTGCCCAAAATTCCTTCGATGCACTGAATACGTTGTTGGTCAATGCTCCTCTGTTGCATCCTCCAAATTATCATCGTGATTCTCCCTCTATTTGGCTGTCACGTTTAGCACGATTGCCATGGTTTTGGTACAAGACGATGATGATGGTGACGAACTTGTCATTTATTATCTAATTCGCAATATTCTTGATACTGAGACGCGTTATGCACTTTTCGAGAAGTTGGCGTTGGTTGCTATTGAAGTTGTTGAAATTTTTCGTCAATATATTCTATTGTGCACGGTGACCATGATTTCTGATTTCAACCCTATGACCTATATATTGAATCGTCAATTGCTAGGGGGAAAGTACTCGAAGTGGATTGTTATCCTCCAAGAGTTTGATTTAGCGTTCACTACAGCCAAGTAGAAGAAGTCATTGGTCTTCGCTGATTTGATTTTCTCTCTCCCTTCTAATTCTGCTCCATCTAGTTCCGAGGAACGCATTCCGGATGACATACTTTTTCTGATTAGCACCCTCGATCCTTGGTACAATTATATAATCATATATCTTTAGACTTCCACCTTCATATATGAGTTAACGAAGGATGCTCGCGGACACATCCTCCATCAATCGCAACCCTATCACACAGTCGGAGATACTCTCTACCGTATTAGAGTTGATTCCATTCTCCACCAATGTTTGACTCTCTAGGAGGCTGAAAAGGTCCTGAATGATTGTCATAGTGACGCTTGTGGCAGTCACATGTCTGGATATGCTACTGCATAGAAGATTCTTTGTGCTGGCTCTTTCTAGCCCACCATCTTTAAAGACTGCATTGTTGATGTCCGTAAGTGCCATGATTGCCAGATCTATCAGCGTAAGATGCGCGCCACCCTCCCATCTTCACCCTGTCATTGTCGTTGGTCCCTTTCCGAAGTGGGGAATCAATATTATGACATGTGACCCTCACTCGACCGGGGGACATTCTTATATTATCATAGCCATGGAATACTTCACAAAATGGGCCGAAGTAATGCCTACACTTACATCTGATGGTAAGACAGCCACACAGTTTTATTCAATCATGTCACTTCTAGGTTTAGTGTCCCTCAAGCCATTGTTACCGATCATGGTTCTCATTTTAGGCATTACATGGTGGCATGGTTGAGTTGAATTCTAAGTTGAGTTTGTGTCACGACAGCTCAATGCCGTACTATCCTCAGGCCAATGGCCAAGTTGAAGCCGTGAACAAATTTCTCGTCACACAAGTCAAACTGGCATCTCATGTTGTTCTCAGCTCTCTGGGCTTACTGAAAATGAAAACCATGATCGGTAACAATGGCTTAAGGGACACCAAACCTAGAAATGACATGATTGAATAGAAACTGTGCGGCTGTCTTACCATCAGCTGTAAGTGTAGGCATTGCTTCGGCCCATTTTATGAAGTCAACCTAGAAATGCATTGTATCTTAAAAAGTAATATACATGAGTCTTTCGTGCATGTTTCTTTGTACATAGGTGTTTTTCATTTTTGTACATTTTTGGCTTAGTGTGCTTTGTGAGTGTTTTCCTGTTTATTGAATCATTTCTTATTGTGCAGATGTCTATTAACCCTTATGTTGGTTTCGCAGATGGTGCTTCCTGCAGTACCCGGAACCTGTCTTCCACAGCATGGGTAATTTATAATCTTGCTAGTAAGTTGATAGACCTACAAGGTATTTGTCTAGGACGAACCACAAACAATGTCATTGAATATAGTGCTGTTATTGAACTACTAACCGAGGCCATTACTCTCGACATTCGTGCATTGATTGTTAACCTAGACTCACAACTTGTCATTCTTTATCTCAATGGCCATTATTCTGTTACAAAACCTCACATCTTAAGGTTGTATTTGCGTGTTCGTTTACTGGAAAGACATTTTGATTACATTACATATCAACATATTCCTAGACGAATGAATGCGTTAACTGATATAGTAACCAATATTTTATTAGATAGACATTTGCATAATTTGTAAAAAACATCATCATCACATGACAAGATCCATACAGGAATATATATATATATATATATCGAGTGTTTTCATCCACGTGCATCATAAGTTCAAAAAATATGTATGTTTAGGTTACATCCTGAGACATCATGTCTTTCAAAAAATATGCGGAAATAATAGCCTAGGTGTCTAGTCGGCATGATGCTCATGATAACACGTCACTGCCTGTACGAGCCGCCTCAATAAGTGGTTAACATGGTTCAACACCCCTGCAGCATGTCTCTGGTACGTGCGAGGGACATCATTGAATCTCGCATAGTCAGGGATCCCACGGGAGATTCCCTCCAAGTTGTGTATGATTTCCTCCTCCTCGCCTCCCTCACCATGAGGGGCCACATCAAAGTCACGAGGAATCCTTCGTGCTATTGGTAACATGCCTGCAGGTATTTCTGGGCCAACATCTGCAATTACATGGATTAATGTCAGAACATGCATAACAAAAAAAAAATCAGAATACTCATCAAAATAAAAAATGAGTCTTACCCAATGCTTCATCTCAATCCTCTCCTACTGGGAGTGGGAGATCCGCATCACCGGTAAAGTTTGTGCCAGAATAGGGCCAGTCCTCCATGAAAATCAATTGTTAGCAAAGCCACTCAAAGAACTCTGGTCTCCAAGACATCTGTTAACCGCCCCTTGATCTTGGCATTAAATCCGCCCAACGGACCATCCGTGGCTCCTGGGCTGGTGGTGTCAGAACTATCACTTCCTGACGTTGGAAAATTGGTAACCGTTCCAAGATGAAAGGTACCAAGATGGACCCATAGCAGAACTACTTCAGCTTACCATTCTTGATTTTTTTCAACTAGAATTGTATGTTGATTGTTACCACCTCTGCCCAATTGTAGAGAGTTGGTGCCATGCAATCCACTGCAAGGAGTAACTGTGTTTTTGTGGCCTCATGTGGAGCCTGAACTCCAGCAACTCATGTGATGGTGTGTAGCACTACTCTGAGTGCCAAATATGGGATGGTTTGGATATCCACCTTCCCGCTTTTGGATCCTTTCCGTGCTCATTGACACACTCTGTCGATAACCATACTCATGTTTTCCATTGTGGGTTGAGTACCTGTCAGGATCTCTACTGCCCCCCTCCACGGAAATCTAGTTATGAAGTAGACATCCGAGACTCCAATCTCGAGTTCCTGATTGTGAATGATAAATCTTTCCCGATCAATGTCCCAGACACTGATCAAGTATTGCAATAGCTCCGGTTGAGCTCTGAGACATGGTGCCATGAAGAATTTCTTGAGTCCGCAGTCCTTGAGAACTTCCACAAATATCACATTGCCCATGGCTTCCTCATCTTCTTCACTATGTTCCTGTTATTTCCATTCGATCACTATTTTTTTCTTCCACACCTGCAAAATCATCCATATGGTTGGTATTAGTCAAATTATATGCTTTTGAAGTGGTTAAATTGGGCTCACTTGTTAAATTTGCAAGCTAAACATCGCGACCACGATTTCCGTTACTGTTTTAAATATAGTTGCACCAATTAGCGTGCCCTCATTTGGATTCAAGGTCAGTTGGCGTGAGTCTGTGTCTGATACCCGCGCCGACTGTCGTGCCCTAGTTTTTACAAAAACCCCCCCATAGATCTACAAAATGGGTTGCAGGCAATGAAAGTAATATCAAAATGCAGGGAAGGATATGAGTTCTTACCTAGAACAGAAGGATTCACGATTAGCCTTCTAGATTGCCTACTATCAGCTCCGCAAAATCACAGTGAAAAAGGGTAAAAATTGCTCACAAGAGGTAAAAGTGAAAAGCAATTTATTTTTTACCGTTTTTGGCATTATATAAACTTTTCGGAACCCTAATTAGGTTTTGAAGCATATTTTTTGATTATTTCACTATTTTATTTCAAAAAATGGGTTTTACGTGCGTCTCTTGTGGAACGACAGGTCCTCAACGTGATGAAAATGAAGTGCTGAGTTGTATTTTACACTTTTTCAGACTTGGTAAAAACACGAAAAAGTCACCCCTAGAGTCATATTTCAGTTCTTTTCTGACTCTCGAAAATTGAAAAGATTGTCGAGACTCTTGTTGTTTTGAACTTGTTAAACGACTGCGAAACAATATCAACCCAATATACATTTACCCCTTTTTTGGGCTGGGATAGATTATTTACGAAAAAGGAATACCTTAGCCAATTGTGAATAAGAGGTTCTCTCAGACATAGTTTTCTACCTTTTAGGATCTGTGAGACTACCTACAAAAAGGGGCCTATTGGAGTTTTCTTTTCCGCTTCTTTTCAAACTCTCTAAACATGAAAACATGTCGAGTTATTCCTTTGTCAGACTCGTTAAAACTTAAATGACATTGGAAATCGTCACCATGATGTAACCGAGTTCCTTCTTCCCAGGGCTCGTAAAATGTACTAGGATCGATTTGTCTAGAGGAAAAACTTACATGAAAAGAATTTGATATCCCCTTCAAGCTTGTTTCCAAAATTAATTGGGGTACTCGCCAACAATGGTGGGGGAAAATGGAACCAGTTTTCGGTCGTGTTAGAAGTATGTCACTCTTGAAAATGACACTCATCTTCATTCGCGTTGGGTTGCGGACATCTCATTTCGTCATTTTTGCCTCCATGGGTTTGGGTAATCTATTTTGAACTCTCATCTTCTCTTTGCCACGTCATCATGACCTCAAATCTTTTGATGTCAAATACTACCAAATTCCGGAGTCGTGTTGCCGATATGTTCAAGAGAAGTTTCCTTTTGCAGTTTTCAACCTCTGATCCTCTTTTTGGTCCTGATTCACTATCATATTATTCCTCTGTCTCATGTTGAAGATGTGGGAAGCATTATGGCCCTCCTTCGACCAGGTCACTTCCTGTCGACTTCATCTCATTATCCGAGAAGTTGATCTAGAGACTCTGGTACCTTGGAGTTTGCATGCCTCAATGGAAATTTCTTCGCATTCGACGACAGGTCCTCATTATTGGCCTTCGATCGAGTGATTTTGCGGGTGTTCGACGCCATATCACTGTTCACATTCCGTGGATTGTACTAGTTGTACCTTGAGAGCCATTTTCATTATTGGTGGTTTCTCTCGTGCCTGTTAACAACTTTCATCATTGGCTGGTAATCAGGTGACTTTCTTGCATGTTCGACTTCAGCTCACATATTCGCATGCTTGAATTTGTACTTGTTCGGGTTGAGATGGAGTGCAAGACCCTGGGTTTTGTTTGATAAAATCGAGGCTGCGGGATATTTTTGTTTATCATGACTATATACATGACTCTTTCGATTGGATGGCTGTGACCATACCTAAGTCTATTTATTGATCCTTCTTGCTGGATGGCTACGTCCATACCTTGGATCTTAGTTTTATATGTACTCTATTATGGATGGATGTGCCCATGCCACATGCTCATGTATCAGAGATATCAGTTGTATTTGTACTTGCAAGTCTTCCGATGATGGTTTTTAGTTTGAACTCGTTCTCATAAATCATTTCACTACTCCCTCTCTCTCAGACCTCATGCTTTAGGGGGAATCTGTTACACAACATTTTTTCACCGTGCTTGTAATCCTCGTCCCGCACATTGGAGGAAGATTTATGTGACTTTTTTGTATTTTCATACCTTGAAAAAAGTGTCATTGCATCCCTTATCATGAGAAGAACATTTCCTCTGTTGAATATTCCTAGATAAGACTATCAAAAACATATAATTTTGGGCCGGCATTGGCAGGGAGTTATGGCCTCGCGCCCATAGAGAAATTAGCACTAGGCCCCGCGCCCATTGGCAATCAGTCTCAGTGGACTGCCGACGCCGAGCTATTTTTGGAAAGTTTTTTAAAATAGAAGAGAAGTTTCCATTTCCAACCGATTCGTGAGCAAAGTCAGCATGGGTCGTTCGACTGAATAATGTCGAACATCTTCCTTTGGCTTCTTGTTTCCTACATTTGAGCAACCTCCCAAAGGATAAGGCCTCCCTTCCACCATATGAGGGATCCCAAACTCCTCCTCCTCTCCTGTAAATACATCTCTCTCACATAGATGCAGATAGATGAACATTTTGTACAATAGCTGAAGTGGTTGAATAGCTAAAAATTTTGATATAGCTGGTGTGAGATAGAGCAGAGAGATACCTATTGTCGAGAGAGAGTCTAGGATTATTGCCTCGCCAATTCCAATTCCCTGACGAATGCTTGAGACGCATTTAGACTGGACCCGCTGAAGGAGGCTGCGACGTCAAAGCTCATTTGGTTATAATCTCTTTCTCTCTTATTATTAATACATGACTAATGTTTTGGTTCCCGTTTTTCGTTTGATATGATTAATCTTGTGCAATATGTTTAATTCTCCTTGACCAATTAGATAGTTATGAATGCAAGTATTGTTTCGTATGCTGCTATTTTTCTCTGATCCTTGTGCAGGCACCTGAGTACCACCGCTGAAGGACTGCGGCGTGTCAAGAGGAAGATCATGATATTGCTGCCACAGCTACAAAAACTGCGTTGGAACAAAGGTAGGACACCTATCCCGACTCAGTTTCATTCATAGACTAGGAATCGACACATTAGCATGTCCTCTTGTTTCTAGACCCACCCTAGGGCTAGAGGGATCGCCTCTGTCCACAGAGGGGATTTACCTACACAACAAGTTGGTGACTCCGCTAGGTATTAGTGTGTGTTTGTCATCTCTAGTTGTTTGTCTAGCGTTTTGCTTGTCGAGTTGACTTTGGTTGTTTCATCATTTTTTTGCTTTTCTTGACTTGTCTGACTGTTTTCAACCATCCTGTTCAGTTCCAGAGTGTCAAGTGGGACGCGGTTTTCTTGTAGCAGTATTTTTTGGTGGAGAAAGCGCTAGAAAGTAGTAGAAGAACGCATTGACTACCAAGATGTAGAATGGAGAAAGTGTTGACTACCAGGATGTAGAAGAGAGTTATGATCTTTGTGACTACCAAGATGTAGAAGGGAGAACACGTTGATTCATTCCTTGCAAAACTTCAAGAGGTTTGAGGTCAGCTGGAAGCTATGGGAGCAGCTCCTCAGGGCACAAAGATGGTCATAATTGCCTTAAATTCCATGTCCAAAGACTATCAGGTCTTTCTCCAGAGAATCCTAGGCAGAGAGAAGTTGTCAAAATAGGAAGGAATGCGGGCAACTATTCAACATGAAAAGATGAGGAGAGATCTACTCAAGTGAAAACTTGATGGCAACAGTAGTAGTGGGACAAAGCCCAAGGAGGAGGAGGAGAACATAGCCCTTGCATCAAAGGGGCAACAGAAGCAGCGGAGACGAAACAAGGATGTCTCGAAGATCAAGTGCTTATGGTGTGGCGATATGGGACATTACAACACACATTTTCCTCTCAAGAAGGACAAATATGAGAAGCTTGATTTGCAAGCTGTAGCTATGAAGATCGAGGAGGAGGAATTCACCATGATTTCCCATATATCGCGAAGAGAGTGTTGGGGTGATCTAGAGTTGTAGTTCATCATAACTACAGTTGGGCAGGATCTGGATCATCACCTTGCTACGGGAGCCCAAATCAGAAGTAGTGGGATGGAAAAGCTTCAGTTGGGGTAGAAGAGTGCAGAAGTGACAGTGCTGTGGCTAGAGAGCGCTAGAGTCTGAGCAGCGCAGAGCATAGTTGGCAGTAGTGCAGGGAGACACAGTGTAAAGTCATCAACAACGCAACATCTTTAGAGGAACAGTGCAGAGACTAGAAACAGTCAGATCTTCAGTACAAGATACATCCTACTGAACACTTAGTTTAGTTTTTGGATTTTTTTTGTTACAGTGAGCAACAGAGTTGCAGTGCAGTGCCAGTTTGCAGCAATATGCAGGGTCAACAACAGAACAGGTGCAAGAACGCAACGTTGGTGGGTAGTAGTGTCAAACATCAATAGCGCAGAGGGATATGTTGCAGAATCAGAGTAGTACTTATTTGGATGTATTGCTAGAGCACATTCCATGCTAAGAGGGAGTGTTTATTTCTAGTAGCATCGGATGTGCTCTAAGTCTCAAAATTTTCAGGGAGGCTTAGGCACATGTATTCCAAATAACCCAGAAAGAATTTTTGGAAATTCCACTTAGATTATGTTTTATGGAAACAATTAATTATTTTTAATGGGACCCTAAGTCTAAACTTAGGAAAGTAAAATAATTAAAGGATATTAATTAAAACAGAATGTGAATCTTCTATAAAAGACAAAGATCAAGTCAAGTTAATCTTAGTCATTGATTAACGATTTAATCTCGGTCTTTGAAGTCTCAACGAGAAGATTATAAGAAGGAATTGATGGGGCATTTGGAAAACACATTGAATACACCGAGAGACAAAGTCTAGAGATCGAATTTCTCAAGTGAGAAGTGCTTAGGAGAAGCTAGATTGAGAAGATTCTTGTAGAGAGGGGCAGTGATAGATCCAGTTGGAGATTTTCTTGAGCCAAGAATACATCATAGAGGAGACAAAGAGCAATACGTAGAGAGGCAGTGTAGCAGCTATGCAGAGCTAGCAAAGGCAATGATGCATCCTTGAGGAGATCCATGATTCAGCTAAGGATCAGTCAGATCTAGTGTCGGAGTGCCAAGGTGTGAGACTGGAGGGGCCAAAGATCAGTATCTAGCAAGCAGAATAGCCAGCAAGGAGAGGTGATGCAGTCCCCACGCAGAGTGATGTAGAACTGTGTAGAGGCAGCGTAGGTCTCACTAGCTCAATGTTTGGCCAGTTCAGATTTTCCAGTGTCAGTGTGAGGTAATCCTCGCAAGCTTTTTTTCAGTCAGATTCTCTATGTGGATGGCGAGTAAGGCATCAAATATTTTATTCAAATCTTCTGCATAATAGTACAAACCCTCAGTTGTTGTACCAGTTTTCCTGTATTGGGTTTTTCTGGGGACATTAGTCTAAAAATAACAGTGTTGTGTGTCTATTGTTTATTCTTGCTCATATCTTGTTTCCACACTTATTTATTTTTCGTTGTTTTAATTTTGTGAAGGTTTTAGTGTATGGGGTTCAATATTTACCGTAGAACACAGTAAATAATTTTTTCAGTAACTAACAAATAAAATAATTATCATCAGTTGCTGCAGTAGGATTCTGGGTAGCAGAATTTTCACAAAGATAATGTAACTCTCCCTCACTAATTAAATGTATGGCAAAAGTGCAACTCCTCCTCATTAAATGCAATTGTAACTCCCTCATTCAATTCGATTTGTAACTCTTACCCAATATTCTCTCATACTTAAGTGTAACTCTTTCTCTCCCTAATTCGAATTGTAACTCCTCAAGACAAGTGTACCTCTCTCTCTATTCTTGGGATGAGTTACACTTCTCCTCAAGTAACTCCTCCCTCATGGAATTTAATTCCCCTATTATTGACTCAAGGAATGAATTGATTTTTGAAATCCTTTCCTTTCTCACCTATTTAAGCAAGAGCAAGTGAGAGTTGAGAGTAACATGTTCATTGTGAAGAAGGAGAGCTAGAGTTGAGTGTGTGCAAGAGAAGTGTGAGAGAAAGTAAAGAGTAAGAGAAAGGGAAGAGCTGGAGAAAGTGTGTAGGAAAATATCTAATCAAGATAAGGAGGAGATCTTCAAGCAAAGAGCAAGAGAACTTCAACTACAAGTTGATCAAACAATTGGTGACTTTATTCATTCTCATTCTCTCTCTCTCCCTCTCTGTACTTTGTTGAACAATTGAAGAAATCCAATAGAAGAAGAATCATTTTGGTTTCCTCTTGTGGGTTTTTCCCTGGTCATTGGACCTAACTCTCAGCATCTCATATTTGTGCTTAGTTGTCTTCATATGATCCTTAAGTTCATGTTATATCTACAATTGTTGATCTGAAAAGTTGTGAAGAAGAAATATGCATTATAAGTAATTGTAACAACATGATACATTTATTTTTCTGCATAGTATATTCAATTTTTTTCAAGGTACATTCTACTTTCTGCAAAGTACATTCAATTTTATGCAAGTACGTTCAATTTTCTACATAGAAATTTCAATATTCTGCAAATAATTTTTAAATTTATGCATAGAAATTTCAGATTTTAACATATAGAGTGGTAGTCAGATGCTACCCTATATGAGATGACTTAGGATGAGAGTGTCGCATAGGGCCTTCCTCATTATCATTGGATTATGGGTGGTAGAATTGGGCTCTCTGCTAGAAGATGTTTCGGGTTGATCTGGGCTCCCCGATGTGGTTCCAGGTTGAGCAAGGCTCCTTGATGTTGTTTTGGATTGAGCTTAGCTCTCCTATGTTGTTATGGGTTGAGCTGGGCTCCCCTATGATATTAGATTCTTCTTCTTCTTTAGATTCGAGATTATTCAACAAATGGAGATGAAAAGAGATTATCCGAGTCAAGATATGACTTAACGTTGATGATGATTTCTCCTCATATTACCCTATTGACGATTGGATATAGGGTGGAAGCCGCATTCTCCCCTATGATGATGACTGAGTTGAGTTCCTTGATAACGATTCTTGATATAGGGTAGAAGCCAAAAACTCCTCTATGTTGATTCTTCTTCATGTGCAGTTGATGACCAAGTTATGTTGAGATATGATGAAATGGATGTCTTATAGATATAGTTGTCGGATATGTCTCTGAGTCTAGTAGGGTTTGGAGAGTATCTCCCTTACCATTGGTTATGGATTCTTATTTTATGAGATGAGTCTTTTTTGTGTTGCAATTGTCTATTTTCCACTTGACTGAGATTTGTGCTCATGAGATTCGCTATGATGCAGCTATGATGAGACATGAGGTTTATGATGGAACTTCCTCCCTATCTGAGAGGGAGTGTTAAATTGTGGTGCAGTTGCAGGAATAATTTCCTTTTATTTCCATAGATGGAATTCAAATATAATTGGCATATATTTTCATTTTAAAATTATGACTTAAAGTTAGTAAATGTCTTATGCCCTTAATATTCCAAGTCAACTTAAGCTTATTTATTTTTATTTGAAATTCAAATAAAAAAATTTGAGTTCGGCTTCAAAGATCTTAGGTCAGTTCCCTCCTAGGGTCGCGACCTTTCTCCAAGGAAAAACCACTATAAATATACTATTTGAGTTGCTCTCCAAATTAAAAATTGATTGGAAAATAGTTGGTCTTCACATGCCTCAGGGTATTGATCTCGTATGGCTCAAAAATTGATTTCACATGGATTAGAATTTGACTTCACTTGGCACAGAGCATACCTTTGCATGACATAGTGGATTAGAAACTCATAGCAGAATTACGCATGGTTACAATCCTAATCATTTTCACATGGTTACAGTGGCACAATATATGCATATGGTTTCACTGGTATTCATTGTAGGTCTTTCGCATTACCTTTGCATTGTATAGAATACAATCTCAGTGTTACTCTTATTATCTCATGCTTATGTTCTTTGATCTCATGGATATTCTCTCTCAATACTGTGACTATGTTCTATGACCTAGTTCTTACTGGGAAGGACATGATATTGCTGTTAGTCTCGCTCTATTGTATCTCTGTTATGGCATCTTTGTGGAAGGTTACTTGCTTTCTGTAGATGATATCTTTATATATGGATCTTTGTGCTTGAATTTACCTCAATGATATGACATATATGGTTCTTGCACTTTGCTATATCATTGCATCTATGGTAATCACATTCTACTGTATCTAGGCTCTTCACATCTCTACAGTATCGCATTACAATATCGGATTACAGTATCGCATTACAGTCTTTTATATAGAGTTGTCCAGGAACTAAATGAGCCTTGAATTTGCCATATATTTTGTATGTATGATATGATCAATTGTATAGCATCACAACTGGCATCTCTTCACCATCTTATATATGGAATCTCAACGTTCCTCTATGCATGGCTTCCCAGTCACAGTGGTTTGACATTACACATCATTGACATCTCAATTATATATTTATATATGGCATTGGTATCTCCACTCTTCATAGTTATGGCATCATTGTACCATAGTTTTTTAACTTCACAATTATTTAATATCTCAGTTATATCTCAGAGCAGTCCTTGACATCATAGTATGGTTGGACTCTCATTCCTCTGTTTTAGGTGTAACCCTTGGCTTCATAGTGATGTAAAACATAACATGTATCATATGTACAACAATAGTGACATCTCAATCCAATGATATGTACAACAGTAGTGACACCTCAGTTCAACAATATGATTAGTAGTATTAGCATAACAGTCTAGTGATATGTATGGTAGTCTTATGTTGAAATATGTGACTAGGTTTGGTCTTCATAATGACATATGTAATCACGATTTTATGTATTTATTGTAAATAGAAAAATAATTTTACTATTTTTATTCTTGATGTATGGGTTTCATGCTCAAGGGGAATTTATTTTTAGGTAAAGCACCCATTTAGTGCTTCTAAGGCTTTTCATTGAGTCTACAAGTCAATTGATTCATTATCATGTATGGAAGACCCTTTTGGGCATGTTACATATTGTAAAGAAAATTTATTTGAGTCAAAAATAGAGTCAAAGACTCTCTAAGACCTTGTCAAACAAGTAGCAACAAGTCGACTTAAAGATAGAAATTTGTACCCCTCAAAAGCCTATAAATATAAGGAACTCGACCTCATTTGTACATAATCTCAAGCAACTTCGATCTCCTCAAGATAAAATCTAGAAAAGGACAAAAAAGAAGAAGAAGAGAAAGATCAAATTTTTGGGCCTCTCTCTCTCTCTCTTGTGTTAGGGTTTCTACATTTGTTGGGTAAGCTACTAGGCAAGTCGAAGTGCTGGAAAGTTGTTGGAAAAGTCGAAGTGCTTGAAAGTTGGTAGGTTGAAGTTTCATAAGAAACTGTTGGGTTGAAGTCGCAAAAAAAATTGTTGGGTCGAAGTTGCAGAAGAAACTGTTGGGTCGAAGTTGCAGAAGAAACTGCTAGGGTTGAAGTTGTTGGAGTCAAAATTTCTAGAAAGAAAACTCATCAAGGAGAAATGTTGACTTGGTCTTCGAAGGATACGTGTCAAGGGTCTTAGGTCTTGGAATTTTTCATTTGAATATTATATAAGAAGAGAATATTTCTTGTGGGTTTTCCTCTCAACAGGAGAGGTTTTGGCCTTGGCTGATCGCCTACATAATGTGTCCTCTTGCATCATTGTTCTTTATGATTTGGTATTTTTTTGATGATAAGAAAATTAAATAGAATCAAGAAAGAGAAGAAGCTAATTAAGTTAAGTAAAAATACATCACAAGGAGTTATAAAAGTAAGAGAAATCACCTAATCTAGTTGCCCTAGATTTCTCAACATGGTATCGAAGCTAAGGTGACAAGACAAGGAAAGGAAACTTGAAGAAGGACCATCAAAAGAAGTATCAAGAAAGGTCAAGGCATCAAAGAGGACATAAAATCATCAAGAAAAAGATTCATAAGGGCCAAGCAATCCAAGGAGTATCAAAACCATACCTCATTCAAATAAGGATTCTACACTTGAAGCATTCTTGGGAACCTCACAAAATCATCATCACAAGGAGAAGAAGACCTCAAGGAACCTACCTCCACTCAAATAAAGAAGGGCTACACATTGAATAATATTGAATTCTCTACATCCAAGGAAATAAAGAAGAAGCATTGTCATCATCATTAAGGAATCAAGGTGATCTCCCTCTTCATAAATCAAGGATCACTATCGAAGCATTCTTGAAGGAAGACATATTAATCAAGAAGAGATATTCTATTATCAACATCATCAATGAAGGCATCAAGTTGAAGATTTCATCATCAAGAAGCATCTTCACTTGACAAGCAAGTACCTCTATATTTATGTCTGAATTGGCTATCAAAATTACTTAATTTTGCAAGGAAAGCAACAATTTGGTTGGGTCATCAAACTTTATTGCATGGAAGAAGAGGACAAATTTGATCCTCATAGAAAATGAAGTCGTTAGACATGTTAAGGGTCCAATCACTAAACCTCCAAAGGAAGAAGCTCAAGCTCTAGCTAATTATATGAAAGAGGAAATAGGGGCTCAACAGATTCTTATAGAATCCATCAAGGATCCCCTCATACCTTATGTTACAAAATTGGTGACATCAAAAGAAATCTATGAGAAGTTAGTAGAATTGTTCCTCATAAGCACCATTGGAGAAGTCATATCTTTGATAATTGAGATATATAAGATGAAGGCATCAAAGGAAGAAGGGATAGCCTCATATTTTATGAGGGTGTCAAAAATTCGAGACCAACTACAAGAGTTGGGGGAAATAATGTATGATAAAGAAATGAACACAGTTGTGCTCAATGTACTACCGAAGGAATGGGGCAAATTCGTATCAAGAATCTATGGAAAGAAGGAAGCCACCCCCATTCAGTGAAATTTGGTCATTATGTAAGGTTGAAGAAACCAAGTTGAAGACAAAAAGTGATGTAGGATCAAATGAACAAGTTCAAGCATTTGTTTCCATGGCCAAGAGAAAAGGAAAGTTTGGGAAAAAGAATAAGATCGATATGTCAAAGATCCAATGTTATAATTGTCAAGAATATGGGCACTATAAGAGAAATTGTCCTAAACTCAAGAAGGAAAACAAAATAAAAGAAAGGATTGAATCCCATATCACCGAAGTGTTGGAAAGTGTAACTAGGTTCGGTATTCATAAATGACTATGTAATTATGAATTTATGTAATAAAGAAGACATATAATAAAATGTATTTTTTAATGCTTGCTTCATGGGTTTCATGAGGAAGGAGTTTTTATTATAGGTCAAAGACTTCTTCTTGATATCTTTAGGAGTCTGTCATCTTGTCATAAATATAATTTAGAGTCATGCATATGAAGCGATGTTACACTTTTAAAGGGACAAATTATTGATGTAAAAGTACACTCCTAACCCTTGTCACTATGCTCCATCAAGTTGTCTACAACATATGATGATAAGTCTCCTTGATCATGTCAGCATAAAAGGAGGGAGACAATCCCTATATATAGAAGAATCGTGGCCTCATTTGAAGTAAGGATATCAAACAAGTCTGTGATAGGAGAGTGAAGGTTGGGTCTGCAATTGGAGCAAAGAAAGAGGCCAGTCAATGAAGGAAGAAATATATACATATATACTTATGTTTAGGATACACAATACCTCACATATCCAAGAAGGCCGAGACCTATTACAACGAACGAGAAGTTTGCTATCTAGTACGTAATATAGTGCTAAAAGAGAAGAAGATATAACGAAGAAGAGGGCTATTGTCAGATCAAGAAAAGAGGTATATTATCTCTGTTTTGGGACAAAAACTATATCTAGCATATCTCTGAAAAGGAATGAAGTTTGTCTATAGTACAAAGGAAGGGTCATTACAGTGTGAAAGAGGTCTCAGACTTAGGCATGAAGGATGTAATAAGAAGACCGAGGAGGAGTTCCTAGGAGGTCGAGGCTAGATTTAAGGAAGACAAAGGAGAAACACATTGTTTGGGACTGATACGCTAGGGACCGAACTTCCCTAATGAAAGTGTAGTGCAGTGCAGAAAAGAAGGTCAACATAAGGAGCCGAGAAGAATAGTGACAAGGGTCTTAGAGGTATACTGGTGTCAAGGATCTAGGTCATGGTCATGGTATTCGTCAATTGAAGATCTATAATAAGAAATACTTACAGGTTTTCCTCTCCAAGAGGGAGAGGTTTTGGCCCTGGCTTGCTAGCCTAAATATTTGTGTCTCTTCTGCATTTGATAATTGACATGATGAAGAATGTAATATTCTAACAAAGAGAATATCTAAGTGAAAGAGGCATAACAAATATAACAAAACAAATTATCAAGTAAGAGAATTGAATTAAACACTACCCTACCAAATTTTCAACATGGTTTCAGAACTAAGGTGTTAAGAAAGGGCTATTTGGAAAGAAGACACACAAGGATCAGTTTTCAAAAGAAGGATCTACTTTGTAAAAGTCTATATCTAAGAAGATCTTCGTTCATTCAAGGAGTAGTTTGCAGAAATTGGAGAAGTCCTCAAGCCATCTCAAGAAGACAAAAGATCTTACTTAAAAAGCTTATACATCAAGGTCATTTCAAGAGGTGATATTTATCTTCAAGGAATCTAAAGCTATCTCATGATCGAAGCCAATTCAAAACTATTGAAGTCAACATCAAGCCATTCTTGATCATCATAATCATCAAGGATCCAAGGTGATCTACCACTTTACACCACTCTTAAGGAAGTCTATTTAAGAGGGAGCTCATGATGCTATCTACATCATCATCAACAAGGAAGTTGATAGAAGAAGAAAAACATCTACTCAAGTAAGTATCTTTATGAATCTATCAAAATTTCATTTTGCAAAGAAAGCAACAAACTGGTTAGGGTTTCAAACTTTCTTGCATGGAAGAAAAGGACAATGAAGTCATGCCAAATACATGAAGGGAGACATAAGAGCCCAAAGGATTCTTATAGAATCCACAAAGGACTCTCTCATCCCTTATGTATCAAAAATAGAATCTTCAAAAGAAATATATGACCAAATTAGTGGAGCTATTCTTGGTGAGTATTATAGGAGAAGTAATATCTCTGAGATAAGAACTATACACGTTGAAGATGTCAAGAGAAGGAATAAATTCATACTATATGAAGTACAAGATCAATTTTAGGAGTCGAGAGAAGTAATGTCTGATAGAGAAATGACTACATTAATTTTGAATGCTCTACTGGAGGGATTGGGAAACTTCACTTCAAGTATCTATGGGAAGAAAGAAGCAACACCATCCCAAGATCTATGGTCTCTATGTAAGATTGAATAGACGAGGTTAAAAGCTAAAGTTGATATAGGATCAAATGAATATAATCAAGCCTATGATGCCATGTCAAAGGGAAGATTTGATAATTTTGGTTCTTAGAGGAAAAAGGAGGAAGCCCATGTTGTCGGAGAAATAGAATAACCTGATTCAAAGAAGCTTAAGAAAGAAGAAGTGAAAGATCTCTACTATGATTGAGATCATATTCCTCTTTAAGAGGTATTTGTTGGTTATAAAATAGTATGTTAGGAAACATTATATATTAGGAATGGCATCATGATAGATGCATTGAAGAAGGAGCACTTGTCATAGGAGGATGTCTGCAATACACTTATGCAACAACTATGCCATGAAAGAAGTAACTCATGGGAACCTCATCGAAGAAGTCATCCAGGACAAGGCTCATCATACATCGAAAGGAAACATGTTGTGTAATCAGCTCCAAAAATAGAAGAAAAGGGATATCAACGCCTTATAAATAAGCCACTTCGAGGGGGAAACCTCCAATACATTACATAAATGAACAATTCTTGGATGATCCAATTTACAAAACCTCCTTTCTATATATAGGAGTCCATGGGGCCATAATGTAATCCTATTGGGCCACAATGTAATCCTAGCCGACCTAACAATAATAATTTAAGGGCACAATAATAATAAAATGGGGGTTACAAGGGTACAATAATAACAATAAGGGGGTTACACTAACAACAATAAGGGACTATACTAGTAATATAGGGACCTAACAAAACATTTGCCAAAATAAGGATATTCAAGATCCTTAAGATTCTCTAATAGAATCCTCATCGAAGGATTTATCGATCTAGAAAGGAAGCAAGTGTTTCATCAGGAACTCTAACTTGTGAAGTTCATGGAATGATGGTATGATGACATAAGAGATGAAGCAGATCAAGGGATTAAAGAAATTTCAATCAAGGAAGTTGCTGAAAGAATACTAGATGACCTGAAGGTAAATGAGGCATGTATGCTTGTATTTAATATTATAATGTCATGTCGTATGGTTGTAGGTAACATTGATCACTACTTCTATCGTGAGAAGCATGATTAAAGGAAAGGGATCTCCTCCTCTAAAAGGATGCAAAAAGGCATGGTTCACACTATATGAAATCAACATAATATATTATCATATGAAGTATGAGATGATTGGAAACTATTAAGGAACTCTGATTGGAAGCTCCTGGGAATAAAATTGTGTGGAAGGAAGAGATCATGAGAAGTGCAACTGGTAAAAGGCAGTCAATATCCAAGGAAGAAGAGTTGACTAGGATATCTCCTAGGAAGATATGTGGACTTTGATAGAAGTCTGGAAAATATAGAGACCCTTGAAAATACATATCTTTAGGAGATGTGTCAATCTATAAACAAAGGATGTCGATGCCTACAAGAAGATGTCAAGGTGAAGGATCATCACTAAGCTAACTTTTGATTTAAAAGTTCATATCTATAATTAATCAATATTTGATGAGCTTATGCAACTCTTCCAATTGGAAGTATCCACAATTGATAACCATATGGCAGGATGAAAGATCCTTGAAAGAAATATGGTTCGAAGGGAAGCAACATAACATAAAGCTACATCATATGGGAATATTGATGGATCATTTTCTGTTCGGCATGACTCATGGATGAAAGTGATGGATGATCTGTGCCCTATGAAGAGATCCAAAAATTGAAGGCTCCTCAATTCATGACATCAACGGAAGGAGTCCTTCATGAGTAGCTCGATGTTTCCATCGTTGTTGCTACAGGTCCCTAATTAAGAGGGATTCTGGTAATAAGTTTCTTAATTGGTAGAAACTTCGTAATTCCTAAGCCAAAAATAAAGCTTAGGTACATTCTTTGTGTAAGTTTATTCCTCTGTGGAATATGTCCTCCCTAGTTAAGAGGGAGAAATAGACACATCATTCTGGACTTCACCTGGAAGACAGAATGTGGGATTGGGTAATCATTTGGCATCTGATACTCTTTAAGAATGTGATAAGACATTCTAATAAGAGTAGTCATGAAAGGATGGATATTATTTGAGGATTAGATATCTCGATAAGAATAGTCCTTTAAGGTCATACTCAGTGAACACTTGGGTGGAGTATGTACCTTGGAGACAATGATAAAGGGTAGCTCTTGGAGAGATGGAGCTATTAGTCAAGGCCTTGCACTATGACAATGCTAGATAATATGATCCTATAATAGATGTATTACCAATCAAATTATTCTTATGAGATTCTTCAGATTGAAAGTGACCATGTACCATTATGAATACCTCCCTAGTTAAGAGGGAGTGTTGGAAAGTGTAACTAGGTTCGGTCTTCATAAATGACTATGTAATTATGAATTTATGTAATAAAGAAGACAAAGATAATAAAATGTATTTTATAATGCTTGCTTCATGGGTTTCATGAGCGAGGAGTTTTTATTATAGGTCAAATACTTCTTCTTGATGACTTTAGGAGTTTGTCATCTTGTCATAAATATAATTTAGATTCATGTATATGAAGTGATGTTACACTAGTAAAGGGACAAATTATTGGTGTAAAAGTATACTCCTAACCCTTATCACTATGCTCCATCAAGTCAGCTACAATATATGATGATAATTCTCTTTGATCATGTTAGCCTACACACAGATAGACATGTCGCCCTAAAAGGAGGGAGACAATCCCTATATATAGAAGAACCGTGGTTCCATTTGAAGCAAGGATATTGGACAAGTCTGTGATAGGAGAGTGAAGGTTGGGTCTGCAATTGGAGCAAGGAAAGAGGTCAATCAATGAAGGAATAAAGACATACATATATACTTCTATGTAGGGTACATCATAACTCGCATATCAAAGAAGGCTGAGACCTATTAAAATGAAGGAGAAGTATGTTATCTATTGTGTAATACAGTGCTAAAAGAGAAGAAGGTATAGCGAAGAAGAGGAATATTGTCAGATCAAAAAAAGAAGTATATTATCTATGTTTTGGGACAACAACTATATCTAGAATATCTCTGAAAAGGGCCGAAGTTTTCTATAGTACAAAGGAAGGGTCACTACAGTGTGAAAGAGATCTCAGAATTAGGCATGAAGGATGTAATAAGAAGACCGAAGAGGAGTTCCTAGGAGTCCAAGGCTAGATCAAAGGAAGAAAAATGAGAGACACATTGTTTGGGACTGCTAGACTAGGGACCGAGCTTCCCTAGTGCAAGTGAAGTGCAGTGCAGAAAAGAAGTTCATCATAAGGAGCCGAGAAGAATAGTGACAAGGGTCTTGGAGGTATACTGGTGTCAAGGGTTTGGGTCATGATCATGGTATTCTTCAATTGAAGATCTATAAGAAGAATTACTTACGGGTTTTCCTCTCCAAGAGGGAGAGGTTTTGGCCCTGGCTTGCTAGCCTAAATATTTGTGTCTCTTGTGCATTTGATAATTGACTTGATGAAGAACGTAATAATATAATGAAGATAATATCTAAGTGTAATAAGCATAACAAGTACAACACAAGCAATTATCAAGTAAGAGAATTGAATTAAACACTGCCCTACCAAATTCTCAACACCAAGAAGTAGAAGAACATGATGAAAAGAAATCCAAGAAAGAAGGGATTTACCTTCACTATTAAGATCCCTATGGTAAGAAAAAGTGAGAGGTGAAAAGACCTCCACTATGGTTAAATATTACTATTAGATGGAAAGCATTGTTAGCATGCATCATATTACAAGCATACAATTGAAGTAAGAGCTTGTGACATCATTGCAAAAGCTTGAAAGAATTGCTGAAGTGGAAGTCTACATGGTTGTAGCAAGAAAGGAAGTAGATCTTGGTAATCTTAATGGAAGCACTAGTACATATAGTTAGAAGAAATTCATCTAGCATAAGAATGTTTCATCATCCACAATTATCATCATTAGGAAGGAGAATTTGCAGGGTGAGGATAATCAAGATCCTCCGTTGGAATCTTCATTAGAAGGTTAACTTCTACTTGGAAGAAGTAAGTGTCTAGTTGATCATTCCACCTTGTGTGGGATACATTGTTTAAAAGGATGATGGCATGATTGCATAAGCAATGTAGCATGTCAAGATGGTTGAAGTAATTTTAATCAAGGAAAGGAAGTTTCCAAAGGAAATCTGGATGACCAAAAGGAGAAAAGAGGCATGTATATATATTTGATAAATTATGTCATATCATCATATAGCTGCAAACATCATGAGTGAATACTCTACCTCATAAGCATGATCGTAGAAAAGGGATCTCTTCCTTTGGAAAGATGCATAAAGACATGGTTCACATATTGACAATATTAAATCAATGTAATATGTCCTCATATGGAATATGAGGTAGTTGACAAAGATGAAGGGACTATGGATGGAAGTTCCTAAGGAGAAATATGTGAAGAAAGAAATAATAGATCATGAAAGATGAAAATATAGTCACATAAGATAAGAGAAAGTGCTCAAACGTCGGATGACTAAAATAATTAGCTATGACATCGCCACAGAAAAGGTAAGGTTCGAAGACTGATGAAGTTTGTAAAGAAAAGAGACCCTTGACATTGAAAGTCTTGGAGATGTGTTTATGAATGTGCAAGATGTTGATGTTGCAAGAAATCAGATGTCATGATGAAAATGCCATCACAAAAGGTAACTTTTATTTGATGTTCATTTTTATTATTTTTGAACAACATCTCAATGGGTTGATACAAGGCTACCAAAAGAGAATTGTGGATGTCACCTACAACAAGCACTCATGTGGTTAGATAGAAGATATTGAAGGAAAAATGACTTGGAAGAGGTAGTTGTATGAAGAAAATCCAGTTGTGGACTATAAGATCACTTTCCTATGGAGAGAAGGATGACATGAATAACATGGTTGGTGAAGGAAAGTGATGGATGGTTGATGCCCTACAAGATGAAGGCTCCATAAGGATGAAGATGAAATTCATGACATCGAATGAAGGAGCTCTATGAGCAACTAAAGGTACCATGATATCCACCAAAGAATAGATAGTTGTTGTTGGAAATAAGTCCCTAGTTAAGAGGGAGCTTGGACAAGTCCCTATATAAGAGGGGGCTTGGTTACATTCCTTTTATAGGAACGGGTATATCTTCCCTAGTTGAGAAGGAGAGATAAACACATCATTATTGTCTTCACTTTGTGAAGAAAGAATGGAGAATTGGATAAGCATCTAATATCTGATACTCTTTAAGGATGAGGTAGGGCATCCAAGATAAGAGTAGTCATAGAGGAAATTCCTTGAGGATGTGTCATTCCAAGATAGGAATTTTCCTAGAAGGACATACCCTGCCGAGTGGGGTATGTTCCTTGAGAGACAATGATGATGGTATTTAATAGTCATTGATCTCATCAACATTGTGCTCTGATCATGTGGAGAGATATAGTTGTTAGTTAAGGCCTTAATAGGTGAAAATTTTGGTTGGTACGATGAAAATAGATGGCTTACCAGTCCAACTTTTCTTATGAGAATTCTTCAGTTTGAAGATGTTTATGTACCTTGTATGGATTATGAATACCTCCCTAGTTAAGAGGGAGTGTTGAAATATGTAACTAGGTTCGGTATTCATAATGACATATGTAACATGATTTTATGTATTTATTTTAAAGAGAAAAATAAATTTATTATTTTTATTCTTGAGGCATGGGTTTCATGCTCAAGGGAAATTTATTTTTAGGTCAAGCACCCATTGAGTGCTTCTAGGGCTTGTCATTGAGTCTACAAGTCAATTGAGTCATTGTGATGTATGGAATCCCTTTTAGAAATGTTACATATTGTAAAGAAAATTTATTTGAGTCAAATACCCTCCAATACCTTGTCAAACAAGTAACAACAAGTCGACCTACATGAATGAAAAAGTCGGCCTAAAGATAAAAATTCGTATCCCTCAAAAGCCTATAAATAAGAAGGAAATCAACCTCATTTGGACATACTCTCAAGAAATTTCAATCTCCTCAAGATAAAATATGGAAGAGGACAAAAAATAAGAAGAAGGGAAAGATTGAAGTTTTGGGCCTCTCTCTCTCTCTCTCTCTCTCATGTTAGTGTTTCTACATTTGCTGGGCAAGTTACTCGGCAAGTCGAAGTGATGGAAAGTTGTTTGAAAAGTCAAAGTGTTGGAAATTTTTTGGGTCAATGTTGCAAAATAAATTATTGGGTTGAAGTTGCATAAGAAACTGTTGGGTCGAAGTTGCGGAAGAAACTGTTGGATCAAATTTACAAAAGAAACTGTTGGGTCAAAGCTGCAGAAGAAACAGTTGGGGTCGAAGTTGTTGCAGTAAAAATTGTTGGAAAGAAATCTCATTAAGGAGAAAGGTTGACTTGGTATTGGAAGGGTCTGTGTCAAGGGTCTTAGGTCTTGGAATTCATCATTTGAAGATTCTATAAGAAGAGAATAATTCTTGTGGGTTTTCCTCTCAAGAGGAGAGGTTTTGGCCCTGAATAATCGCCAACATCTTGTATCCTCTTGTCTCATCGTTCTTTATGATTTGGTAGTTGTTTGATGATAAAAACACAAAATAGAATTAAGAAAATCAAGAAGTTAATTAAGTAAAAATACATCACAAGAAGTTATCAAAGTAAGATAAATCACCTAATCTCGCTACCCTAGATTTCTCAACATTTAGAATTCAGTTCGGTTATTTGTATATATGTTATAGTATTTATATGTTGTAAGACTAATGTTAGTATGGTGAATCATTGATGATAATGTTTGAATCCTTTTCATAAATGAAATTGTGAACAAGCCTTGTATAGGCTTTGGGAAGCTTGATGGTAATTGTACCTCTCTGTTGAACTTTCAATGACAATCTAATAGAAGAAAAATAATAATTTGGAAGCACTTTACCCCTTGTGGGGTTTTTTCCCTGGTATCCAACCTATCCTGATGTCTCTATGTGTTCTTGTTTTTCTTCTATCGTCCCTTTATTTTCCGTTGCATTGTTGCTGATATTGTTATTTCTACATAATTGAATATGATTTAATGATGTTATAATGCTATGGGGTGAACTCAATATGTAAATGATGAAACATATAATGATGCAATTATTTAAAGAAAAGAACAATATAGACCTAAGAGAAAAATTAACAACAGGAAGAGATCAAAGTTTTAGGTCCAATTTGTAGTAGGAGGAAGTGAAAAAACTTGGAGCTGGAAGGAAGAAAACCGTATATTGACCTCGTTGACCTTGGAAGAGTTGTCTTTCTCTAGGAAGGTCTCAAGAGGCATTTGCATTAGGGTTTCTAGAGAAGTTGCAAGGCTGAAATTGCAAGGTCGAAGTTGCAAGAAAAGTTGCAGTATTGAAGTTGGCAGGTCGATGTTGTAGTATTGAAGTTGGTTAGTGCAGAATCAAGGAAGGACTTGAGGAAGGTCTGACTTGGTACTTGGAGAAGGAATTTGTCTAGGGTTTGGGTCTTTTTATCTCATTTGAAGCAGACTCTAAGAAGAGAATAATTTTCGAGTTTTCCCCTTGGAGGGGTTTTTCCGTGGCTAAGAGCCTAATATCTATGTCCTCTATTGTTGTTATTATTGTTCTTGATATTGTTTGATGAAAAGATATAACTAAAGAACACAAAGAAGATAAATAAGGTTCACAAGAAAATAGCAAGGTTAAGGAAAATAAGATTAATAGTTGCTAGTAGCCATTTTCCAACATTATCTAGTCATATAATGGGGGTTCTAAAGGGCCAACTATAGTAGTGGTAGTTATTGTGACCGTTCAGTGTAGAGTGGACTAGGTCCACTATGGTTGGCATTGTAATTGGAGCTTTTCTCACAGGAGGCTTCACCTTCAAACAAGCCCACAAGCATTTCTAATATTTTTGAATATCTTTAATACAAGGGATATATTTCGCAGGTTTTAAACTTATTTGCTCTTGTATTTTCCTTTCTTTCTCCATTTAATTTCTTTAAATATTGTTCATGTTATGTTATTTTTTTTAATTACGTACATTGCCACATTATAGATACACCTCAGGAGGAACCCCTAATCTACCTGCATGCTTTATTCAACATTTTCATTTTTCAACCCTTGTAGTTGATTGGCTACATTGATAAAATTAAGTTGATTATTTTAATCGATAGTGGAAATACCCATAATTTTATTCATGGACGAGTGGTTGAGGAAACCCATTTTTATTTCCATGGTATAATGATGAAAAGTGATGGCAAGTGTGAGAAGGTGCAACTGCAACTAAGGGAATAATAGCTCAATAACAACATGTTTTCTATTGAAATAAGTAGTTGTGATGTGGTACTAGGAGTGGAAAGGTTACAAACATTGGGCCTAGTTACCATGAGCTCATACACTTGAGAGGTTGAAGCTCCTTGGAAATTATTAACTCTCACCATATGGAAAAGCTATTGTAGAAAGGTGACTATGGAATTATTGCCCAAATCAATGCATCCAAGTTGTCAATAACCCACCACAAGAGATATGAATTGATTTAAAAATGATATTTCATAAGTATCAACAAGTGTTTTTCACACACCATGGCTTACTCCCTTCATGAGGTGAGCATGACCTTGTTATTTCATTGGATTATAGTTAGTCAACCACCAATTGCGTGTCTTTATTGGCACCCTTTTACACAAAAAAATGCAATTGAAAATATTGTCCAAAACTTGTTGGAAGCAAGTGTTATTCATCCTAGCACTGGCACTTATTCATCACTAATGGTCATGGTATTGAAGAAATAAGTAAATTAGTGCATTTGTTTGGGCTTTTGTGCTCTCAAGAAGATCACCATCACAAACAAATTCCCCATCCCAATTATTAATGATCTATTATATGTGCTTCACCATGCCAATTTTTTCACTAAATTAGATCTTCACTCAGGATACCACCAATTAAGGATGGTGGAGATGGAAATTTCCAAGACTATTTTCCATCTTGATGAAGGTCGTAATGAGTTTTTAGTGCTTCCCTTTAGCCTTTGCAATGTCCCATCCACTATTTAGAGCACTGTGAATAAGATTTTTCAACATTTTATATGCAATTTGTTCAACGTGCTTGTATTCTTTCATGATATCTTGATTTATAGAAAAACATGGGCAGCACATGTGAAGCATGTTGAGCCTTGCAAATATTTAGGTACAATCATTCCTTAAACATTTCAAATGTTCTTTTGTTGTTTCAAATGTAGAATACTTGAGTCACATTGTCAATAAATATGGGTTACAAATGGATCCTAGAAAGATTAAAGCTATGAAAGATTGGATGAAGTGTAAATCCCTTCACCACCCTACTTAAGAAAAATGCATTTATATGGAATGAGGCATATATCGAATGAGGTAGTTGAGTAGGCCTTTTCCACCTCAAAGAAGGCCACGTGTACTACAAAAATCTTAGTTTTGCCAAAGTTCACTAATATGTTTGTCATGGAATGTGATGCTTCGAGACAAGGCATTGGAGTTATATTGATGCAATGAGGGTGCCCCTTGTAATTCACTAGCAAACAATTGTGTGGCATAAATTTGGGCAAGTCCACCATGAGAAATACATGATGTCTATCCTTCATGTTGTGAATATATGACATACACATCTCATTGGAGGTGTTTTCGAATCAAGGCAGATCATCATATTTTGAAGCCTTTTTTGTGTTGAGAAATATATTAGGGCAAAGATTAGATTGATTTCTCTTTACTTGATAACTTCTTGTGATGTATTTTTAATTTTTCTTACTTATTAGCTTCTTTACTTATTATTATACTTGTGTATCATAAAACTTATACCAAAATAAGGAAAATAACTAAGTAGAAAAGAACACATAATGTAGGTTGCAAGCTAGGGCCAAAACCTCTCCTCTTGAGAGGAAACCCCACAAATCTCTTCTCTTCTTATAGATTCTTCAATTGACGAATTCCAAGACCTCTAAATCAAGACCAATGCCCTCTAAGACCAATTCCAACCCTTCCGGATGATGTGCTTCATTTTTCCAAGTCAAACCCAATCAAATCTCTTCCAACATCAAACTTTGACCTCCCAACTGCAGAATTTCGGCCTCTACTGTAGATCTGAAATGTCGGCCCTCCCAGCAGCAACTATTGCCACACGTGTGAGCTTATACTGGCCTCCCAAGGCTTACCTATACCTTTGCTTGTATTTTCTCTTCCTTATGGAGCTTGAGTATGACTTATTGTGACCTTCGTTGACCTCTTTTTTGTTCCTTCTTCAAGATCGAACATGTAGGAGAAAAACCCTAGACCAATAGCAAAAATCCTAGCCCTCCTTCACACATGTGAGAGAGATATAGCCCAAATACAAGTTTTCTTCGTCCTTTTCCTTCTTTTCTTCCTTTTTCTTCTTCCTCCTTCGCTTGGATGATTGAGTGATGAATGTATCCCAAGGAGGTCGAGTTTCCTCCTTTATATAGGCTTCTTAAGGTGGATGTAGCTCCTTAATTTAGTTTGACTTGCCAGCTGCTAGGTCGACTTGGTCTTGAAGGGTATTTTGACACTTTTAAGGACAAAAAACATTTCTTTACAAGATACAATGTGCCCGATGGAGTCTTCAACTTATGACAATGACTCTTTTGACTTCTTGACATAGGAAAAACCCTAGAAGCACTTAATGGGTGCTTGAACTATAAAATAAAAGACCTTGAGCATGAAATCCATGCTCCAATAATAATAATAATAATTTTTCTTTCATTTTACAATATACAATAATCAAAAGTACAATTCATATTTATGAAGACCGAACCTAGTTACACATTTTTCAACACTCCCTCTTAATTAGGGAGGTATTCATAAATGGTACATGGACTTTCTCAAACTAAAGAGATCTCATAAGAGTTGGACTAGTAACCCATTTTTTTTAAATCATATCAACCAACATTATCATATAACAAGGCCTTGAATAACAACCCTTCCCTCCACAAGATTAGAGCACAATGTTGGCGAGACCAATGATTTATAGACACCATCATCATTGTCTCTCAAGGTGCACACCCCACCCGGGTGTTCATAGAGTATCACCTTCCTTGGAATATTCATATGTTGGATAGCTAGTACTCAAAAAATATCGGTCCATGACTAGGATGCCCTACCTCATCCTCAAAGAGTATCGAATGTCAGATGCTTACCCAATCCTCGATTTTGTCTTCCCAAATGACGACAAGAATGATGTGTCTATCTATCCCTCTCAACCAGGGAGGATACATCAACCACACCAAGCTTGTCTCTTAAACACACAAGCTTCTTATTAGGAATAACTTTTTTCAATATGTTAACTACCTGCTCATCGGTGGATATATATTATAGTTGCATCACACCATATTGTACTAGCTTCTGAATGTAGTGGTAATTGTTGTTGATAAGCTTTGTCTTTCCATGAAACATTGGGTATTTATAGAACCATATACAATTGGTGCTATCACAATGTATCACTGTAGGGTCCATTGGTCCTTCAAATAGGTCAGATAGCAGCTTCCTCAACCAGACAAATTCTTTGCTTACTTCACAAGATTCAATATACTCAGCCTCAACACTACTCAAAGAAATTGTATCTTGATTTTTGCTCATCCATGAGATCATGGAGGATACCAAACTGAAACATCCTCTTGTAGTGATTCTTCCATCCTGCTCACTGCCTCCCCAGTTGGAATTTGTATATCCAATCAAGTGGACATCATTCCTCCTATCATATTTTAGACAATAGTGGATTGTTCCTTGTAGATATCTCGGTATATATTTTGTTGATATCCAATGATCATGCTTCGGATCCACTTGGAATTGACTGATACATTTAATTCAAAACATATGTTTGGTCGAGTATTCACTAACTACATTAGTGAGCCAATTAATTTTCTATACCTCGAAGGATCCACAGGGCTTGATTCAGAACTCCTTAGTCTTTTCAAGTTTTTGATCATTAGGGTTGTCATTGGTTTGCAATCCATCATGTCAAAATTCTTCAACATATTGATCACATACTTTCCTTGACCTATATAAATATCATCAAGTCCTTTCCAGACTTGTAGTCCCTAATAGTAGTGCATCAGCCCTAGATCTTTCATGTCAAATTCTACTGCTAGTTGTTTCTTACATTCTTCAATTCGACCTTCCACACCTGTCAAAAGAAGATCATACACATATCGAATCTCCTTCACAACCTTAGTATAAAGGTTTAGATCAGCAGAACTCTTTGTGAAGCCTAATATTTGTAGGTATGCATCCATCCTAACATGCCATGTCCTTGGTTCTTGCTTGAGGCCATACAATTTTTTCTTCACTCTGCAAACGTATTCCTTTTTATCTTTAACTTCAAATCCAAAGGGTTTCTCTATATAAACTTCCTCATCAATTGTGCCATTCAGGAATGCAATCTTGACATCCATTTGGTGGATGTTCCATCCCATCGACTCTACCAAATAGACCAATGAACGAATAGTAGTATACCTTATTGTTGGAGCAAATTTCTCTTCATAGTCGATGCCTTCTTGTTGAGAGAAGCCCCTAGCCACAAATATTGCCTTATATTTATCAATACTTCCATCTGTTGCATGTTTGATCCTGTAGATCCACTTGGAAGTTACCATAGATTTGTATTCAGGCCTAGGTACGATCTTCCAAACTCAATTCTTCATTATAGATTGATATTGTTCATTCATGGAATCCTTCCATTCTTGGTGATTGACAAATTCTTCAAAATTGGATGGCTTTGCTTCTATTAGTTTTGTCATGTAGGTTGCATACCCAGAATAACGTTTGGGCTTCTTGATTTCCCTGAATTTACCTTGATTTGCTCCATGACCTTCTGCATCTAGGAGTGTAGACTTCAACCAATTAGGTATTTTTCTAGTTTTGGGGATTACCACATATTGTATAGGTTCATTGGGACCTTCATCTTCATGGTTTTATTCTTCTTTTTCCCTAGTAACTTCTTCATCATCAAAGTCCATAGGGAGATTCTTTGATTTCTTGAATGAAATACTTGCATTAAATATTACATCCCAGCTGAATTATATTCGGTGTCCTTCTTTTATGTAGATCCTATAGGCCTTAGAAGAATTACTAAAGCCAACAAATGTTCCCTTCATGCCTGATGGATCCAACTTCTTTCTCTTGTCCTTAGGTATATGAATATAGATAGGACAACCAAAAATTCAGAGATGATCCACGGTTAGTTTCTTCCCAATGAACACTTATTTGGGAGTCTTGTTATCTAATGACCTATGGGGACTTTGATTTTCTATGTTTACAGATATCTTTGTAGCTTCAACCCACAAATATTTCGGTAAATCTTGATCATGTAACATTTCTTTTACACTTTCTTCAATGGACCAATTCTTTCATTCAGAAACTCCATTTTGTTCAGGATTATATGGGCCTAGCAGCTCCCTCTTAATCCCAGACTCCTTATAGAGACCGATTATTTCCTTAGATGTGTATTATCCTCCATTATTGGATATCAATATCTTGATTCCTCTTTTTGTAAGGTTCTCTAATTCAGCTTTGAATTCTTGAAATTTGGTAAATACTTCATCCTTGGATTTCTTTAAGTAAACCCAAGTTTTCCTTGAATGGTCATATATAAATGTGACATAATATATATGACCTTCAAGTGATTTAGGAGACATAGGACCACAAACATCAGAATGAATAAGATCCAGGATTTCTTTTGACTGTGAAGCATTGCTTCCAAAAGGTCTCTTGGTGTTCTTACCCAATGAAAATCCCTTGCATACTCCTTCGTTATCTTCTTTGAGTTCGAGGATTCCATCTACTATTGAATTTAGGGTTGGAAGGATTTTGAAATGGATATGATTGAATATTCTATGCCAAAGTTCACATGGGATGATTTCAATTTGAACTAAAGCTTGATCAAGAAGAGAAATCAACCTGTAAAGTCTTCCTTCACGAATCCCAATTACTCTAGCATTTTCTATGCTTGAGTTTTTACCCAATATTAAAAATTTTCCATCATTGAAAGCCACTATATCACCTTTATTTTCTAGACTTGAAATAGAGAGTAATTTCTTATGCAAACCTGGAACAAATAGGATGTTGTTGAGATGAATATTGCCTCCATTCTCCAACTCTATTGAGGTTGATCCAATTCCTCTCAAAGGATAGATCTTATTATCACCAAGCTCTACGAAATAAGAATACTTTCCTTTTGAATTTTTTTTTAGTTTCTTGTGATGACCGGTCATGTGTCTTGATGCTCCACTATCGATAACCCAAATCCTCTCATCTTGACATGTGCTAGTGAGTATTGAGAAGAGTCCTTCGTCCTTTGTCTTGCTCACTTCTTTGGAGTAAATAGGAGATTATGTACTTCTTTGATACCCTTCTTGAGATGACTTGATACCTTTGAACACTTCTTTAGAAACTTCTTTAATGTAGTAGATATGTTCATAATTCCCTTAGCCAACCTTAAGATTTGATACCATGTTGATAAATCTATTAGGGAAAAGATTAGATTGATTTCTCTTTACTTGATAATTGCTTGTGATGTCTTTTCACTTTTTCTCACTTATTATATTCTTCACTTGTTATGTTTTTGTATCATCAAACAACTACCAAAACAAGGAAAACAATAGTAGACAAGAACACATATTGTAGGTTGCAAGCTAGGGCCAAAACCTCTCCTCTTGAGAGGAAAACCCACAAATCTCTTATCTTCTTATAGATTCTTCAATTGATGAATTCCAAGACCTCTAAATAAAGAACAATACCCTCCAAGACCAAGTCCAACCCTTCCGGATGACGTGCTTCCTTTTCCTAAGTCAAACCTAGTCAAATTTTTTCCAGTAGTGCAATTTCGACCTCCCAACAGCAGAATTTTAGCCTCTACTGCAGATTTTAAAATTTGGCCCTCCCAACAGTAGTTGCTACAGATGTGAGCTTATACTAGCCTCCCAAGGCTTCCTCATACCTTCGCTTGGATTTTATATTCCTTTTGGAGCTTGAGCATGATTTATTGTGACCTTCGTTGACCTTATTTCTCTTCCTTCTTCAAGATCGAACCTGTAGGATAACAACCCTAGACCAGTAGCAGAAACCCTAACCTCCCTTCGCACGTGTGAGAGAGAAATAGCTCAAAGATAGTTTTTTTCTCTTGTTTCCTTCTTTTTTGGCTTCTCATTCTTCCTCCTTTGCTTGGGTGAGTGAGTGATGAATGTGTCCCAAGGAGGTAGATTTTCCTCATTTAGATAGGCTTATCAAGGTGGACATAGCTCCTTAATTTAGTTTGAATTTCCAGCTGCCAAGCTAACTTGGTCTTGAAGGGTATGTTGACACTTTTTAAGTTACAATGTGCCTGGTGGGGTCTTCAACTTATGACAATGACTCTTTTGACTTCTTGACCTAGGAAAAACCCTAGAAACACTCAATAGGTGCTTGACCTATAAAATAAAAGACCTTGAGAATGAAACCCATGCTCCAATAACAATAATAATATTTTTTCTTTCATTTTACAATATTCAAGAATCAAAAGCCCATTTCATATTTATGGAGACCAAACCTAGTTACACATTTTTCAACACTTTGTAACAATACTTATCATCAATTGAGTGGAACAAGTGGGTTATTAAGATGCTTAGCTATGATTATAAGATCATATATAAGAAAGACAATGAGAATGCAGTAGTTAATTCTTTATGTAGGAAATATGTGGATGAAATATCCCTCTTTGCTATATTCTTACCTACACATAATCGACAAGCTAAATCTAGCCAAGAATGGTTTAAAAATGACAAGGTTGATTAAACAGACCTTAATCCCCCTAAATAATATGATTGGCAACATGATTCGTTGTAGTCTAAAGGATGCATATTTCTAGTGCAAAATTTTGTTCTAAAACAAGTGGTGTTAGGGGGAGCTACATTCATCTCCAACCTTTTACACCTTCGTGGACATAATTTATTCTATTCAATTAGGAGTCAACATAAGCACCTTGGAATGGGACCCAAGGGTACAAATGAGCTCATTAGATCCCTTCAACATTGCAATTAGTACTTGCACATGGGACACTAGCTACTTTAATATGGTGGTCAACACTTGTATTTGGGACACAAGTTTATGGACTAATTTCATGCACTACTTGAACACTGCGACAAACCCTTGCACATAGGATCCTAGTTACTTGGCCTACTATAGCATTGTGATTAACACCTATACATAGGACCATGGTTTATGATTGTACATCCTCACTATGAGTGAGGGAAATGTAACCAGAAGGGAAATGGAATGCTAGAATTCATCTTTGGGGTATAATTATGGGTTGAAGGGCCCATTAGAGTAGTAATAATCACAAATCCATTTAGTGTAAAGTGGATTGTGTCCACTATGGTTTTTATTATTAAATAAACCCCACTATTTATTCATTATGGAATAAATGCAATGTGGTCTCATTAAAGAAAGTCCACTAAGTAGTTAGGAGATGGTTATAATTAGGGTTCTCTACTTTAGCTATAAATAAGGATGGAGTCCTCCTTCTACATATGTATTAAGAGTATTTTTCACTGGAGCTTAGGTCATTGAGAGGCTGGCCTACCTTAAGAGGCAAGTGAAAATGAACGAATTCCTTCCATAACAAGATCATTGTAAGGCGTTGCCCCACTTTGAAGGTATTTCAATATATAAAGTGTGAACATTTAAAGATATCTTTATTATGATTCACATTTAAAGGTCAAAAATCATAACAAAAGTGTTACCAATTGATTCAACAAAAAGAGCTTAAAGGAGGAAACAAAGTACCCTCCAACATAGATTAATCATATGTTGCATATGCAAACCACTCATTAGGTTTGTTGGAAATACTGAGGGGGGGGGAGGGGGGGGGGGTGAATCGATATTTCTTTTCAATTTTTATTTCTACCAGTTATATCACTTATAATTAGAACATAAAATGAACAATAAGAATAAATGATTTTATTAATTAATTATTTACAATAAATAAAGTAAAATAATGTCTATGGATCCAACCCTAGATGAAGACACCAATCTTCAATCCTTCCAGGCACCAACCTATACTATGCCAAGCACCAAATTGGACTTCACAAGGCTCCAACCCTATCTTCCCAAGGCACCAACCTTGTCACTTTGAGGCTCCCACCCTATCACTGGTACAGGCACCAAACTGGTCTTCTTGAGGACTCCTATCCTCTAGGGCTCCAACCCCCAGCTTCATTTTGTCAGGATAAGTTCAGTAGTTCTTCACAACTCCCAATAATATCTGCAACGAGCCTTGTCAATCTCTTGGCGAGCGCTGCCTTCTCCAAATCACTTCATCAATGACAACCTTGTCTTATTTAGAAGGTGTCTCCATAGCTCTTCATGGTACCCAACAAAGGATCTCCAAAATCACCTCATGATGACTAATGCATCATGGTCTCCAAGGATGCCTTCAAAATGTCTTCAACATTCCTTCAAACTGTCATAAATATGATACCCCAATAACTCTCCAAGAATGTCTTCAATAGGCTGCACTAAGCCTACTCCAAAAACTTCTTTAATAGGTCTACCCACCAAACAATTCTTCAACAAGCTTCTTTTACCAAGACTTCAAAGATCCTTCACTGTTATAGTCTTTAAGATTCAATGTTTTAAACAAATTCAAGAAATGAGATATGAATTCCTTATGGTTTATTGCCAAAAAGGAGGCTCTTTTAATGCTGGCCTGAAGGTGACATTACAGGCTACAGTGGCCCTTTAACCCTTTCTCAAAAGACTGACCTCTGAAACATAGATTCTTTCTGAATTAAGCCTTTGAAAACTTAGCTTAGAGAAGGCAGGACAATTGTGGGATTAGACTTGGATCCAATCTTGGATTAGGCCTTAGATAGGTCTAGAATTTTCTTAGAGTGACACTGCTTATGCTTCAAATTTATGTCATGGTCAATGAGTTGAGCTCCAGAAAATAATGGCTAGGCCTAAAAAATAAAAACGTCCCACAAAAGGCTCCAAATTAGCGCACAAATCTTGCATCAATAATTCCTCAAAGTCATGCAAAATAAACCTCAACAAAAAAATACCTCTAAAATTATCCACAGGTGAATAACTGACCCTCCACAAACGATTGTCTATAGGTTTAATGTATGGCACTGAGGCTCCACAGGTCAAGTATGAGCCTTCTGTCTTCAGGTCCAAAGTATCACAGGTTTGAGGGCTTGCAAATCCAATCCTTCATAAAAGACTGTCCCGAGGTCCGTAATTTGTAATTCCTTCACAGGTCTATGCAAACTATCTTTATTGTATTGTATATTCTCACCGAATTTCTTGGTCAAACTAGATAGTCTGAACCTCCTTTTGTTCTGCCCATCCGAAAATTTCAAAGATAAAGATCCAAAATTCTGACTATGAAATGAAGTCTGCCCACTTATTTATAGTGGTTTGTCCTCACAAAAAGACATGACTATTGGGTGAAGGGACACCATGAGGGCCAACCAGTGTTTTTCATTAAATATTTATTATGTAAATTTAATTTTAGGCTAGCCAATATGTTTTAAATATCGAAGTCAATCTATATTTCGATTTTTTTTTTTTGTGAGTTGTCTTTGATGGAATAATTGGCACGTAGCCTAATCACAATACCTTACATTTTTCTTCATCCTGGGAACACCGAGAGAACCTTACTGACACCATTATAATAAAAAGTATTCCTTGTTGTCTAACTAGCTAGAGCAACTAAGGACAACATTATCTTCATACTAAGGCATCAAGTTTATAAGCATTTTCAAACTCTTTATTTCATAGGTGATCATTCAATTTTTGGAATGCTTCAACGATTTTAGGGCTTTTTTGTTTATCATACTAGGCATGAGATCATAAGGATTCATATTATCGTTCCACGGTCAACTTACATTATGCCACTAATTTCATATAATAATTCTAGGGCATATTAGGGCATCACTTTATTTAGGGATTTAGGGCATCACACAGTGAGGACTTCATGTATGAGGTTATGGAATCTTCCCATTCTGACAACAAGATTTGTCATAAATGCATTTAGATCATTAACACAAGGACTAAGGTTTCCTCCTAGGGTTTGCATGAGGTTAGGGTTACAAGGATTATTCATGTATCGCAAGAATATCTTCCATATCCAACAATGCCATATTGACATCAATGACAACTTTGACCAACAATCTCCCCCTTTGTCATTGATGACAATATTCTTTCCCTTTCAACAATTTCTCTCCCCCTTTGACATCAATGGCAAATGGGGTGGCCAAGAACTCCCCCTATGAAGCTGCTTCGTAACATGCTGATCCATCGTTTTTTCTTTATCAATGATAGTTCTTCATAGATATGATGCTCCTGCTATCATGGTGCTCTTGCTTCAAAGAAGTTTCTCCCCTAAGCCTTTGCATGCCTTCATGAAGATGTATAAGGTAGATAATCAACTGATTCCCCCTGCTTACATATACTCTTTAGCTCTTCTTTTTTCTTTTGATAAGAAATATTGTTGCCTTGTGATAAAGTGGAAGACATCTTCAATAATGATCCATTAGATGAGTAAAGGATCATGTTCTTCAATTGAGTTTCTCCCGAGAGATGATTTATCACAAGAATATTTTACAAGTGTGGCTCATGAAGAATTTCATTGGGCTTTTTACGGATAGCTTCTGCAAGATTGGTCAAGAATCACAAGCTCCCCCTAATAATATGCATGGTCTCTTTTTTGGAAGAGTTTCATCATCAAAACTTGGAATATCACATCTACCAAGGACGTCTTCATCAAATCAACAACATGAGTTGATGGCTTTAGTGTTCAAGAGACGTCTTGATCCAATTTGCTTCCTTCTCCATACTTGTGTAACTTTCTTCTCTGGCTTGGTTGTCATGGTTTTAGCTTGTTTAGGGACCCAATTCAAGTTACAATCAAGAGAAATATGTCCAATTTTATGGAAATTGAAGCATTTCATATTTTTCATGAATAAGGAATCAAGACTTCTTCTTGCAAATTTGCTTCTAGGAGACTGACTGGGACCATTATATTTGTCCTTGTGGTATGACCTATAATACTTTTCCATTTGCCCAAAATCTGGAGGATGGAAATTGTCTTGATGTAATTCTAAATTCATTTTGTCATGGGATCCTTTGATAAAATTTACTGCCTCTTGTATTTTTTACACCATCTACATATCTTCTTGAAGTAGGGTTTCTTCCAATGTCATCTCGACTCTTCTCCTTGCCTTTGCTGGAATTGGGAGCATCAATATTTCTTCTGGGCTTCCACATACTTGTTGTTTGAAGCATTAGGGTTTGCATCATTCTTGTTTGAAGGTTCAAATGCATAACCAAGACTTGATTTATCAAGATGACATCTTTGATGACTTAGGATGTCATCTAGGTTTGGAGAGCTCCTTAGACTCTTGTTTAGATGATCAAATTCTTTCCTTAGGAGATCAATTTCTTCTTTCATCATATTGCATTCTTCATCCTTCTTTGCTAGATGATTCTCCTTTTCTTCCTTCATATTGGATGGTTCACATGATTGGGCCTTAAGTGAGGTGATTTATTATCTTAATTTGGTGATTTCATCATCCTTTTCTTCTATCTGGCATGTCATGGTGTTTCTTTCCTTTTCTGCTTCATCAACTTGTCTTTTTATGAGTGCCAAAGCTTCCATCGCCTTCTCAGATCCTTGTGCTTGTTTCTTTGCTTATTCTAGTTGAGATCTAAGGGAGGACACCTATTCCTTTTATTGACCAATTTCCGCTTCAATTTTTTTCAAGTCCTTGTGTCTTTGTTCAAGGAGGCTTGACAAAGTGTCTTCCTTTTTCTTTAGTTTATCCAATTGATCTGTCATGGATATGACTTCTTCATGATTTATTTTCTTGTTTTGATGAAAATCCTCCATTAGCTTGGTGAGCTCCTTATATATTTCTTGTACCTAGCTTAAATAGGTCAAATTCATTCCTTGTCTTGTCAAGGTTATGGTCACCATATTGTAATTTCTTCTTAAGCTCTTCATTTTATTTTTTCAAACTGCTTATCTCTTCTAGGGTTATGGATTTCCTTTTTTATTTCCATCATCTTCTTGACTAGTAGTCATAGTCAATGCTCCTTTTCAGTGAAGATACTGGAGTTTGTCCCACATACCTTTTTCCGATGAAAATTTCTCCACTTTTGCCTTTATAGGATCTGGTAGCCCACTCAAGATAGCATTCATTGATTTTGCATTGTATTCCTTGGATTCTCCTTCCATCGTGCTTTCAGTAATAACTGATTCCTAGACTTCAACGCCTTGAGCCATTAAGAAACTCCTCATTCTCATCTTCCATATATCAAAGTTCCCATTGAAAGATGGAGCTTTCCCAATTTGATTGTCTTCAGTTTTCACGGTTGAGGAAGAGACATCTTTAGAAGGATTGGAGGCTTTCTTCCTTGGCTTTGCCATTTGCATTGTAAGGATAAACCTTCAAGTTGTTAGGATTTGAGTGAAGGTATTGAATCTGATACCAATTATTGGAAATACTGAGGGGGGTGAATCAATATTTCCTTTTCATTATTATTTTTACCAGTTAGATCACTTATAATTAGAACACAGAATGAAAAATAAGAATAAATGATTTTATTAATGTCTTGTTTACAATAAATCAATTACAATGATGTGTAGGGCTCAAACCTTAGATTAAAACACCAATATTACATCCTTCTAGGCACCAACATTTATTATGCCAAGCACCGACTTGGACTTCAAAAGGCTCTAACCCTATCTTCCCAAGGCACCAACCTTGTCACTTTGAGGCTCCAACCCTATCACTGGTATAGACACCAACCTGGTCTTCTTGAGGACTCCTATCCTGTAGGGCTCCAATCCTCAGCTTCAATTTGTCAGGATAAGTTCAACATTTCTTCACGGCTCCCAATGACATCTACAATGAGCCTTGTCAATCTCTTGGCCAACACTGCCTTCTCCAAATCACTTCAAATGACAACCTTGTCTTATTTAGAAGGTGTCTTCACAACTCTTCATGGTAACCAACCAAGGATCTGCAAAATCACCTCATGATGACTAATGCATCATGGTCTCCAAGGATGCCTTCAAAATATCTTCAAGATTCCTTCAAAGTGTCACCGATATGCTACCCCAAGAACTCTCCAAGAATGTCTTCAATAATATGAACTAAGCCTGCTCCAAAGACTTCTTTAATAGGTCTGCCCACCAAACAATTCTTCAACAAGATGTTTTTAACAAGACTTCAAAGATCCTTCAATGGTATAGTCTTTAAGATTCAATGTTTTAAACAACTTCAAGAAATGAGGTATGAATTATTTCTGGTTTTTTTCCCAAGAGAAAGCTCTTTTAATGTTGGCCTTAAGGTGACATCATTGGCTACAGTGGCACTTTAACCCTTTCTCAAAAGATTGACCTCTGAAACATAGATGCTTTCTGAATTAGGTTTTCTAAAACTCAACTGAGAGAAGGCAGGATGATTGTGGTATTAGACTTGGATCCAATCTTGGATTAGGCCCTGGATAGGTATGCAATATTCTTAGAGTGACACTGCTTATGCTTCAAATTTTTGTCCTAGTCAATGAGTTGATCTCTGGAAAAATAATGGCTAGGCCTAAAAAAGTAAAACGTCCCACATAAGGCTCCAAATTAGCCCAGAAATCTTGCATCAATAATTCCTCAAAGTCATGCTAAATAAACCTCAACACAAAATTGCCTCTGAAATTGGCCACAAGTGAATAACTGACTTCCACAAGTGATTGTCTATAGGTTCGGGGTATGGCACTAAAGCTCCATAGGTCAAGTCTGAGCCTTTTATCTTCAGGTCCGAAGTATCACAGGTCCGAGGGCTTGCAAATATGATACTTCATAAAATGTTGTCTTCACTGTACTTAATATTCTCACTGAATTGCTTGGTAAAAATGGATAGTCTGAACCTCCTTTTGTTCTGCCCATCTGAAAATTTCAAAGTTAAAGATCCGAAATTATGACTGTGAAATGAAGTTTGCCCATATATTTATAGCAGTTTGTCCTCACCTTCCATTATGCCACTACTTGCATATAAGAATTCTAGGGCATATTAGGGAATCACTTTATTTAGGGCTTTAGAGCATCACTCAGTGAGGACTTCATGTATGAGGAGGACTTAGTGTATGAGGTTATGGTATATTCCCATTCCGACAACAATGTTTGTCATAAATTCACTTAGATCATTAAGGCATGGACTAAGGTTTCCTCCTAGGGTTTGCATGAGGTTAGGGTTACAAGGATTATTCATGTATCACAAGAATATTTTCCATCTCCAACAATGCCATAGTTACATCAATGAAAACTTTGACCAACAGTCTCCCCCTTTGTCATTGATGACAATATTCTTTCCCTTTAGAAAATTTCTCACCCCCTTTGACATTAATGGCAAATGGGGTGCCCAAGAACTCCCTGTATCAAGTTGCTTCTTGACATGTTGCTCCATCATTTTATTCTTTATCAATGATATTCTTTCATAGATATGATACTCATTTTTTCATGGTGTTCTTGCTTCAAATAAATTTGTTAATTTAGATAACCATGGTATGTTCTATGCTTAATGTAATTTTACTTCAATCTTTCTTATAGGCCTAATTCAATTTAGCAATCACATAAACATGAAATTAAAATGCTGATAGAACATAATAATAGATCAAAAGAATACAATCCAAATAATGTAGATCATATTTTGCAATTCTTCCTGTCCACCAAAGATAGAGAGTGATGTGCGTTGTGGAAATCAATAGGATGCATAAGCCAACAAAGTATTTCTCAACATCGGATCAGCCAACCTTCCAAGTGTCACACACAACCCTCAAAGACAACTCATCAAAATTCAACGCAAGTGAACAAAATAATCCCTCATCTAGATTTCTGACATCCATTTCCGGCATCCATATTTCTAGCATCATCCATATTTCCAACATCATCCATATTTCCGACATCCAGATTTCCAGCATCCATATTCACACGTGGGAGAGAGAGAAGCCTCTTCAAGGCTGTATGAACCAACTAGATCATGAGGAATGTGTGTGATGATATGATGATGAAATGGACATCATGTCTCTCCAATTTATATACATCAATGTGTAGGAATTTACAGGGTAAGTTCCTTAGATCAAGAAACAAAGGTCACCGCTTACAAACAGATCACAAATCAGTACACCAGTATAATCACGTGGTTAAAACCCTCAAAGAGGGAAACAGTCCACGGCTTGAGCCAATGCGGAAACTTCAGGTAATTTATTAATATAAAAATAAAAGTTACATATGTTTCTCTCATAAACGGTTACAGGACAAATGACCCTCCATGCTCTTTAAATAGAGATCATGGACCAATCAGGTGTTAAGCCACAGATCAAGTGTCGTTAATACCGAAGTGAGAGATAACCGTCGGATCACTACAAATCATGACCGTTGGATTATAAGTTACAAATGTACATGGTAAAGAAACACACTTTACCTAACTCTACACTAGACTAAGTTATTCTTAACTATTTCCTATGTGTTGGAATATCCTAACATCCCCCCCTTAAGAATAGCTTGGGATAGGATTGAAGGATTTACAAAGGTGACACAAAAGTCCTATGTGTCGAAATATCCTAACATCCCCCCTTAAGAAAAAATTGGGATAGGATTGAAGGATTTACAAAAGTGACACAATAGGAGAAGGAAGGAGGCATTAGAGCCTATCCCCCCTTAATGACAACTTTCCTGAACTACAAGCATGGATCGAAGTTTGGTAAACTTCGCTTCTATGAGAGCCTTCGTAAATATATTGGCTACTTGATCATTGGTTGGACAATACTGCACTTCAAGAACACAATCATGAATGAGCTTTCTGATGAAGTGCATGTGGATTTCAATGTGTTTCATATGCTGATGCTGAACTGGATCTTTACATAGATGAATGGCGCTCTGATTATCACACCAAAGTGTAGTTGGATGATGCTAATGAAGACCAAATTCAGAGAGAATTTGACGAAGCCACATGGCTTCCTTGCTGGCTTCAACTGCACCATGACACTCTACTTCTTTTGAAGAAAGAGAGATGGCACTTTGTTTCTTACAAGACCAAGTAATAGGTCCTGAACCAAGAGTGAATACATATCTGATAGTAGACTTTCGATCATCAGGGTCACCAGCCCAATCAGAATCAGTGAAACCAATCAACAATGGAGATGCTCCTACACTATAATGAATCCCGAACTAAACTGTACCTTGAATATATAGAAGTAATGTTTTAGCTACTTTCTATTGACTTTCATGAGGTTGGTGCATAAATCGAGCGACAAGACCAACGGCAAGGTCAGGACGGGTGTGGGTTAGATACAAAAGTTTACCAACAAGTTGACGATATAAGGTGGCATCAACTTCAGGGGTAGTACAAGTGACTGAAAGCTTGACTCCAGACTGAAAGGGAGAAGGGGTTGGATTACAGTATTCCACGTGAAAGTGGTGTAGAAGATCACATGCATACTTGGACTGAGAGAGGGTAATGCCTTCCTTGGATTGCAAGACTTGAAGACCAAGGAAATAATGCAAGTGTCCTAAGTCTGTCATTTCAAACTTCTTTTTGAGGCTATAATTCACATGGTTTATATGGTTTGGATCACTACCAGTAAGGATAAGATCATCAACATAAAGAACAAGGATGGTGAAGGAATTACCCACTTTCTTGGTGTAGACAGTGTTGTCAGAATGACACCTAGAAAATCCATTATCTAAGAGAAATCTATCCATTTTGGCATACCAAGCTCGAGGAGCTTGTTTGAGACCATAGAGAGACTTCCTAAGGCGACAAACAAGGCTGGAGTCTTTTTGGATAAAGGCAGGGGGTTGTTCCATGTAGATTTCTTCATGCAAATCTCCATGTAAGAAGGCGGATTTAACATCCATCTGATGGACTTCCCATTTAAAGGAGGCAGCAAGGGAAAGAACAAAGCAGATAGAATTCATTTTGGCAACAAGGGAGAAGGTTTTAGTATAGTCAATGCCTTCAAATTGTGAAAATCCTTTAGCAACAAGATGAGCTTTATGTCTATCCACTTTTCCATCTGGTCCAAACTTGGTTTTGTAAACCCATCTGCATCTGACAAGTTTTCTTCCTTTTGGAAGAGGAACAAGATCCCAAGTATCGTTTGCCAATAAGGAACGATACTCTTCATTCATAGCTTCATCCCAATTTGGATGACCGGAGGCTTCTTCAAAGGTTTTTGGATCAATTTTTTATGGAACTTGAGCCAATAAGGAAGAGGCTCTTTCGAACTGAGAACATGTACGTCGTCGATCAGCAGGGTCACCTGCAAGAGAACTTGCTGCATCCCGAGTAGAGCAGACCCATCTTGGAAGTGGTGGAGTATAAGGAACAATTTCAAGAGGTGGAGGAGGATTTTCATCCTCGCTGTCATCATATGAACTAGAAGGAATGCTATTAAAAATAGAAGAGAGAGAGAGAGGTGGCACATATGCCGAATCAGGCTCATAGGCCAAAGGTGGCACACCCGCCGAACTAGGCTCGCAGGCCGATATATGTTCATCAAACTTTACATCTCTTCTAATGATTATTTTTTTGGATTTTGGTTGAAGAAGTCTATATCCTTTGACATCTTCAGAATATCCAACAAAAATACATTTTTCACTCTTAAGTTCTAAAGTTTTATGTTTCGCATCTGGAATATGGGCCCAAGCAACACTTCTAAAAACACGAAAGTGACTTACATCGGGTTTGATTGAGCTCCAAGCTTCTTCTGGAGTTATATTCTTTAAAACCTTGGTAGGAGTGCGATTTACTATGTAATTTGCACAGTTAATGGCTTCTGCCCAAAAATTGAGACCAAGTCCTTTAGATTGAAGGATACAATTAGCCATTTCTTTTAAGGTGCGATTCTTCCTTTCAACTACACCATTTTGTTGTGGAGTATATGGAACAATATGTTGCAATTGAATGCCATGCTCAGTGCAGAAGTTGATAAATTTTTTGTTAACATATTCTCCGCCATTGTCTGATCTTAACTTAATAATTTGATGTCCATATTGTTTCTCAACAAAGGCCTTAAAGGCCAAGAACATGTTAAAAACTTCACTCTTGTTTTTTAAGAAATATACCCAAGTGCGTTTGGAAAAATCATCAATGAAAGCTAAGAAGTACTTGCAACCAGAGAAATAAACAACAGGAAGTGGACCACATAAATTACTGTGCACAAGCTGTAAAGGGGCTGAAGCGTGCCAAGAGGCATGTTTGTCAAAATTGTCCCGATGATGTTTTCCCAGTACACATCCGGAGGAAACACCATCTCGGCAAGATACCATAGGAAGGCCCGTCACCATATTTTCCTTACATAGAGTTTGAAGAGAGTGATATTTTAAGTCACCAAATCGCTCATGCCAAAGTTTGCTCACATCATCATTATGAGCAAAAAAAGCAGAGGAAAGACATGATGACCCAAAGTTTTCAAACTTATACAACCTTGTGGAATCATTAGCAATGACAGTATCTAAAATATGTTTAGGATATTTGAGGTCCTTGATTACAACATCATGAAGTGAGAATTCTACTATTGTCCCTTCACCTGAATGAGTTATCTGATAAACAGATAGAAGGTTGCATGACAAGGTAGGAACACATAGTACATCATTAAACTGACCATTATCTAGATGAATGGTTCCAGAGCCTACAACACTAAGAGATCTATCATCACCAACATAAATATGTTTGGTGTTACAATCATTTAAAGAAGAAAACATGGATTTATTTTTAGCCATGTGGTAAGAAGCTCCAGAATCAATGATCCACTCATGAGAAGGAGAAGAATAAAATACATTTAATGCATAACCAGATCTTGATGCTTGACAACCACAAGCAGAAAGTGCCATGCCTGAAGATGAAGGTGAAGAGTGCTCCAAATTGATGTTGTGCTTATTCATTGCTGCTTCTAAGGCTTCCATCTTCTTAAAACATTTGAACTCTATATGGCCATCTCGATTGCAAAAGTTGCAATGTCTATCTGTCTTCTTCCCTTTGTTTTGATTTGCCTTATTATTTTGGTGATTTGATTTTTCAGTTTACGGCTGAAATTGCTTAGGGCCCTTGTTTGGTTTAGGACCATATTTTTTAGGATACTGCTTCTTGGGATTCTTTTGATATGGTTGTTGTTGGGCTACTAAGGCTTTCTTAGAAACATTTCTAGTAGTGATAAGACCAAGGTGTAAATTTTTTTCTTGTTCTCTTATCAAAGAATCACAAAAGGCATCAAAAGAGGGATTCTTGTAGGTGGTTCCTGAAGAAATGATGGCTTCTATAGTGGAATGGAAGGCGGAAACAAATATAGATTATGCAGGGCCAAGCTTAGCAAGAATGCAATAGATGAGGCTACCATCGTCCTTTTTGATCTTACAACCTTCTAAAAGAATTCCGAGGGTCTTAAATTTGGACAAAAAATCTTCAATGGAGGAGAAATTATTGGGGTCCAAAATAAGCAACTCATTTTCAATCTAGTGGGCCCTGATTTGATTTTGAATGCAAAAAATAGTTTTCAGCTTTTCCAGGGCTTCATCAAGGGTGTCAATGTCAAGGATATGAAATCGAAGATCTTGAGCAATGGAAATTCCTATCAACCCTTGTGCTTGATCTTGTTTATTTTCCCATTTAGCAGCTTTATCATCATCGGAAGGCTTAGTTTCTTGTCCTGTGGCTATTCTATAAAGCAGTTTACTTCTAAGTATATCGACCATGTGAGGTAGCCATTGGAAATAATTGGTGCTGTTAAGAATAACCAGGCATGCACTTCCCATTTTTGAAAAAAAAATTGAAGCTAAGAAAGCTGAAACTAACTGCTCCAATGGAAATATCTCGAAAAATTAGGCCATTTCAAAAAAAAATGCTCGAAAAACAGCTTCCAGATGAAGAATTTATGCCTTTTGAAAAATCTAAGTTGTAGATGCCGAATAGTTATGGGAACGGGATGAAGTGCGGATTTAAAAAAAAAAAATTCCGCCCCTTTTAACAAAAACTTTTTACAAAAGAAGCTTGAGAAAGAGACTTGAACCCAATACCTCTATTCTCATAAACTAACCCCTCACCAAGTGAGATAGTAAAAGGATCACGTTATTGTATAAATGGAGGAAGGTTTTTTTTTTTTTTACCCTTCGGTTTGCGTGCCTTTCCCTGCACAAAAAAAACACAAAAATCGAGCAAAAAAAAAAAAAAAAATGCAAAGCCTTACGGCAGAATGTTAGATTTTCGGTTAGCCTTACTGGCAACTATCACTTTTTTCACTATTTCTGATTTCCTGAGATCGCACAAAGACGCGGGGAAAGAGCATACATAGCAAAAAAAATCCCTTCTTCCTATTTTTATTTGCCGAGATTGCACACAGCGCACAAAAAAAAGCATACACAGAGAAGAGGGTATAGATCTGACAAATAAATAAAATCTTAATACCGAAAATAACAGAAAAAACTGAAATAAGCAGAACTATTAACAAATATAACTGCAAAATAGATGCTTTATACCTCCAGATCTAAACTATCATAACTTGGGCAGCCGGAAACCTTTACGCATGAAACGAAAGACGTTCCTCACTGTAACAGATGCTCTAAACACAACAGAGTAGTTCTCCAAGCCAAAAAAAGTTCAGAAATAGTAGATCTACAAAACGACATTCGCATGCAGTCAAATGGGCTTCAGATTTTGATCAACAACGGACACGGCCCTCAAAATAGCTCCGATACCATGTAGGAATTTACAAGGTAAGTTCCTTAGATCAAGAACCAAAGGTCACCGCTCAAAAATAGATCACAAATCAATACACCAATATAATCACGTGGTTAAAACCTTCAAAGAGGGAAACAGTCCACGGCCTGAGCCAACGCGGCCACTTTAGGAAATTTATTAATATAAAAAGAAAGGTTACATATGTTTCTCTCATAAACGGTTATAGGAAAAATGACCCTCCATTCTCTTTAAATAGATATCATGGACCAATCAGGTGTTAAGCCACGGATCAAGTGTCGTTAATACCGAGGTGAGAGATAACCATCGAATCACTACAAATAGTGACCATCGGATTATAAGTTACAAATGTACATGGTAAAGAAACACACTTTACCTAACTCTACACTAGACTAAGTTATTCTTAACTATTTCCTATGTGTCAGAATATCCTAACACAATGAGGGTGTGTGAAACATCTGTTAGGCTTGTGATCCTACATTACAAATCTAGTCGACCTTGCACAAGTGTGGAAAATAAAATCAAAATATATGTTCTGCTCATCCAAACAAGATGATATTTAGATCAATCTTGCACCTCTCCAAAAGAGGAATCCAACAAAAATATAATAATCATCATATGAGCAGTGCAACATGAAGTTTGGACCTAGTTTCCCAAAATTAACACTCCCTCTCAACTAGGGAGAACTCCATCTGTCCACCTGTGCCATCCAGAGATTAGTACCATCGTGTACCATCATATAACATCGTGCGTCATACTGTCGTAACTTTATTTTCTAGCTCTTCTTTGCAAATAAAACAAAAGGTGAGTCATAAATACATCGCGCTTTGCTGACCCAAATTTAGCTTAGAGAGTAAAACCTCAATATACTAAAAAAGAGTCACATACTAACCCGAAGTTAGTTTATTGACCCGAATTCAGTTTAGAGGGTAAAACCTCAATATAATCAAAAGAGTCACATACTATCCCGAAGTTAGTTTACTAACCTGAAGTCAGTTTAGAGGTAGGAACCTCATCAGACTTGATCCCAGATCAAGGGGTTGGACACATGTCATCCTAGACATATAGAGTACGACAATCTCTGATGCATCCATTAGCCTTGCTATTAGTCTCTATCCAGATTTCCCACCCCATTGGCCGAATGAGAAGTACTTCCCATGAGTCCGAAACTCCATGGGTAGGATGCGTGCGTGGCATAGATTAAAGAGAGGTGAACCAACTCAATATCATAACGGTGGGGAAGAAGCACAACAAGGTTCGGCAAGCCTAGCCTCGTGTATGCGTATAGTTCCAAGAAGTTATCCTCAAGCTCCCTAGAGCTCCCAGAGCTCATATTCCAACTCAAGAAGGACCCTCACAATAGGGTATTTCCACAATTCCAAGATTCTCATGGAAGTTTAGGAACTTAACCTCCCCTACGGGCTTCGTGAGAATATATGCGACCTGCTCATTAGTTCCTATGTGATCGAGCCTTACAGTGCCTCATTGTACCATGTCCTGGAAAAAGTGGTACTTAATATCAATATTCTTGGATCAATCATAGAATACATGATTCTCAGAAAGACGAATCCCACTCTGGTTATCACAAAGGATAACGATGGCATCTAGCACATGTACGAACAACTCACTGTAGAGATTTCTCAACCAAACAACTTCATAACAGGCCATACTCTTTGAAATATATTCGGGCTCAGCGGTGCTCAAAGCCACCGACTTTTGCTTCCCGCTCATCCAAGATATCGAAGCAGAACCCAAGGTGAAGCAACATCCAGATGCGTTCTTGCGATCCACCACACTACCAACCCAATTGACATTAGTATATCCATGGAGTCTCAAACTCCTGGTAGTGTATCTGATTCCATGGTTGATTGTGCCCCGAATATATCTCATTATATTCTTGGCACCAATTCAATGAATGTGATGAGGCTCAACCATATGTTGACTCAAAATGTTCACTACAAAACATAAGTCTGGACGAGAGTTCACTAAGAACATCAGGGCCTCTACGAGTTGTCTATACTCGATGGGATTTCCCAGGTTGGGCCCAGCAGCGATTCCACACAACTTCTTAAAGTTAAGTTCCATCAGTGTCGACACAGACTTACATTTCATCATACCAAATATATCCAGTAGCTTCATGACATATTTTATTTGAGAAAGGAAAATCTCGCTTGGCATTTTCCAGAACTCTAAGCCTAGGAAATAGTGCATCAATCCTAGGTCTTTCATCTCAAACTCGGAAGTTAGCTCCCTCTTACATTGATGAATGAGAGGGTCAGCACCTATCAGGAAGAGATAGTCCACATAGAGAACTAGAATGAGATGCCTTTCTCTGTCAACCTTAAAATAAATATTTGGATCAACATTTACTTTGAGTGAAGCCTAGCTTCATCAAGTAGCTATCTATTCTCTCATACCAAGCCCTAGGGGCTTGCTTCAACCCATAGAGGGATTTCTTCAACCTGCATACATAGGCGTCTCTATATTGGACTTCGAACCCAGAGGTTGCTCCACATACACCTCTTCCTTTATTGAACCATGCAGAAAAGCAGTCTTCACATCCATGTGATGGAGACTCCATCCTTATGTTGCAGCAAGGGAAATGATAGATCAGATGGTGGTATAGTGGGCCACAGGTGCAAATATGTAATCATAATATATGCCTTCTTTTTTAGAGAATCCTCAGGCAACAAATCTCGCCTTGTACTTTTCAGCACTACCATAAAATCCATGCTTGATCTTATAGAGCCATTTCGAGGTGACAACAGATTTGTCCTCCGGTCTCGGGACCACTTCCCAGACATATTTTTTCCTAATGGACTCATATTATTCGTGCATATAATCCTTCCAAACTTGATGCTTTGCGGCTTCTTCAAATGATCCAGGCTCATATTGTACAATTGTACTCATGGCTGCTAGATACCCTTGGTATCTATTCAACTTCTTGATTTCACGGAATGTCCCCCTTAGGGAAATATGTCTCTCGACATCTTCGAGAGTGTCCCTGATCCATGAGGGTCTTCTATTATTTGAAGGAAGTGGATCAATAGGATCCATATGTCCTTAAACATCAGGCATCGGCTCATCCTTCGGTTCTTCCTTGGAGCTAGGAAGATTTCTTACTTTCTTGAGGGCATCCTCTTCATCGAAGGTGACATTTTGGCATATCTCCACTTCTCTTTGACCAGACACATAGATTCTTTATGTCTTCAAAGTTTCACTATAGCCCACAAACATTTCCTTCTTTCCAGAAGCATCCAACTTGCTTCTCTTTTCTTTCGGAAGATAAAAGTAAACAGGACAACCAAAAATTCTAAAATGAGAAACATTAGGTTTATTACCAGAGAAGACTTCTTCGGGAGTATTGGAGTCCAAAGCAGAATGTGGGCATCTATTTTGAACATACACAGGAGTGTTCACAGCTTCTCCCTGTAGAAACTTCGGAAGACCTTGGTCATATAGCATGGCGCCGAAAACTTCCACAATGGTCCCATTCTTTCTTTCAGCAACACCATTTTGCTCAAGAGTATACATAGTTGTGGTCTCCCTCTTAATGCGAGCTTCATTGAAAAATTCATTGAATTCATTTGACTCAAGGAAGTCATGGGAAACATACCAGATAAATCAGAATGAATCAAAAGCAAGATATCAATTGTCTTTGTGACACTAGAGGGGAATGGTCCCCTTCAGTACAACCCTGACATATACCTTCATGATCATCCTTAAATTCAGGCATCCTTGTCACCACCTTCCTTACTTCGGGAAGGGCTTTGTAATGAAGGTGTGCAAACCTCCGATGCCATAACTTTGTTTGAAGAGTTGTATCACATGACATAGCCCCCAATAGACTTCCTCCAACCTGGTAGAGTGTATCAACCCTAAAACCAACAGTAAGAGCTTCCTTGAAGTTCTTCTTCCAGATGTGTACCTTTCCATCAACGAATGCCACATTGAACCATTTTTCTTCCATTTCCAAAATAAAAAACAAGTTTCTTCTTTAAATCAAGTACGTACAACACATCTTGTAAACGGAGGAATCAACCTTGAGAAGGGTCCCAATCCTCGTCCCTTTCACAGGATATTTGGAATTATCTCCAAGGATACTTTCTAGATTAGTATCCTTCTCAATCAAATCATAGAGGGCTTCTTTATAACCAGTGAGGTATCGTGAAGCACCACTATCAATCAACCAAACATCCAGGATGTCGGAAGGAGATGCATTAGAGAGGGAAGATACAAGAATAAATTAATTTTTCTTATTATAAACAACATTAGACTCATCGTACCTAGAATTTATTGACCTCTTGAAAGGTTTCCCATTTCCACTACGATCAGAGGGAGCCTTCCTTTTTCCTTTGAACCTGTTGTTCCTTTGATTTCCATTCCCCCTGAAGTTGTTGTTATCATCATCCCTAGGAGAGTCCCTTTTATTAGGGCACTCTCTTGCATAGTGAACAAACCTATCACAAGTGTAACATATTCCCTTCCTTCCTTTGGGCCTCGCTCTACCATGGTTTTGATTTCTAAGGCCACCATGGTTCTTCTTATTTTCATGAGCGACGAAGGCAGTAGGGTCGCCTCTATTTCCATTAGAGGGATGATCTCTCTCCATCATTTTTGTATCTTCTTGAGTGCATCTAGTCAGCAATAATATTATTATTAAGAGTATTAAATACATACCAGTCTCGAGGAAGTCCTCCAAGAACAATGAGGATGAGCTCTCGATCAACTACTTCTTCTCCTATGGCAACAATATCATTCTTGATTTCTGTGAGCCTCATAAAATATGATGGAAACTCATGAATCTTCCCCTGCACATAGTACATGACATCTTGATATCCTAATGCCAAATCCAAGGACATGTTCCATGCATGATAATCAGACTTGTCAGTCAGCTTATCATCAGACCATTGGTCCTTGACAATACTTCTTCTTTGGTGATTGATTTTCACACTATCTTGGGCTTTTTCTTCACCTCAACTCTGATTCCATGTTAATTTTAGATGACCATGGTATGTTCTATTCTTAATGCAATTTTACTTCAATCTTTATTATAGGCCTAATTCAATTTAGCAATCACATAAACGTGAAAGTAAAATTCTGATAGAACATAATAATAGATCAACATAAGACAAGCCAAATAATGTAGATCATAATTTTCAATTCTTCTTATCCACCAAAGATAGAGAGTGATGTGCGTTACAACAATCAATAGGATGCACCAGCTAGTAAAGTCTTTCTCAACATCAGATCAGCCAACCTTCCAAGTGTCACACATGGCCCTCAAAGATAGCTCATCAAACGTCAACGAAAGTCAACAAAACAATACCTCATCCAGATTTCTGACATCCATTTCTGGCATCCATTTCCGGCATCATCCATATTTCTGGCATCCAGATTTCCGGCATCATCCAGATTTCCAGCATCCATATTCACACGTGGGAGAGAGATAATCCTCTTCTAGGCTGTACAAACCAATCAGATCATGATGAATGTGTGTGATGAGATCATGATGAAATGGACATCATCTCTCTCCAATTTATATCCATCAATTTATATGGCTTTGACGCAAGGTCATCTCTACTATCAGCAGCCCAAGGGATCCAAGGATAGCCTGATGGGCAGATTTGATGAAGAGATTGGGGGGAAGTGAAGTTCCCAGAACCACATGGGATGATGAGTTCTTCAAGTGATGGGCAAAACAAGTCATCTCAGTGGAGGACTATCCCTATGTTGGGATGGATTTTCGAGCAGATCCTGATTTGGTTCTTCCACCTGGAGAAACATGGGGTGAAATTGATAAGATTGCACAATTGATTTTTTGATTTATATGATTTTTTGTGATTTTTTCAAATTATATGTAAAAATGAAAAAATATTTTTGATAGGACAACATGACTTACAAAATTTTAATGATCATGATGCAGACATGGGACTAGTTAGGCCAAAAGGCTACCCAAGGCACAAGCGCCGCAGAGGCGAGGTGGATGTTGAAGACCCAGGAAGGACCCTCCATGCCATCTAGAGAAACTTGTAGAGTTTGACTCACCAAGTACCCATGGAAGCTATAAAGGACATTCCGGAGGCTATCCAGAGGTAGGTGGTTGGAGTACCACGAGACTAGGTGCAGTTATTCCGTCATGTAGCTATTGCTATTGTGTTATATAAGAACAAAAATTTTGGGCAGGGACCCCAGGAGTAGATTTAGATTTGATTGGATGACCGTAATATTTTTTGATGACAGACATGATTGGGCATAAGCCCTAATTTTGTAAGACACGATGGTCCAAATTTTGTATCTTTTGAACACTCTGATATATATATATATATATATATATATATATATATATATAGATATATATATATGATATGATTGTCCCAAATGTATAATGATGAATGCTATTTTGATATATTTAAAGTATTGAATGATTAATGTGCCAATCAAGTTTTTGATTATCTAATGAGTCTGCTAACCAATTATTAGATTGAGGAATATGAATTAATGTAATAAATTGAAATGAACGTTGTAACAAATGTACCCTCGGAAATAATCGATGAAAAAATGGGTCTCTGACATGATAGGTGTTGTTTAATTGTGAAACCACTAGTTGTGAATCCAAGTAAACTACCAACGAATCAACACCAAGAGATATTGCCTCCGAGAGTAGGTTGACCAATACAATGTATTCTGCCACATTGTTTGAAGCAGGACCAATGCAGACACCTCTTGAAACTAACAACTGACCGCATGGATAGTGGATTACCCAAGCCATGGAAGCTAGGTTCCGAGTATGTCTATTAGCACCATTGGAAAAGCCAAAATGACTCATCTCATCCAATAATACCTGCCAAAGAAAATCAAAATCATCAAAGTCACACCAAAAATCGAAAAACAGACATGTACAAAAAATACAATATATACAACAAAGCAGATGCTAGGCTGAAGCCTAATCATAATAATTTTCAAATAGAGCCCATTTTGGGCTCTTCCAACTCGTTCCCATCAAATTCAACCAAGGCATAAGCTCCCTTTTTCAGGACCTTCTTGATGATAAAGGGGCCATACCACATATATTTGAACTTGCCTGCCCCCAAGGCATCCTTCTCTTGGGCATAAACCAAGACAAGATCACCTTCAAAGAAAACCCTAGGTTTGTCTACCTTATCATACTGAAACTTCACCCGTTTCTTATGTGCCTCATTCATCGTAGCTGCATCTCAGCGCTGCTCATCGAGATGTTCTAGATGGATAAGGCGTTCTCCGAGACTGGAAGTGTTAGGAAGAAGCTCAACTGCCAGCTTAAGGGAAGGAATTTCACATTCAATTGGAAATATAGATTCCAACCCATAAACTAGTTGAAACTGAGTGAAACCAGTTGTATTCTTTACAGACATCTGGTATGCCCAAAGCGCAGGGTATAACATGGCGTGCCAATTTGATCTGGCCTTATCAATTATCTGTTGAAGAATTGTATTCAAGGATTTGTTAACAGATTCAAATTTCCCATTGGCCTGAGGATAATTAGGAGATGAGTGCTCCTGTCGAAAACCTAATTTCAGAGCCAAATCATCCATCATACTGTTCTAAAAATGACTACCATGGTCAGTGACAATCTCTTTGGGGATACCAAAGCGATAAATGACTTGATTGAATAGGAACAAGGATGTTGTCTCACCGTCATTCCCAAAAGTAGGCATAGCCTCAACCCACTTCATAAAGTAGTCTACAACTACAATAATGTACTTATGACCCTTAGCCGAAGGCAGGTTACAAGTAGTATAATCAATACCCCACTTTGTGAAAGGACCGATAATGATGATAGGAAAGAATGGAGTTGGATGAGCACACATCTTCCGGGTATAAACTTGACAGGGATGACTCTTTTTTACCACCTCAACATAATCTTTGAAAATTGAGGGCCAAAAGTATCCCGCATTGAAGATTTTTTGGGTTGTAGCAAGCCCAGATAAATGACCACCACAAGCTCCATTGTGGCAATCATTCAACACAACCTCATCTTCTTTGAGAGTTAAGCAGTGTCTAAGGATCGAATCGACCCTACGACGATATAGAGTGTCACAAATAATCAAATAAATTTTAGCTAAGTGACGCAATTTTTGACGCTCATATTTTGAAAAAGCTAAGGGAAAATTCACAGTCTGGATATAAACTATGAGATCTCCATACCAAAGATCCTATGAATAAATCAAAAAAATATGTTCTTCAGGAAATGATTCTTCATAAACAATCTCTTCTCCACAAGGAAACTTAGAAATCAACTCACGAATACTAATGAATTCTTGGATTTGGCAGACATAAATTTAAGATCAAATTCTTGCAAAATGACAATCCATCGATTGTATTTTCCCCCAATCACTCGCCTGCTGAGAACAAATTGAAATGGATTAACTTCCGCAAAAACATAAGTTTTGCGAAGGAGGATATAATGTCTGAGCCACTGTACAACGTGGACAACTTCCAAAGCAAGTTTCTCAATAGGAGAATACCGGAATTTAGGACCTACCAAGCCTCAACTAAGGTAGTATACAACATGCTCGCAAAGAGCATCATCCTCCTAAAGCAGAACCATACCTATGGTAGATTCTGTTGCAGCTAGATACAAGAGGAAATCCCTGCTATAATTATGTGGACTCAGTAATGGATCAAAGGTCAATTCTTTTTTCAAAGAATTCAATGAAATTTGAGAAAATTCATCCCAAAAAAATTGAACTCCTTTCTTTAGCAACCTCATAAATCCCTTTTTAATCTCAGCATAATTCACGATGAATCTCCGTAAGAAATTGGCTTTGCCTTGTAGACTTTGAAGCTGACGAATTGAAGATGTGGGATGAAACTAAAGTATTGCCTCAACCTTGAAGGGATATACCCGAATCCCTTCCGTAGATGCGATGAATCCCAACAACTGACCGGATGTGACAGCGAAAACACACTTATTAGGGTTCAATCGAATTTTATAATATCGACATCGTTCAAAAACTTGACTAAGGTGTGAAGGATGATAAATTCTCTTGCAAGAACAAGCAGCTAAATCATCCATGTAAGCCTCAATAATATACTTGATGTTGTAGAAGGCGTAGGACATAGCCTGCTGAAAGGTAGCTCCAACATTTTTAAGGCCGAAAGGCATATTATTGTAAGCAAAGGTACCCTAGGGGAAAATAAAAGCAGTCTTATGCTGATCTTCATGACAGATAGTGATCTGATTATATCTCGAGAAACCGCCCATGAAGGAGAAAATCTCATTTCCCGCACACTCATTGATGATTCGGTCTATAAATGGTGTGGGGTAATTATATTTAGGACATGCTTTATTGAAATCCTTGAAATCGATGCAAACTCAGATCGTTCCATGTTTCTTGTCGAGAGGAACTGGATTCGAAACCCACTTAGTTAATGGAACGGGGTATATGAAACCCACCTTAAGAAGCTTCTCCACCTCAGCTTTGATAGCTGCTAACTTCATAGGGCTGACCAGATGAAGCTTCTACCGAATAGGCTTAGCATTTTCCTATGTCTTGATCTCATGCTGGACAATAGATGGATCTATACCAAGAATTTCCTCATAAGACCAAGAAAACACATCCTGAAATTTTCGAAAGAGATCGGTGTAAGTTTGAATTTCTTCAGGGGAACATTCAGATCCAATGAAGACGTTCTCAATAATGTTTGGATCTCTGGAGATGTTCACCAGGGTAGTAGAAAAAAATGATAGGCATGTTCCCTTCAACAAATACCTGTGCTGGTGCTAAAGGGTTCAAAACTGGGTGAATAGGACAAGAAGACTGAAGGCTAGAGAAACTTTATTCAACTTCTCACAAGTTTGGTATAAATAGGACTGATGATGCAAATCATCCAACAGTCTCTCTACACCAATCATTGCTTCAAGGATGGCCTCTTCAGATGGAAGAGTGATATCAAGGCAATCCTGATTAGAAGATGAACTAAGAGTCCAAACCGGAGCCACATCTCCATCCAATTCCTCTAGTGAAAGGGAAGTTGGCATGGAATCTGCAGAGTCAATAATAGATCTATAAGAAATCTTAGCTGTAGAGATAGGAAATGCCATTCCACCCACTTAGCCTTCTTCTAATGTGGAGGTAGGAGAAGGCAAGGTCTAAGGGTCCGAAAAATAATGAGTTCGAAAAAACTCTCTCCGAGTAGGGACCCTGGAGGATGAAATAACATTGATATGAATAGAAGGAGGTGGAAAATCGAAAGTACCCATCAAATATGTATACATTCCAACTCCCAAATTCTCAACAGGTTGCGTGGTATCATTCACCAAGGGAACAATCGAGTCAATGGATGCATTCGGATCTACAGGAGAATAGTCCATTTGATCAATAGTGACAATCCTCCCTTTGTGAGGGAAACATAAAATGCAAAACAATGAGGAAGCAATAGCATCCATCTCATAGATCCAGTTTCGCCCCAACAAAAGGTTATAGTCTAGATTTGCATCAACTATCTCGACCTCGATATTGACAGTTTTACCCCCAGCACAGATGGGTAAAGCTAGAACAATGCCATGTGGCTTGTGAGAATGAACATCAAACACAGTCAAAAGAGTATCAGAGGGGATAGCTGAAGGAGATCCAATAAGCTTCCAACATGGGAGAGACATCACACACGTGGAAGCACCCTCATCAATAATTGTTCGAAAGATATTAAAATTTTGATATGTAGACTTAATCTGGAAAGCCATGTGATGGGGAAGTCTATTTTTGAAATTCGACATGTCAAATGTGATCATTAGAGAATTCTTTGAATCAACATCCCCAATGGCAATGAGAGATGCACTCCTTTGTGCAGGACACAACTGTTTTACCTCTAACGTAGACATAGCGCAAGGACTTTGAACTAGATATTCTACAATCGAGTATTTCTGGGCAGCCTTAGCATTAGGATTGATCATCGTACGCTTTGTAGACCCTTTCGGCATTTGAGGTATAAACTCAACTGCAGGCCTCTCTATATGGAGTGGATTAGCATTATTAGGAGCACCCTTATCTTTCGAAGACTCAGCTTCACCATAATAACGAGATCTCGTAGTGATATCTATGTGAGCACTCATCATGTATATGTTTAATGGATTCTCCCATTCTTGGTTGCCCCCAGAGAGAGCTCCAGTATTCTCATTTGCGCCAGCAAGAAATTGCTACCCTTGGGGAAAGGGGTTTGTCAGTACATCCTGGGAGCTAGAAGAACCCTGCTGAGCTAACAAGCGTTGAGCATCCTAAATTTTAGGGTAGAGGTGTGTAAGATGGTCTCCAGTGCACAACTTGCATGGAAGCTTAACCTTATTTTTATTATCCCTCTTGCCCTCTCCAACACGATCGTTGGATTTGTTTGCATTCCCCTTCCCATCCTTGTCTTTTTTCTTAAAATTTCGTCCCTTCTTCTTCCCATTGGATTTTGATTTCCTTTGGGGTTAGAATTTTGAACAAAATTAATAGATAAGGGCTTAGAATGAGTTGACATTGCGTAGCCTGACCAGAAGGAGCAGATTGTATAGAAAAATGCTACAATTGATTTAGCAGGTTAGTCGTCGTACCGATAAGTCCGTCACCATGAAGACCAGGTTTGGCTTTGTTTAAATCTAGCTTGGAGTGAGGATCATCCAATGAGATTTTATTAAGGACTCTAGACTGAGAATAGATCAATTCTAGCTGCTGAGCCCTAAAAATAACCTGCTCTTCAAAAAATACCCCTGAAAGGGATACATCCTTTGAGATTTCTGGCTGAAGAGATTTCAGAAACCATTCGAGTAGTAACTCATTTGGAATCTGAGCTTTAATTAGCCTCTTCCTTCTCCTCCATTCCTAAATATGATCAGAAATGTGATTTTCTTTGTCCTGCTAAAAATTGGCCAAGAGATCAGTCCTAGCATCATAACGGGTAGGTAATTGAAAATGGTTTAAGAATATAGTAGCCAAATCACCAAAAGTAGCAAAAATCCCCCCTGTCAATTCAATATACCATTTCACTACATTTCCAGTTAAGGTTCGTTGAAGTAATCTCAACCTGATCGAATCATTGATAAGGGAGTTTGACGAACACCATAAGTGGAAAGTGGTGACATGGTCCACCAGATCCTCACCAGTCTTCCCTTCAAAATTTGGAATGTCTGAGGATAGTTTAGTGGGGACCAGAGGCTAACCCTGACTATACTGAATAGGATCGTTAGTCAATTTCGATAGGTCTGGCAAGTTTAAAGTTTCCAGGAATGGTAAGTGTGGAGGAGCCTGGGAATTCCATCCCCCATAGGAAGGACTCCCCACATTCTGAAAAGAATATCCTAGATTTGTTGAGGCACCAGGTTGCTAAATGTTGTTCGTAGAAAATTTTAAGCCTTAAGAGAAGCCTTGTGATCCATCATTCAGAGAAGGACCCCCTCCCAACATACGGTTACTATAAACAGGGACATTCCCTCCAACCGAGGTATTGAATAAATAATAAACCCCTTGGTAAGGGTTCCAAGCATTTGCAAACAAAAAAAACCCCTGAGAATCACCTACTGAAGGGAAAGGAACATTCCCTTCCTCACCAAAGAAAAACTGGCTCCCATGTCCTAATGTTGTAAAAGCGGGGTTCCATCCCAAAAAAACATTAGAGCCGTGATCTCTGGAAAAAGGATTGAATCCTTGATTTTGAGAGGTGAAGGGAAGGGATCTAAAGGACGGGTTTGAATGAGGAATATGCCCACTTCCAAAGGGGAAACCTTGAAATGAAGTTGATCCACTAGCCATAGAAGGCATAGGCGCAGAGACAACTGAGACAACAGAAGATGCGACAGAAGGAATTCCACTAGAAGGCATTCCAAAAGAAAAGGGGCCAGATTGAGAAGCATATGATTGGGTGCTTCCACTCAAATATGGAATAGAAGTAGAGCCAAACATAATAACACTAGAAGTGATTGTAGAAATGGAAATAGTTCCTCCTCCTTCGACTGAAAGAGGAGTATGAACACTTGCAGTGCTCATAGCCGAAGCTGTGTTCCCAGCTGTGGCCATCGAAATAAAGGGATATGATGGAAAAGGACAAGCCAAAATCTGACACTCAAGCCCAATGTACAAAAGGACGTCATGAAAACTAGCAAGAAGAGGATATGAAGGAGTCTTAGGAGGCTGAGGAAATTCTTCAATTTTGACTTCTTCTGCTGGAAACAAGACTCTAGAGATGAGTGGAGTACTCCTCTATACACTAGCACTAGTACCAGAACCACCCACAGAAACAACAAGCCTAGATGGAGGATCACTCTCCATTGTGTTCGAAACCACCGAATAAATGTCACCCACTGAATTACTCCTACGCCTTCTTGAAGAAGGCTCGACACTCACAGGAGAAATCCCATGAAGCCTCCTCGATCGACAAGGCGATCAGTCATCCACTTTATGAGATTAATTTTAGACTCAAAAAATATAAGAAGCTAAGAAGTCTAGGAGCAAAGAGTACACTCTAAAAAGTTCCTAAGATACAGTCAATCAAGCGGCCTTCAATTATTTCCACTCCATGTGATTAGGACCGGACACCAAAATACAGGAAAGCAAAATAAGAGGACCTTCCGAAAATAGTCTGGGGTAATTATGCCCCAGGCCTACTAGCGAAGGTAACATAAATAGTTACGTTGACCTCCTGATAACATCCTTTTCCAGTGCAATTCCCCGAGCTTCGCAAGGGCACCCTCTAGAAGTACTGATGAAAGTTATGCAACGTTTATCTCAAGTACCATGGGTACCCCCCGCAGTCACCTATGTGGTCCCTAGGAGAGGAAAATAAGGGCACCAATCTGTATTGGCAACCGGGCGAAATGATCTTAGGTAAATATCTAACAAATAGGAGAGGGGGTATCTCTCTTCTCTGCCTTCAATCTCCCTCGCACTTAACTCTCTGAAGGTAGAGCTTTCCCGGTCCACTTAACGGAATTGGATTTCACTCATTAATAAACTTTCTATGTTTAACAGTTTGAGCGGCCTTGGAGAGTTAACTCTCCACTCACCTATTCCAAAGCCCTACAACCTAGCTAGTTGGTGTATGATTAATGACACTACTACAAAAACTTCTAGTTGATATTAATTATAGCGCTTGATTTTAAATTGGTTGTTACTTAAGTCAAAGGTATACGGGAGTGAAATTGATGGTGTTTATCGACGCAAAAGAAATCAATGAAAACCTACTACATGCAAATGCAATATTTTTCTTTCGATGAAAAGAGATTTCTAAATGGGTTCTACGAAAATAAATAAGCAAATAAACGTGTTTTTCTTTTCAGTTACTCACTCTTCACATACTTCAGAAAACTATTAAAAAGACTAAAATGCTTCAGTGCACTTAATGCAAAACTACCAATGATATGAAAAAATCTAGGATTGCTAACTTGAAGAAGAAAAAAGAGTCTCTAGAGATAAATGGTTCAATCACTTTTGACAGAAAATCAAGGCTAGTCCCAACAAGAACTCCTATGCATAGAAAATGCCAAAATGTACTTGATGAAAAAAAAAGAGAAATCTAGAAAAAGACTCCTTTCAAAACCAAGTAAACGAACCAAAAATAAGAAACTAACCAAATTGCTTCAACAATGTATAAAAACCGTAAAAATGAAATCAAAGCAAAAGAAACGGAAAACAAGAAATGTTTTTTGGCTTTTCACTTATAAGGGAAAGAAAAAGATTTCAAAAAGACAAGCACAAAATACTCAAGAATCGGAATCAAGAAAATGGAGTCACCAAGGGGGCTTCAAAATGCATAAGCCAACTATGCTACTTTCGTAGTGGGACTCAAACAATAAAGAAGAAGCAAAAGACCCAAGAAACTAATTCAGAACAGTTGCACACTCTTCCAGCGAACAAAAAATAAAAAAACCAAGAAAGGTCACTTCAAGATTCGCTAAAAGGCTGGTCCCAAGAAGTCAAGAAAACCAAAGAAGTAAAAAGAGGAAAAAAACAAAATAGAAGCAATGGATAAGGCCAAGATGAGCAAACAAGAAAAGGCTCACTATTCTGAATGGTCGTAACAACCAAGAACTCCAGGAAGAGATCTTGGTGCTACAACCACAATTGCAATTTCAAAAAATAGGCAAATTACCACATGACTAGGTTTTCACAAGAACAAGAGAGAAATGGACATACAGCCACAATAAACACAGTCTAGACACCTAAAATGTACCACAAGAGTGGCCAACCACAGACAGGAAAGAATGACAGGGATTAAAAACTCAAATTTTCAAATTTTCCCAAGCATACGTGGGTTCACTGTATGCAACAAGCGTGTATACATAACTGTAACCAAAGAAAATCATGTATACGTGGGTCCTTTTGGAGAATACAGAGGGCATACATGACTGTGAACAACCGAAGTAGCGTATATAAACAGAAATAAGGAAAAAAAATAAAAAGTTCAAGCCTGATCAAGAGACCAAGACTTCTATCTGGTTGGGAAAAAGACTTACTAGACTGTAAATGTGATTAACTTTTCAGGGAACCTACAAGACAGATAAAAACAACCCAAACTAGGAATTACACAATGTAATCCCCAGTGGAGTCACCATTTCTGTTATGGGCAATGTTACCCTAAGGTCCTGGGTTGATAAACCTCACAGAGCAGGGGCATGTCATCACAAGAAGGACTCAAATTATCAACTTCTATGCTTTAAACTAGAAAGTGAGGATTGCAGATCTTACCCGTTTATCCTTCATTTGTAGTAGATCCCATAGGGTTCAATCCCCTTGCAACTCCTCGTGCTCCAGAACCTGCAAATCAGAAAAGAAAAACCACAAAAACCTAGTTATACAACATATATGTCCTAGATGTTAGCAACATAGCATACATAATCTCATGAAGATAACAAGAAATAAACTATTCAAGATTATTAAGCATGTATAAGAGATATATGACACATGAACATCAAGAAAAAGATGGCACTTCTTTTATTGATAACATGTACAAAAAAAAATAGTGGAGAAATCACCTAAGATCTGCCACGACCTTGAGCAAAACTGTCCTCCGGATTCGTCCAGCCCTAGCCTCACAAAGCTTCTTCCATGAATGATGCACAAAGGATGTCACATAGGATGAGGGTGATCATCATAAGGAAACAAGGGTTTCCTAAAAATATGGGAAGTGCAGGAGGCACAAGGGAAATATCAAACTTGATCAGGGTTAGAACAGGCTATAATATCTATAATTCTCTCTCTTCCTCCCTTAGGCCATTCCCTTGAGGCGTATTTATACTTCCTCAAATTAGTTTTTTCAGTTGGGGAACAGTTAGGCCATGGGCTGGGGTAGTTAAGTTACAAGAAAAACTGTAAACCCCGCCTCAATAATAGGGAAATTTTATATTTTTTAATATTTTAAATAGAATACGCGGATTCACTATAGATGGACCTGCATTTACATGCTAAAAAAATTGTGCAGAGTCACGTATGTATTTTGTACCTCTCCGAAAGAGGAATCCAACAAAATATAATCATCATCATATGAGCAGTGCAACATGGACTTTGGACCTAGTTGCCCAAAATAAAAAACTTTCTCCCCCTAAGTCTTTGCATCCCTTCATGAAGATGGATGAGGTAGATAATCAATCGATTCCCCCTGCTTGCATAAACTCTTTAGCTCTTCTTTTTGCTTTTGACAAGAAATATTGCTACGTTGTGATCAAGTGGAAGACAGATTTAATAATGGTCCATTAGATAAGTAAAGGATCATGTTCTTCAATGGAGTTTCTCTTGAGAGATGATTTATCACAAGATGATTTTCCATGTGTGGCTTATTAAGAATTTCATTGGGGTTTTTACAGATAACTTCTGCAAGATTGGTCAAGAAACACAAGCCCCCCCTAATAATATGCATGGTCTCTTTTTTGGATGAGTTTCATCATCAAAACTTGCAATATCACATCCGCCAAGGATGTCTTCATCAAATCAACAACATGAATTGATGGCTTGAGTGTTCAAATGACTTCTTGATCCAATTTGCTTCCTTCTCCATACTTGTGTAACTTTCTTCTATGGCTTGGTTGTCATGGTTTTAGCATGTTTATGGACCCAATTCAAGTTACAATCACGAGCCATATGTCCAAATTTATGCCAATTGAATCATTTCACCTTGTTCTTGAATGAGGAATCATGACTTCTTCTTGCAAAGTTGCTTCTAGGAGACTAAAGGGGACCATTATATTTTTCCTTGTGGTATGCCCTATAATCCTTTGCCATGTGCCCAAAATTTGTATAGGAATATCAATAACCAAAAAAATATACTTTGGTACCTCGAGGATGGAGATTGTCTTGATGTACTTCTAAAGTAATTTTTTCTTGGGCTCCTTTGATCAAATTTATTGCCTCTTGTATTTTTGACACCATCTGAATATCTTCTTGAAGTAGGGTTTCTTCCAATGTCATCTTGGCTCTTCTCCTTCCCTTTGTTGGAACTGGTAGCATCAATATTTCTTCCAGGATTCTCCACATACTTGTTGTTTGAAGAATTAGGGTTTTCATCATTCTTGTTTGAAGGTTCAGATGCATAACCAAGACCTGATTTATCAAGAGGAGATCTTTGGTGACTTGGGATGTCATCTAGGGTTTGAGAACTCCTTAGGCTCTTATTTAGATGATCAAATCCTTTCCTTAGGAGATCAATTTCTTCTTTCATCATATTTCATTCCTCATCCTTATTTTCTAGATGATTATCCATTTCTTCCTTCATCTTGGTTACTTCACATGATTGGACCTTAAGTGAGGTGATTTCTAACTTTAATTTGGGGATGTCATCATCCTTTTCTTCTACTTGGCATGCCATGGTGTTTATTTCCTTTTCTGCTTCATCAACTTGTCCTTCTATGAGTGCCAAATATTCCATCACCTTCTCAGCTCCTTGTGGTTGTTTCTTTGCTTCTTCTAGTTGAGATCTAAGGGAGGAGACCTCTCCTTGTATTGACCAATTTGCGCTTCAAGTTTGTTCAAGTCCTTGTGTCTTTGTTCAAGGAGGCTTGACAAAGTGTCTTCATTTTTCTTTGCTTTATCCAATTTATTTTTCATGGATATGACCTCTTCATGATGTATTTTCTTGTTTTGATGACAATCCTTATCTCTTTATTGTACTTGAAGCTTAAATAGGTCAACTTCCTTCCCTGTCTTGTCAAGGTTATGGTCACCATCTTGTAATTGCTTCTTAAGATCTTCATTTTCTTTTTTCAAATTGCTTAGCTCTTCTAGGGAAACTACAAGTTTTTCCATGAGATATTCTTCGAAGTTATCTTTATTTTTTTCATCTTCTAGGTCTTCCTTGGCCTTCATGTCTTCACTTTTGTTTTCATCTTCCTTAATGGGTTATGGATTTCCTTCTTGATTTCCATCATCTTCTTGACTAGCAGTCATGGTCAATGCTCCTTTTGAGTGAAGACCTTGGAGTTTGTCCCACATACCTTTTGCCGATGAACATTTCTCTACTTTGGCCTTTATAGGATCTGGTAGCCCACTCAAGATAGCATTCATTGTTTTTTCATTGTATTCCTTGGATGCTCCTTCCATCGTTCTTTCAGTAATAACTGATTTCCAGACTTCAACACCTTGAGCCATTAAGAAATTCCTCATTTTCATCTTCCATATATCAAAGTTTCCATTGAACAATGCAACTTTCCCAATTTGATTGTCTTCAGTTTTCATGGTTGAGGAAGAGACATATTTAGAAGGATTGGAGGCTTTCTTCCTTAACTTTTCCATTTGCATTCAAAGGATCAAAATTCAAGTTGTTAGGATTTGAGTGAAGGTATTGGGCATTTGAGTGAAGGTACTGGCTCTGATACCAATTGTTGGAAATACTAAGAGGGGGGGTGAATCAATATTTCTTTTCAATTGTTAATTTTACCCGTTAGATCACTTATAATTAGAACACAAAATGAACAATAAGAATAAAAGATTTTATTAATCACTTATTTACAATAAATCAAGTACAATAATGTGTAGGGCTCCAACCCTAGATGAAAACACCAAACTTCAATCCTTCCAGGCACCAACATGTACTATGCCAAGCACTTACTTGGACTTCACGAGGCTCCGAACTCTAGGGCTCCAACCCTATCTTCCCAAGGCACCAACCTTGTCACTTTGAGGCTCCAAACCTATCACTGGTACAAGCACCAACCTGGTTTTCTTGAGGACTCCTATCCTCTAGGACTCCAACTCTCAACTTAAATTTGTCAGGATAAGTTCAGTAGTTCTTCACGACTCCCAACAATATCTGTAATGAGCCTTTTCAATCTCTTGGCCAACAATTCCTTCTCCCAATCACTTCATCAATGAAAACCTTGTCTTCTCTAGAAGGTGTATCCACAACTCTTCATGGTACCCAACCAAGGATCTCCAAAATCACCTCATGACGACTAATGCATCATGGTCTCCAAGGATGCCTTCAAAATGTCTTAAAGATTCCTTCAAAGTGTCATCAATATGCTACCTTAAGAACTCTCGAAGAATGTATTCAATAGGCTACACTAAGCCTGCTCCAAAAATTCTTTAATAGGTCTGCCCACTAAGCAATTCTTCAACGATCTACTTTTACCAAGGCTTCAAAGACCCTTCGCTATTATAGTCTTTAAGATTCAATGTTTTAAAAAACTTCACGAAATGATGTATGAATTATTTCTGGTTTATTCCCAAGAGAAGGCTCTTTTATTGTTGGCCTTAAGGTGATATCATAGGCTATAGTGGCACTCTAACCCTTTATCAAAAAACTGACCTCTGAAACATAGATTATTTCTGAATTAGGCCTTTGAAATCTCAACTAAGAGAAGGCAGGACAATTGTGGTATTAGACTCGGATCCAATCTTGGATTAGGCATCAGATAGGTATGAAATTCTCATAGTGACACTGCTTATGCTTCAAATTTGTGTCCTAGTCAATGAGTTGAGTTCCATAAAATAATGGCCAGGCCTAAAAAGGAAAAGCGTCCCACAAAAGCTCCAAATTAGATCACAAATCTTGCATCAACAATTTCTCAAATTCATGCGAAATAAACCTAAAAAAAACAGCCTCTGAAAATTTTCACAAATGAATAACTAACTGTTAGTATGAATCTTTTGTCGAAGTGTACGAAAAAAGACCACTTTAGCTACGCATAAATTATAGCCCTAACATCAAATATAGCTGCCAATATCTTCAGATCTGCAGTTAGTTGATCAAGACAAGTGCTGCAAAAAACCAGATCTATGCATAAAGAGACATTAAGCAGTAAAAATAAGGTTTTGCTCCATACATCCAATAGACAAGACAAGAACAATATTTTTTGAAAGAATTTTTGTATTAAGGGAACCTGGGAGGAAAAAAAGAAGGCGTTTCCAATTCTCCTCAATGGGATGTGTTCTTGGAAGTCCTCAGCACTTCAGATCTAGCATTTCTCTCTCTTGTTGGTGTAGAAAACCCAGACAAAGATAGAACTCAAAGGGAGCTCACACAGCAAAGAATGGAAAATATGACAATGATAATGGCTCAAAGTCAGACCAAGAGTATAGATCCAGAGTGATCTAATAGGCAACAAAAGGTGAAGAATGGTAGGAGAAACCCTCCTATTTATAACAAAATATTGGGTCATTCTAGATCTTGGTGCATGATTAAAATAACATTAACCAAATCTAGATCCACCTTTTATGGAATATTTTATTATATTTGTTGGAGGGAAAAAGTATTTGACTTGGGTAAAATCCCTTTATTTGTGAATAATAAATAAATAAATGATTTATTTATCATTTAAGGAAGTGGTTGAAATATAATCAAATAAATAATGATTTATTTAATTATTTATGGGTGATTTAGTCATATTTAACAAGGAATATTATTTAAATAAGATTTAAATAATTATTCCTAGAAAATAATAAGATAAATAAGAATTTATCTAATTAATTTCTTTGTTTTGGGTTAAACATGACCAGGAATAATAATTGAATTATTTGTTTAATTAATTATTCCTTGAGGAAAATCAAACAAATATAGGTTTGTTTAATATTTCCTTTTGGGGTTTCCTGTTTAGACCATAAACAACCTAATAAATGCGTTTTATTAAGTTATTTTACATAGTGAAAGCAATTTTACTTAGGGTAAAATTGGTCTTACATGGTGTACTTGGGTCCATCTAATGATAATAGGTTAGATGACTAAAAAATGGTGTAACAGATTTCCCCCCAGCGTGCGAGTGTTAGGAGCAAATCGTATGACCGAAGTACGTTGTAAGAACTCAATCACCAGACATCAAAAGGGAAGTCAGAGAGAGAAATGTAAGGTAGACTAATGTGCTGAAGAACTAGACCCTGAGGAGATGAGACTTACAGGTGCAACAAGTCTGTTTTTATGAGAGGGTACATGTGCTAAAGGCGGCGGGGGAGGCATACCTATGCCCGCCGAGACAAAGTACAAAATAATAGTGGGTCCAGTAAACAAGGAACCGAACCATAAAGTACAATCGGCATAAACATGAGCCAGATAAGAATACAATGACGAATCCCACATACATGTTGTGCCTGGGATAACATCCAGGACTTATACAATAATATCTGAGTACATGAGATACAAATACAACCCAAATGCCCCCTATAAGTGGGGAAGGGCTCACAAAATCTGACTGATATATGCAAATCAAAGAGGCGCTGCAAGCGGCTAAGGCCGACATCATCAAATATATGGAGCTGCATCGAAGGCTACAATGAAGAGGTCATCCGGGCATGTGGGGGGCTACCTGCAGGGCCACCCCCTCATGAGGGCTGAGACATCTCACACACACCTGGGAATCACCAAAAGCTGCTGCTGCTGCATCACTGGACCATCAACCATACGGATCTTGGTCATGCTGAAAGGAGTTGAAGTGGAGAAACAATCAAGTCAAAGGGAAATGAGATCCTTATATGCTATCGGAAATCTCAACAAGAGTAAGTCGAACCAAGGTACACCACCTTTCAGACCGTTTTCTCGGAACAATAATATGTCAGTATGAGGTCTCGTAGTAGGCAATGAGAGATCCTCAACTAAGGCACGAGAGAAAATAGTAGAGCGACGGACAGACTGACACTAATGATGATGGTGAAATGGAAGGGACTGAGTAGCGAATGGACGACTTCCCTTGTTAGAGCATAAAGGGCATGAATGACATGGCAGCGACTGACGCAATATCATAAGGGATAGGAGACAGTGGGACTGAAGGCCATAATGTGCGACACAAGAGAGAGACCAAGCAATGAAGGATGGAGGGCTATAGCGGGGTACAAAGGGACTCGGGATAGACTCCAAGAATGCGATGATGACTCAACTTGGATGCTCTAAACAAGGGCGACTCGATGGTGCTGCCACACAGTAAAGGCCCAATGGGGGACCATGAAAACATGAGTAAAAGATGGTATCTCATGACGAAAATTGACACGAACAAAGACAAGTATGGAGGCAAAGTGGTTCCCCAAGTACAAGTGTTGTAAGTGAAGAAATTCGATTTTTGGGGGAGGTGAAATGACCCATTTTGGACAAAATGTGTCCTGGTGAAGTATCAAATCACAAAAAACTAACAGATACCCATTTGAGGGCTCGGTGAGAGCTTTCCAATGGTGCAGAAGGTTTGTCAAACGGAGCTACGGTGTGGTCACAGCAGGCGAAAGAAAAAACAAGGGTTCTCTTTTAATAAGGCATTTTTCCCTCCAAATTCACTCATTTGCTAGTGTTGCAGTGGTGAATGTAGAGAGGAGAGAAGGCCCTAAATCTTGCGGCGAGAGTAGCGGACAAACCGACCGTTGGAATCGAGATCCGTCAGTTGCAGGTAAGAGGCCTAACCTTACTCTTTCATTTTGATGGATTGAAAGTTCAAATTAGGGCCCAGAATCTCAGGAACAGACCCTCTTTCCCCTCTACGGCCGGGTTGCACTTTTTGGGCCAAAAACTGCTACCTGGGAAGCAGGTTTTGAGCCAAAAACTGTGACCTGTCCCAGGATTGGGAAAAAAAGTGCGACCTGGAGGATGAATGAGATTTCAGTGCTATTTTAGGGCTGAGATTTGGGTTTTTGTGATCGGTTACAGTATTTCCTATCTGTATACTAACAAAGATGATGTGTTTGTGCAGATATGGCAGATATGCGGGTCAACTGGAGAGAGAGAGACCTGGGTACATTACGATCAGAGATCTAGGCAGATCAGGGTGTCCGTTGTGTATTGGCCAGATTTGGGGTTCTGAAGTTTTTGGAGAACCCTTTGATGAGAGCAGGGGAACCCTTGTTGGCCCGGATTGTCAGTTATTGGGATCCACATCATGAGGTCTTTGTAGTGCAGGGGCACAGGATCAAATTGACAGTCCAGGATCTGTATTTCTTGACTGGTATCCCGCCACTTGGGATGGTGGGAAATACGCAGCCAGTGTTACCGCGGGGGCGGAACATCATGGAGTTTGTGGAGCGACATTGTCGACCAGGTCTCCAAGTCAAAGGGACTCGGATACCGATTGGGGACCTAGAGAGATTAGAGACCCGTGCAATGGCCGCAACGGTGCTGCGGATCTTGGGAAACCAGGCGCTCCACCACATCACTGGGGGGCAGATGATGATGGTGGAGAGTGTGTTGAGTGGAACCTACTATGGGTGGGCCCAAATGATGTTGGTGTCGTTAAAACGACAACTGTCTCTTTGCAAGCGGCAAGTGAACCATGATTTCTCGTATGGGACTTTACTGTGCTCCTTCTTTTTTGAGAAGATCTCGACCTTACGACCTCGTATACAGCTCCCAGATGGGGGCCCGAGAGAGCCCAGGATGCGCCGGTGGGGGCGACTACTGTGCAGAGGAGGAGGAGGGGCGGTCGGATGGGTGTTTCAACCTGAGTTCTTTGCCCATTGGGATCAGATGCCGTTATACATAGACGACTATCCCTATAGTGGGATGAGTTATTGTGGGGATCCGGACCTACCACTTCCGCCTGGGCAAGTATGGGGACCCAATGGTAAGTGACAAGTGACTACTCTTTTTTGGGCATGTTAAAGTTATTGAACAGTAGATAGGGTAATGATTCATGTACTTTTGGTATGCAAATATAGCTCCGGTAAAACCAGCTAGATATATGGGACGATCGGCAGCATCAGGAGCTGCAGGCCCGAGTGGATCGAGAGCGGCGCATAATGAGGATGCGGCCGCCCTCCTGGAGGACATCCACCGTAGATGCGAGAGGTTGCTGACCGGTGTTTCAGAGTGTGCGTGGCAAGACTTAGACAACCAGTACATAGAGCCATGTATTGGTCTACCCTCGAAATGGCGGGGTGTCATGCAGTGCATGGCGATGGCCGGTCAGGGGATACGTGATCTACGAGCTGCGGGAGTAGAGCCATTGGCTCAGAATCCGCCAGATAGTGATTAGGTGTGGGACAGGTGGTGCCCCCTAGTGTGTATGTAGGGACAGGTGGTGCCCCCAGTGTTGAGTTTTTTGTAACATGCTATGGGCATGTCATATGTATCAGAGTAGATGGACTCTAAACACATGTTTTGCGACACATATTATGGATATGCATCTGTTTCAATGATTATGAATGTTATTGTCTTGTATAAAATGCGTGTGATAAATGCCAATCTAGAACATGGTTTGCAATGCTATCTACATAGTGATTTTGTTCTCGAGGTACATGGTTGAAAGTTATGGTTTAAAATGCACGTATCAAGAGTTTCACTCGTAGATATCGTCGAAAGAGGATAGGATTATGCACACGATAGACACCATTTAGTTGCATGACAAGAAGTAGGGAATCTAAATGAACATGCAAATGGAGGATGCGATGAGAGAGGGCATCGACTAAGAGACCACGCACTGCGTCATATTCGGCCTGATTATTGGTGGCAGTACCAATGCAAACCTCGTTCGAGAGAAAAAGGGCATGCAAGGGGGTGAAAATGGCCCAACCTACCGAGGCTAGATTCCGGGAGTAACGACTTGCACCATCGGCGTAACCGATATAGGGAGGGGACGGGAGGTCCTGCAAAATAGTGTTACAAGACAAAAAATGGGGGGAGGAGGAACAATGACGGCAGCGTGAGTGTATAGTAGACATCGAGCGGCAACTACGGGAGGGAGTGTGATGGGCAGGATGGCTATGACTCATATACGAACTAGATGGTGGTATATGAGGGCTATAGGAGGTATGGCTGGGACTCGGGCTGCGGAGGTCAACATAGATGTGGGTGGTGTCATCCTGTGTATGGGCGGGGAAGATGAGGTCATGGGTGGAAAAGGCTTCCAAGGGGGTATCCTGACGGGAAAAGAGGGGGTGACGAGTGGAAGGGAAACCACATGATGCGGCAAAGCTACCTAAATCATCTGTATAGGAAGAAAGGCTCACATACGGATCGTCACAAGGAATGACAGAAGAACAGATAAACAAATGGTCAAATGATGTTGAGCCTAGGGTGGTCGCTGAAGGGGGAGTGAGCGAAACAACAGGGGAGGATTCAAAGGGAATGTTCTCCAAGAGTCTCACAGAGGATGATAGGTAGAGAATGGTGGTAGTAGACTCCGTCATTTGGACATCAGGGGGGGGGGATGTCAATGGGAGCGGGGGGATCCTCAAGCTGACCTGAAGCATACTGTGCAAGTATGGGAGAGGCGGACTGATTTTGTTCAACCTCATACTCTAGAACTACCTCTAAAGAGGCGCGGTAATGCGTCAGGTGAGGACAATGGTGGGAGTAATGGCCATGGACACCACACAAAGCACAGGGTTTTTTGGTGCGAATAATATTTGGGTTCTTGGTTACGGACGAGGACGGAATAGAGGGGTCAGGGACCATAGACTCAGGGAACACGACTTTAACCAGGGGAAATTCAGGACAAGTATGGGTGGCGTGACCGACGACATCACACAAGGCGCAAGGCTTTCCGGGCGGAGGAGGAGTTGGGTCAGTCGGGGTGGCTTTGTCTTTGGATGCCCCCTTGCGAGCTTTGCCTTTATTTCTTGGAGCTGTCACCACAGGGGCAGGGTCCTGGGGAGGTGCGGGGGGCATGGTGGCAACGGAGGAAGCGAGGGGGACCGGTTGAACCGGTGTCAAAGCAAGATAGGGTTGGGGGTGACCAGGTGGGGTAGCGGCTCGAGGGTCAAGGTACCAGACAGGTATGCCTAGGGCCAGGTTAGGGAGAGAGAGGGTAGCCATGACGGGGACCGTATAGACTCCGAGAGGGGGAGCCAGGAAAGGTATCTGACCAGCGGGATAATAACCAGGAGGGACGACTCCGAGATGGTTGAGGCCTGGGGGAACCGACCCAGGAGGATAGAGGGGTTCAGGGATACCAGCTGTAGGAGAAGGGCCAGAAGGAGGAGGTCCGGCTGGCTGAGGTGAATGGCTAGGAGTGGATTGCGGTGGGCGAGGTTGAGTCTGAGGTTGCTGACTAGCCGAAGCAGGTCGCTTAAGGGCAGCCCGAGACGATTGCATCATGCAAACATTCGATAAGCTGGGATCAGAGATAGGAGGAGGAGGGAGACCAGGGAAAGTTCCAAGCAAAGAGGAGTCTTTGTAGACACCGGGAGAGACACTGGTCAAGGAATCGATGGTTTTCTTATTGGCTACAGAAGAGATGGTCGTCTCAGGGGAGGTCTGAGACTTTGGCTCCTGATAAGTCAACTGGTCAATGGTGACTATCTTTCCATTGTGAGGAAAAGACATCTTGTGAAAAACCGCGGATGGGACAGCAGACATGGCATAGGTGTAGCTTCGCCCCAATAGAATGTTGTAATCTAGAGGGGCGTTGATGACTTTGACGTCAACGCAAACAGTCTTTCCCGCAAGGGTGATAGGACAATTACGGAAAAGGCCAATGGGCTGGGAGGCGTGGCCGTCCCACACTCGAAGGGTGATCGTGGAAGGGGCCAACTCAAGTGATCCGAGTTGCTTCCAACCGAAGCAGACATCACACAGGTGGATGCCCCCTCATCAATTATACACCGAGAAAATTTAGCGTTCCGGATTTTGACGGGGATTTGGAAGGCGACGGAAGCAGGAAGAGGGGAATGTTCTGATTGATGGGCATCGAAAACAATCATTTGGTCATCAGCAGGATCTACAGCGCCCATGGCAGATAGCAGAGCCTTCTTTTGGGAAGGGCACGACTGGAGGAGTTCCAATGTGGAAATGGCAGCAGGAGACTGCGCCAAATCATCTACTATGCTATACGAATGAGCAGCTCGACCGGAAGCAGCATTTCGACGTAATGGTCCCTTAGGAATCTTGGTATGAACCTCAACTTTGGGTTGAGGGATATGTAAGGGACCATTGGATGTCGAAAGAGGCTCTGTAGAACCTGAAGAAGGGGACTCAAGGGCAGACTGAGCGGAAGGCTTGGGGTACTGGCGAGACCGAGTTTGAAGGTTAAGGTCGACGGTTGGAGATGGATCAGAGTTCATCATGAGGATCTGGTAATCAGAGGAACCAGAAGGGAAAGGTTGAGTGGCGACTTGTCCGTCAGGTGGTTGGGCAGCCACGAATCCTTTCTGGGGGAAAGGATCGGTAAACATAGCTGGTTGAGTAGAGGCCACATTAGGGGGAGCATGAGGGGAGGCATGTTGTCCTCGCAAAGTGGCTTGAGACTCCCACATCTGCCACATCTGTGGTAGAAGGGGACAATCATGAGTGTAATGACTGTAAACACCGCAACATGAACAAGGCTTATTTGTGTGAATAGGCCTGTCCGGCTTGGGCTGAGTACCCTGTTGCTGGTTAGCAGTGTTAGGGTCAGTACCTTGAGGATTGGGTCCACGAGTACCAGGGGAAGATTGATTTTGATTGCCTTTCCACCTTCTTTGAGAGGAAGGGGGATTAGTCGCGCCCTGCTATGCAAATACTTTCCCTGGAGGGGGCTGTAGGTGCTGTTGCTGGGGTTGAGAAGGCAAGGGGGGTGGAAGTGCTAATGTTAGAGGAGCTGGAACACCAGGTTGTGGATAAGGATAATGGTTAGTTTGGGCAACATTGAGGTAAGCAAGAGGTTGGGCAAAAGGATGAGGCATGCCGTATCCTGGATACATGCTACCTAGAGGGGGAAAAGTGCTAGAGGTGCTGGCCCCTCCCGGAGGGAGACCATAGCCCATAGGAGGTTGAGCATACGGATGAGAAAGGGCTCCAACGATACCGTATGCTGAATGAGATGCCCCCGAGGCGTTAGCGCCACCGGGCCTGGGGAGGTCAGGAAGGACGGTATAAACATAACCAGACTGAGCGTAGATCAGGTCATATTTCAAGGCTATTTGGAGGGCGGCTTCTTCAGTTTGAGGGAAATAGGAGGCGACATCTTTGCCAATGGGAGGTAAGAGAGTGTGAAGGAACTAGTCCATATAAACCTGATCTTCGAAGGTGGGAGCTCGACATAAGCCCCTTCTTCTCCGCCATTCCTGGACATGAGTGGAAAGGCGGGTTGAAGAGGTTTGACGGAAAGAAGTCAAAAGCTCTATACCAGTGTCGTATCGGGGAGGGAGCTGGAAATAAGATAAAAAGGCTTGGGCAATGGTCGCAAAGGTGGTATGGGAAGAGGTGGCCTGGTCAACATACCATTTATAAGCTTCACCCGTAAGCGTGCGTTGGAACAACTGAAGACGGATGGAATCATCGGTAATGGAATTGGAGGAACACCACATGTGGAAAGATCAGACATGGTTGGTTGGATCTTCTCCAGCAAGGCCTTCGAACTTAGGGATGTCGGAGGGGAGCTTGGTTGGCATAGAAGGCCAACCAACATCGTGGCGGATAGGGTCATTGATCAACTGATTGAAATCAGGGAGGCTGAGGCCTGCCATGTACGGGAGCAAAGGTGCAGCCGAGGTAGTTCCTGTGGTGGTTCCGCTAGTAGCAGTCCCGACATTAGGGCCGGGATTACCGCTAGCGTTAGGCCCTGGACCAGACATAGTGAAGGTGACAGGGGGAGAACCAGAAGTAGAAGGAGAACCCAATGAATCAGAAGAGGAGTCGGAGTGCGGACTCGGAGGAGGGGGACTAACTCGACGACGGCGGAAGAAGTAGGTCGACCGGCCAGGAGGCGGGGTGAAGGCGAGAAGTCTCGGGGATGTGCTGGTGGCGCGATGGTGACGACACAAACACGGCACAAGGGGAAGAAGAACGACCGACGAGCGGGGAGGTGCGAGAATCAAGTGATGTTAATCTTTTAAACTCTTTGCACAGCGGTGTTAACCAGGCTCTTCTTCACTTAGGGTGAGTGTGTGGCGTGCGTTAATTTTAATTTTTAAACCCTAACGTTTTGAGAGAAAAATAAAAAGTGTGCTGCGTAACTGAAAATAAATCTGCAGAGAACAGTATATAATGCTGAAATAACAGAAAATTAACAGCTAACAATGCATCGATCTAACCCAAGAAGGTGGGCTCTCAAAACTAGTCTAAAAGAGGGAAAAAATTTAGTCAAAACACACTAAAAAGGGGCCAATAGATCTAAGGTTGGGATGGACAAGGGGATACGAAATCTGTGAAAGAGGTACGAGCCGACGAGCGGGAGGCGAGGTGAGCAAAAAAGGGCAAATTAGTAAAAGGCAGAAGGGACAAGGAGGAGGCCCTAAAGGTAGATCCAAACAAAACTTCAGGAGGCAATTTTAAAGGGAGAAGAGCTTATTAAAAGGGGTCTGAAAAGGAGGTATCAGATCTAAAAAAGAGGTGGTTGAAACTCTGAAAAAACAGACACCTGAAACATTTAAAAATCTTCCACAAAAAGTGGAGGGTACTAAAGGCCTAGGGGGCTAGGTTCCCACTTAGATAGAAGCCAATGGAGATCGAAACGAGTCTAAACGGTACAGAGACGAGAGGTGAGAAAACACGACGAGAAGCTTCCGCCAAAGCCCAAAAAAGTTGCGAAAAAAATAGCGAGAGAGAAAAAGCTGGCGGCGCAGTTAGGCACATTTTATGTGCGAGTGGTCATGGGAATAATGAAATTTTGAAAAGTGCGACACATTCTGATGTGATTTAAAATTTTGAAAAAGTCTGGTACACAAACCAAGTCATCTTTGACGGCGATTTAGAAAAAGTTGCGAGTCTCGTTCTGGATGATGTCACATCACATGATGAGTCGGAAAACACGTGGAAGTTAGAAATTTTAATGTTTTAGGGTTTTATAGGTGAAAAACAACATAAAAATAGGAAAAACAAAAAGCTGAAAAGAAACCCTAGGGTCTGAAGTAGCTGGATATGCAGGAATATGAAAAACGACGGCGGTCGTAATTGAAAACCCGTGTGGAGTCGCCAGTTGTTAATGTGAATCTTTTGTCGAAGTGTACAAAAAAAGACCACTTTAGCTACACATAACTTATAGCCCTAACATCAAATATGACTGCCAATATCTTCAGATCTGCAGTTAGTTGATCAAGACAAGTGTTGCAAAAAACCAGATCTATGCATAAAGAGACATTAAGCAGTAAAAATAAGGTTTTTCTCCATACATCCAATAGACAAGACAAGAACAATATTTTTTGAAAGAATTTTTGTATTAAGGGCACCTGGGAGGAAAACAAGAAGGTGTTTCTAATTCTCCTCAATGGGATGGGTTCTTGGAAGTCCTCAGCACTTCAGATCTAGCATTTCTCTCTCCTGTTGGTGTAGAAAACCCAGACAAAGATAGAACTCAAAGGGAGCTCACACAACAAATAATGGAAAATATGGCAATGATAATGGCTCAAAGTCAGACCAAGAGTTTAGATCCAGAGTGATCTAATAGGCAACAAAAGGTGAAGAATGGTAGGAAAAACCCTCCTATTTATAACAAAATATTGGGTCATTCTAGATCTTGGTGCATGATTAAAATAACACTAACCAAATCTAGATCCACCTTTTATGGAATATTTTATTATATTTGTTGGAGGGAAAAAGTATTTGACTTGGGTCGAATCCCTTTATTTGTGAATAATAAATAAATAAATGATTTATTTATCATTTTAAGGAAGTGGTTGAAAGATAATCAAATAAATAATGGTTTATTTAATTATTTATGGGTGATTTAGTCATATTTAACAAGGAATATTATTTAAATAAGATTTAAATAATTATTCCTAGAAAATAATAAGATAAATAAGAATTTATCTAATTAATTTCTTTGTTTTGGGTTAAACATGATCAGGAATAATAATTGAATTATTGTTTAATTAATTATTCCTTGAGGAAAATCAAACAAATATAGGTTTTTTTAATATTTCCTTTTGGGGTTTCCTGTTTAGACCATAAACAACCTAATAAATGTGTTTTATTAAGTTATTTTACATAGTGAAAGCAATTTTACTTAGGGTAAAATTGGTCTTACATGGTGTACTTGGGTCCATCTAATGATAGTAGGTTAGATGACCAAAAAATGGTGTAACACTAACCCTCCATAAGTGAATGTCTATAGGTTCGGGGTATGGCACTGAGGCTTCACACGTCAAGTCTGATCCTTTTGTCTTCAGGTCCTAAGTATCACAGGTTTGAGGGCTTGCAGATCCGATCCTTCATAAAATATTGTCCTCTGGTCTGTAATCTGTAATTCCTCCACAGGTCTATCCGAATTGTATTCACTGTACTGTATATTCTCATCGAATTGTTTGGTCAAATTGGATAGTCTGAACCTCCTTCTGTTCTTCCCAGTTGAAAATTTCAAAGATAAAGATCCAAAATTCTGAGTGGTTTGTCCTCACGAAAAGATGTGACTATTGGGTGAAGGACCGACATGAGGGTCAACCAGTGTTTTTCATTAAATATTTATTATGTAAATTTAATTTTAGGTCGACCAGTATGTTTTAAATATCAAAGTCAATCTATATTTCGATTTATTTATTTTTGTGAGTTGTCTTTGTTGGAATAATTGGCACGTAGCCTAATTACAACACCTTTCATTTTTCTTCAGCCTGGGAACACCGAGAGAACCTTACTGACACCATTATAATAAAAATTATTCCTTGTTATCTGAGTAGCTAGAGCAACTAAGGACAACATTATCTTCATACCTAGGTGTCAAGTTTATAAGAATTTTCAAACTCTTTCTTTCATAGGTGATCATTCAATTTTTGGAATGCTTTAAGATTTTAGGTATTTTTTGTTTATCATAGAAAGCATGACATCATAAGGCTTCATATTAGGGTTTCATGGTCACCTTCCATTATGCCACTAATTGCATATAAGACTTCTACGACATATTAGGGCATCACTTTATTTAGGGCTTTAGGGCATCACACAGTGAGGACTTCATGTATGAGGTTATGGCATCTTCCCATTCCGACAACAAGGTTTGTCATAAATGCATTTAGATCATTAAGGCATGGACTAAGGTTTCCTCCTAGGGTTTGCATGAGGTTAGGGTTACAAGGATTATTCATGTATCGCAAGAATATTTTCCATCTCCAATAATGCCATATTGACATCAATGATAACTTTGAACAACAAGGTTAATTTAATTAGTATTTTTCCTTTGCATTGGCTCAATAAAGAATTATTTCCATTTCCTCTCAATATGTTGTTAAAATAATTTAAATTCACGTTTTGAATGGTTTGCTATTGAGTATGCATGCATAAGGGTAAGCATTATTAGCATTGTTATAATTTATTTATTTGTCATAGATTGTTTGCCTCAACCCTTAACAATCAATAGATATTGTAATACAACCTCATGTGAAAAGAAACACAACAGTACTATATTGAAAATTATAACCTTGATCTTATTCTTGGTTGTTTCCAAGGATACTTACTTTCGAGTATTTTGCAAGATCTTATAATATGCTTTCTTGACCCCAATACATAGTTGTGAGGTTCATATTTTCAAAAATTATATTTTTTAACGTTCTAAGGAAATTGTGACCATGTTTACCCTTTTCTTCAAAGTGGCATCAGAGTCCTTGAAACCCATTCAATTTAGAGTTGCACAAGGGAGATATGTATTGGTCCCTCACACTATCAAAGTGCATATATTTCAATTGAAAACAAATATTGGCAGAGGCACTGATAATCAAGGTGAATTAAAATTCCATTTTTATTTGTCGAAATAAGCTTTAAAAAACCAATTCTCAACTCAGCAAGTCTCTGGGGATCCACTATTATCGATTAACTAGATTAATGAATTTATGTGCATTGTCAGCAACCTCTTTTATGGTCTTCCCAGAGAATTGAAAAGTTTGTTTTTTTTGTTTTAGTTAATTTATTTTGCGCATGTATTTCAAGAGTAAAATATAGAAGTCTCTGATGGGGGTGAGAAACATAGTAATCAACCCAACGCATGGATAACGATGCCAGACACCTAGATGACGGTGCAGGGGCCGACATCCCCATCCTCTCTTGGTGATTTTCGTACAGGGGATGTTAATGTCGGGCATGTGAACTCTCCATCATCCTTGATGGGAGAGGAAGTAGACGAGCGACATGGGTATATGGAAGGTGGAAAACATATGATTTGGAAAATTCTGTGGTTATTATGGCAGGTTGATGGTCGAGACTGGAGCACAGGTTGGAGAGTGCACTCCTGTGTTTGTCGTCTTGAGTGGGGTTGGTGGCGTCTCGGTATTCGAGCTCTTGGCTCTCTTCTACATCTTCAGGGTTTTCATTTTTATCTTTTGAGTGGCTCTCCCTTTGGGTTCTGTATCCATACAGGTATCTTGTGGTGGAAAGGGGCCAGATCTTAGGGTGCCTAGTTAAAATTATGCCTACAAGGTGCTAACATATACAACTCACCGGCTATTAGTCTCCTCATTGGTTTGGGTTCTTGGCATCCGATAGCTACCCTAGTCGGACTAGGTATTGCTCTTCTAGTGGGGTTTGGGGGCCTCCCTAGAGTCATAATTCAGGTGTGGGATAATATATGTTTGGTTGTTTCGTCTTATCCTGGAGAAGGAAGTACTGTTGCGATGCATTCAGAGCCACGCAAGGCTCGCTCACTCCCTCCGACCAAATGAATTTCAGCCAAGTCGAGAGGGTGGGGCTCTTACTTGCAGGTGGAAATGGAAGCGGTAGTGTCTCCATCTTCTGGTCGCAGCGATCGCACCACTAGAAAAGCAGGTCAGGTAGCTTTTCGGGGTCGTGGTGGTTCGATTGCTGGTCATGGTGGTTCTTCGGTCGATCGTGAAGGGAGCAACTCGTGAACTCTGAAACGGGGCGGGGGGTCGTGACGAAGGGGAATTGCTAGTCGAGGGACAACGAGACGATCTGGGCGTGGAGGCACGACAAAACATCATGTTGTCTGGATACTTGTCAGGATTTGATTTAATCTCTACTGGATCGTTTGGAAACTTCAGAGAGGATTTGAGAGGAAGAACATGTTGTTGGTGTCCCGTTTTTTGATAGTTTGGCAAATCAAAAGACAAGGCAACATCAGAACCAATCTTTAGAGTTACAGGATCTAGTCCTCCTATTCTCAGAGAGGGATCTCTCAAATGTTTGTTTGCAAAGGTTTATCTTGTGTGCTTTGAGTATTGGTTTTAGACTAGTTATTAAGTGCAGGTGTTTGTTTGTTTGTTTGGTTGAATTGATACAACATAATATGAGAGGTCTAAGAAATATATGTAGAGAGGAGAAACATCTAATTCATTGGGCAATGGAGTCAAGAAGAGGTCATGACACACTCATCAATGGATATGGGATATCAGAGGGAAAATCTAACTTGGCCGCAAGATCCTTTGGTTTTGGAATGAGATGGACATCAATGATTTGGAAAGAGAAGTTTTAATCCTCAATGAAGGGAAATTGAACACACAACTTGAACAATAAAGAGATATTTGATAGACAGGGCTAACCATGAATTCTACAAATCACACTTTAAGCAAATAATGACTTCAAAACAACTTTTAAAATGAAATCTAAGATTCGGGGAACACCCTATTTCCTCAAATATTTTATTTCAAATGACTTAGAAAACATAAAAGATTCACTGATAATTATGGTCATAGAAGAGGGAACACCTAAATACATCTATGATCACAACTATAACGACCTTTAAGCCAACTGTTCAAGCAAGGACAAGGGGAAAGATCAGAACAGACCTCCTTGTTTCACTATAAACAAAGGAACTTCAAAGGGAGACTTCAATAATAGCCTTTAAGTGGCAACAGACAAGCAGGGAGAACCATAAATCATGCTGAAACCAACTTTTCAAACTATCAAGGAAATAAACAAGCATGAAGACTAAAGAGAGAGATTAAAGACTCTAAAATACTTCAGCAAAAAAAAACATAAAACAGTGAAGGATGAACAGGTCTAAGGTGCTTCCAGGAGTCATTTCTTAGCCTAATACTTTCTATCCTACTGTAGTAAGAAATTATGGAACAGAATGAAAACAGGAGAAAACATTAAATAGTTCAGAATATTTCACCAACAACCAAGCTCATGGATCCAATGATAGAGCCTTATCAGGAACAAGCATGCAACGACATCGTCAAGGCTTCCAAGGCTTCAATTTCTTCTTCAACTTCAACAGACTATGTATTATTTCAGAGAGTTTCAATATTACAATTAGTGATCAACCAACCAACCAACAATATCTCATCTTCTACAGAGGTATTTATAGAAGAATGAGGAGGCGAGATCAAATAAAAGATCTCCCATGGAAATTAATGTAGATTAATGACTTCTCGGCCTTTGAGGGGCTCAATGGAGAAGCGTACAGGTATTCTTATTGTATTAATTGATTTACATTTAAGATTCAGCTCGGTGGGAGCTTTTGTTGACTTTTGAGGCTCTGTGTCATGTTGGAGTAACTCTGCAGATATTTTTGCATTAAGTTCTTTGGCAGAATCAACTCTCTGGCTGCGTTGGAAATCCTGTTCTTAGGGCATGGGCGCATGTGGGGAAGTGGTTAAGGACTTAGCCCAAGGGGGCTTAAGCCTGCAATACAAAAAGGCATTTTTTTACGGATTTTCAATGTTCTTCAAAGGAATTTGAGAGTTTCGGTAAGGTTAAAAAGTGAGTTCTTAACCTTATAAAATGGATTTTTATGAAAGGGAAAAGGGGAAAATGGAAAAATGGAGGAATTTGATGGGGGGAAAAAGGGAAGAAAAATGGAGGTTAGTTTTGAAGTGGAAAGAAGGGAAAAAGGTGTTTGCTGCAGTCTTTCTTCTTGGAAAACAACAGAATTTCAGAGTGTAAAAAATGGAAACAACAGTGAAGATTTGGACAGAGGCATGAGGCCTTCAAAAGTCTTCAAGAGGTAACATTTTTTAGCAATAAAATTTGTTCCTTGAAGGCTCCAAAAGTTTTAGCCACCTTTTGCTATAACAAATTTCATAGGTGGCTAACACATGCTACACTTATTGCCACTATAAAAAAAATGCATTACTTCCAGTGTCATGTTTGAGAATGGGTCCTTGTGGTCTAGCGTGACTAGAATTTGCTATCAAAGAAGGTGGAGAGGTTGGAGTCATGGATGGCGCACTTTGAGGAGCATGTCCAATGTTCCTTTAGCCCTCCTCCTCCTCTAGGGACTGCTCCAGACAATCATGTCTCAATTACTTTCAATGACTGATCATGGTTATAGGTGTTTTACTTGTTTTACATGTTTTCTGGTGCTTTTGGCATCCTAATTTGTGGATTGTGTCTCTATTTTTTCTTTTGTTTCTTTGTCATATGCTGATCACAGTAGTCAATAAACCTGGTCAAGGTGAAACTACCTGCATTTTGAAGTTGATGTACTCCTATTTTTCTAAATGAATAGAACTGTGACTTACAAAAAAAGAGTAAAATAGGGAAGCGAACAGGCTTTCCAACGCTGGTCTCTCTCTAGATGGAAATGCTTTTCTATCGGAAGAATTTGATAAAGATTTTATGAAGAACTAGTGGTCTACTATAATAGATACCTTTTGAGGAATTATGAAAGACCGTAATAATGTAGAGCAAGTTTGAAGATATGTCAATATTAATATGGTAGTACCACTTCATTGGACAATTCTTAAGGATTTTTTTTGTAAGATGGGAAAGATCTACTACTTTTGCAAAAATTGGTTTTGTTTTGTTTGTATTTTGTTTGTTTTGTTTTTTTGGTGGGTATATTTTGCACGTGAAGAATGTATTTTCATTTGTCTTGAATAAAAATATGATTTTATCTTTCAAAAAAAGTTATCTTATCAAATTTACAGATTCATTAGAAGCATCTCAAATGGATTTTTTTAGCAACTGCACAATTTTTTATCATGCCACAGGTTGGTTTTTCTATTAGTTGTTTTACATGTAACCTTAATAGAAAACTTGCTAATGGAAGTAGAAAGGGTTGTTGTAAAATTATGATAGAGGTATTTCGATTGAAGCTTAACCACTTCATTACACCATTGCAAATCATTAGGTCTTGAGAACTACAAGTCTTGACTAGCTTGGTTCCAAACTCAATTAGGCCTTTAGAGTTTAAAAAAAAATATGTATCTACTAGTTAAAACAAGGTTTCTATCTAGAAATAAAGGATTAGGGTTGGAATCATTGCATAAAAGAATAGTTTCATTAGTTTAAGTTCTAGCAATAAAGTCTCCTAGCATAAGGATAATATTTACATTCATCAAACTCTAGATATATTTTTCTAATGTATTATAGGGACAAAATTTATCTATATTGTTTTTATTATAAAAAATAGAATTAATAGGCACGAAATAACAAATTGCTATACAAATCCTCTTGGCATTGATATTTGAGATTTCTATCCAAATGTATTTATTGGCAAGGCCTATCTTATGGAGTTAAATATGACAAGAAATGTTCTTCTTTGTATAACCAGGAATGTCTCCAATCCCTCTAAGATAGGATTTGTTATTCCATGTCAAATACAAGACTACTCTTCCTTTGTTAGGAACCATAGACTCATCATGCTACCATGTTTCAACAAACAACATAATATCAATTTAATCAAGATCCAACTTAACGTAAGACCTTTGTGTCATGGAAAGCCGCAATAGTCCCAAAAGAGAATCTGGACTCTTCCAAATTCCTATTTATTATCATCACTATAATCTCTATCCTAATAACACCTTTTCAATTACTAATTATTTCCCATTTTCCTTCCTTTTTGGCTTCCTTGACCCTCTGTACTTCCTTCCTAATTGAGCCTAGTTTGTGAAAATGAAGTCTTAATTTACAAATAGTATAAACCCTTTTAAGCTCAAAGATTTATTGAATATGTCAAATTTATAGTCATTACAACTTACCTTAACATGATCAACTTATATTTATGTCTGATTCTTTTGCCAATATCTTTGCTTCTATAAGATAAGTTGTTTCAATTTGTGATTGATATCTAGTTATTTGTTTACTATTGCTAATATGTCCTTGTATTTCTACTCTTTTAAACCAACAATTATGATATTTAAAGCTCTTTGTTATGCTCATGTTCCATCCCAATTAACTTATTCATTTCCTCTTTGATGGATTAGATATCCAATTTATTTTAGAAACTACTTAGGGCCACATTGTTGATTAATTCTTCTTATAGATCTCTTTAATTGTGTTTCTCTTTCAACCTATCATTCTTGGGTTGATTATTTTTTTTCCATTTCTTGTCATCTAGCCTCCATTTTCGACAACAAAGTTTTGAACCCTAATATTGTATTCTTTATCTTGCCTTCTAACTATCTAAATTTGTTATCAACTATTGCCTCTAACTCTATTTAATTTTGCTCATCTCTTCTCCCCCTTTTTTCTCATGATTTTACATATTCATAAAAACTATTTAGAGTGACTTTGTTGCACCTTCATTTCACTGGCTAGGTTTTGGCTATGTAGTGATAAAAGAAGAGAAAATAAATAAGAAGAATTGATGCACCTGACTGTCGTAAATTAGTTGCACAACATAATCAGCCCTACATCAAAATTTCCACAGGTTCAAAATCACCGAAGTTCGCAGCCAATGATAGGATCAATCATATTATGTAATCGACCACAGAAAACCTGGATCGTCGGAGAGAATCTCCACAGTGCATCTGGATAGCTGCGCATGTATGGATGAGGAAAATAAAATCACCGCAGAAACAACCCAAAAATCTGTTCAAACGACCACAGAGAACCGATTTAGATCACCGTAAATACAACCCTTAAATCACCGATAATTTGTGTATGCTTAATATGGTAAGTTAGTATGAAAATTTTATCCGAGAGTTGATATGTTGCAGTGTTAATAAAGATTCGCCGCAATGTTTCCATGCCCAGAGTTTACATACATCTTTGCTCGTTTGGCAGTTGATCCACAGAGTTCCGCGTATGCCTAGAGTGTATTCATATATCAACTAATCCGCATAGTTCATTTCCCGCATATGCCCCAATTTTATATTCATAAATCAACAAATCCACTCTGTGGAGTTCTTATTAGTCCTAGTTACTTTAGCGTTTGATCTAGCTTTCACTCCCAAATAGTTAAGATTTGACTTTTAATATTTTATTGGGAGTGAGTTTAATTTAGAAAAAAAATATATTATATATATATATATATATATATATATATATATATATATATATATATATATTTTTTTTTTGAAGAATTGTATTCTTATTGTTGGTTTTTATTTCGATGTATGGATGGAGACTTCACATTGTTTCACTTTGATGTTTAATATTTCATTTTATTGAACCAAATAACCTCTTGCATCTCTATGGAGTCTCAATCACTGTGAAAACCACTTCATGTGCTTTTATAGGGATTATCATATTCTCCAAAATGGTCATTGTAATAGCTCATCTATGCAACTGCCACTAAAACCCTTGTCAAGGCCTCCACCACTACCAAAACCATATCATGCACTTCTATTGGGACTATCACCCCCTCCATGACAGCCACTATAACTACTTATATGAATTGGAAACCCACTATGTTGACACTTACTTGATATTGTTCCTTCTACATCGGGGGAGCGAGTACGTGCAGTAGGGCCACCCCATAAAGCTCAAAAAGAGACAAAGATAAGCAAGTCTCGAAGTACCACAAAACACAATCTAATTTGAATTTGGGTCATCAGGAATGAGAATTGGTATTGTGGTTGCACTTTAGGTTGTTTGTTAGAAGACTCAAACTTACCAACCTAGTAGATTCTCTGAAAGAGTCGGTATATCCTATCAACAATATGGTCATGAATACATCAAGGTCCTATGCATAATTGGTGAGTTTAACATCAATTCCTAGGAAGAATATATATTTATCCCATATAGCTTTTTTCATTTGTGATGTGGCTTTAACATTTTCCAACCTTGTTGTGAGCATCAACTTATGGATTAAGCTCATCATACGTAGAATTATGAATTAGTTTGTATTTAAGCTATCAAATATCCTCCCCATTTCTATGTACATATTTGACATTTTAGTTAGATATATTGTAAGTTAAGCTATAATATAGTTGAACTAGATGATTGACACTATCAAATTCAATGGACATGCAAAAGGGACCAACAATATGGCAATCTTGCTTGCATATTTTTATTCTGGATTATGGTTTTGTAATGTTGTCATTTATGTGGCCAATATTGGACCCTTTTGGAAACACATATGAGAAGCTAGAACATGAGAATCATCATACTACCTCCCCCTTAGCTTCAATTTTGGTCATGCCAGAATTTCTTACTTTGCATTTAATAAGTTGATTGATTTTGAGTTAGGTCTGGACTCGAGGTGAACAAGTCTAAATAGTTATTGTTCTTCATATCTGAGTATATCCCTTTTGTGAAAATTCAAAGTGTGGATTTTTGTTTGACTTGTGTAGATTAGAGTTAGTGTAGTATATACATGCAAGTGCAAATGATAGAATATGGCTTATGCTGCTAAGTAGGTGTTTTTACACTAAAGTAATGGGTTTATATTTTATTTGGTATTGCAAACAATTCTAATCGGAAAACTATTTTCAACGAGGGTTGTCTTGTCAAAATTTTCTTAGGTATTGTTTTGGTCTACCTACTACAGTTTTATGATTCTTTCAACAATCATTGACTTTTCTACATCCAGCAATGTAACTTAATGACTTGAACATGTGGCTTTCTTGAGGGAGCATTTACAAGACAAGAATTGCAACTACTTTGAGAATAGCCTTGAACCACCACATCAATCATTACAAATTGTGTATCCTACTTATCCTATTATATAGAATAAGAGGTTGTGTTTGTAGTCGGAGCCAGTAGAGCAGGAGCATATTCTTCTCCATTATACTTCTTAAAATTCCTACTTTTTATATCTTCTTGTATATTCTAGGCTTAGCATTTGACTTTTTGCTTTTTGATCCACTAATGTGGGAGTATGACAATAGTTTAATCCTCGATAACTCATCTTGGTTAGGATGATGGGAAAGGACCATATTCCTACATGAAACAATGTCACCGTTTGGTGAGAGGATTGCAATTCAGAGTTGGTTATTGATGGCCATGAAGTAATTAGATGAAATTTCTTTAGATCGCAGTCTGAGAAGAATGATAAAAATAATTAATACCAAAAATTCATCCACGGGAAAGAAAATTCTTGATCAAAATATAAGAGAAAGTCTCTATATATCAAAGAAATGGAAGCCATTCCAAGTTTGTTATAATACTTAGTTACATACATATTAATTAGGTGGGATTTCCAAGCATATTTAAATGTCTGAAAAATCATAATTGGGAGATAGATCATGTACATATTGATAAAAAACCGTCAATCTAACAATTAAATGAAATGGCTCTCCAGGTGAGAACCTGGAGAGTGTACAAACACTCACACAATCAAAATTGCAATCAATCAAGAGAACAATCTAGTACATATAGGCTTTCTCACAATCAGGTGGTTTGAACCACTCCCTGAATATTAGGATCTGAGATCTAAAATTAGAGTCTCAATCCTATCCTAATTGTATATTTCTCCATTAATTCTAAAACTCCCCCTTAATGGAGAAAGGGTACTGAAAAATAACATACGCCTGCTGGTCTAGTCTCAGCTACGCTTACAATAAAAACATGAAAAAATTGGTAACAGAGGTTTTCATTTTGGTCTTTATGCTCGTGACTCCATACTTGTTCATTCTGAGGTGAGGTTTCATCTTCACTTTCCTCGCCGTGAGGTAGTGATGTATTTGCACCTCATTTCTTCCCCTGTGAAGGAAAACTTGAATTCTTGTTCTCATCCTTCTTAGAATTATGGCAGGCTTAATAGGAGAACGTTTTCTCTCACTATTTCCGGTGTCAATCATCTGAACATCAGCGATGATATCTTCACCATTGATTACTGCAATTTTCGTGTTAATTTCATAAAGACACGATGTTTTAAGCCATGCTTCAAGAAACTTCAATTATTCTTCAAAATTCGTTGTTGTTTCTTGCCTACCAATATCTGCACAAAAAACAATGTTAGATTTATAAATATGACCACAATCACTTTCATCTTCTTGCTCCTTTAGGAGATCTTTCATTTCACATCTCTCCCTACTTCATCCCTTTCTGTTGACATAATTATGCCTTCATCCAGTTCTATTGCTGCAAACATGTTCTGCATTTGATCTATATGTGAAGATAGGCCTTCCTTCTCACTAAAAATTAATTCATAAATAAGATGTTTTTCAATCATCAAATTGATCCACTCATCATGAGATATATAAGTCTCATCAAACTTGATTTTTGCATCAGGAAAACTTTCAGGTTCTACAATAATGGATGTGTTTTCATCATTACAAGTTTCAATTACAGATACACATTCATCACCCATTATTGCATCTTCAGTTTCAAAATCAAATATGGGATCATTATCAAGAGAAATATCTTCAACATCATTTCCCTCATTCAAACAATATTTCATCTCTAAAACATCCCATAAAAACTTTGTACTAAGAATCTCTCCATATTCATATATTATGTTGAGTATGATGTTGTCATCTACTGCAGATGTTATAAGACTTAATACTACTGTATCTCCACTATCATTAATAACATCTTTAACATAATCCAGCAAATTTACCTTCCATAGTACTGTTTTCATTTCATTTGCCCAGCTTTCATAATTCATACCTGAAAAATATGTAAATCTGGCATTAACCATTTAATAATCTCACCAAATTCCAAATCTGCACCTTGATCAGTAGCTAGTCCATCACCATCAACCTAAAACAAATCACAATATTTTACACTTCTCCGTTGATGCTTTCTCCTAAATTTTCTTCGAGACTCTTTCAATTTAATTTGAAGGCCCATTTTCTCCTTCTATTTTCTCCCTTGTAAGAACACTTCGACCAGGAATAGTTTCTTGCCCACTGCACTTTTCTTGGGGCATTCAAGTTGAAGTCTTGGCATATAAATTCATCGATCTCAAAGGGTTTCTCAGCAGAATTCAACCTCTCTAAAGAGTTGAAACGGTTAAACAGTCCTGGAGCGCCAGCCAAACTCGTTGTGCTGCTGCGTCCACTAATTCACGCATCCACACTCCAAACATTCCTATCAAAAACACAGATACATGTTGTCTCCTGCATCAACTCATCCTCCAATGATCTAGCACCTCCAAATTGACGTCGAGCGAGGGTTTCTTTCCAGCGGATTTTTATTTTCGAATCAATGAGGGATATCCAATTTCTTTTACGCATACCATGTCAGCAACTTCTTCAAGGAGGCAACGTTCATAGGAATGAGGCAGCGTTAACCAACTTTCCACTACAGCAACCAGCGTATGGAGGTAGAATTCGCAGCATTAACCCACACAGGCACCACAGCTCCTCACGCTCCTCCTATCTGAGGGCTGAGACAACACCGGAGCCTCAATGGCAGCGTCGGCTCTCAGTCCCGGAGCCTCAACGCATTCAATCGGCAGCCTCGTTGACACTTCTAGCAATGATGGCATCCAATGCAGGCAATTATACTTTGCATCTCAAGGATGGCACCGACATCTTGCTCAATCACAGCGATCATATGAGATCTGATCCGTCTCTCTAAATTCGTAGCTCTTCCTTCCACGGCCTCTTCAACCCGGGCAGCAATCCATGCACCCAGCTCCCTCGCGAACTGTAACATCCTTCAAGTGCCTCACACCATCTCGCACACGGTCACCGCACCTCATGCAACACTCCGAGCTCACGAGCTCACAAATCTTGGTCTCACGCAGCACTCCGTGCTCTGAGCTCACGGTTATGTTGTGTCTCCCACTTGACAAACCGCGCATAGGCCTCGCACGAAGCAGATCTGAAGATTGCTACTTCAGCAAATGGCTTCAATTCTCACACACGATCTCCTCTTCGTAGAGATATCTCTGGCCCTCCAGTCAAGAAGCGTAGCATGCCAACTAGCTCAACGCAGGCTAGATCTGGACATTTCAGCAGATCTTGATAAGGGCCTCAAAATCAAACAAATTATCGAATCTCAGCCTCCCTTATTGAGTCAGAAACGACCTTCAAATAGATATTCTCGTATGCAACGGCCGACCCAGGGGTTTCCTCAGATGCAACAGCTCCACTCTTCAGAATTTTCTGAAACTTTGCATAACATCTCCGGCTCAACTGCTTGACGCATCAGCTAGCACTCACACCAAATGTTGGCTTCCACCAACAACACCAAATCGATCCACCCACGGATCTGCCACCAGCCACGCAATCACGGATCTGCTGGTCTATTGGAATATGGCTGCTCCAAAGCACTAGAGGTCGCAGCACAAAATAGATCACGCTGCAGGTCAAGAAACGCAGCAGTCTTCCACACCACTTGCAAATGCAACAAATCCTTGGCAGCGTTCCAGCTGGGATCGCAGCAGTTTCCTGCCCACCTCCTTTCACCTGCCCGCAACTTCACGCAGGAGCAGCGCTCCACTTCGAAGCAACGTTCCAGGAGTAGCTAACAACAACACTCCTCACACAGGCTCTCGACCTCCAAAGACTTAGCTTGAACCACCGTAGAGATAGAACAACACACATGCCTCTGATCTTGTGCTCTGATACCATGATAAAAAATCGTCAATCTAATAATTAAATGAAATGGCTCTCTAGGTGAGAACCTGGAGAGTGTACAAACACTCACACAATCAAAATTGCAATCAATTAAGAGAACAACCTAGTAAATATAGGCTTTCTCACAATCAGGTGATTTGAACCACTCCCTGAATATTAGGATCTAAGATCTCTACGAAGAGGAGATAGTGTGTGAGAATTGAAGCCATTTGTTGAAGCAACAATCTTCAGATCTGCTTCGTGCGAGGCCTGTGCATTGTTTGATGGCACATCCCAGTCGAAGGCATGGATTAATGACCCCAGATTGTACTCCACCATCGTAATCCCCATGAGAGTGCCCGCACATATGCACCTCCCTGCCCCGAAAGGGATCAGCTTGAATTCGTTGCCACGGGGATCGATCTTGGAACCCACAAACCTCTCTGGATTGAACTCCTCCAGCTTCTCCCACACTTCCGGGTCTCTTCCGATTCCCTAGATGTTCACCATCATCCTCGTGTTCTTGGGAATGTAGTACCCATCAACTTAGCATGCCTCTGTGGAGACGCTTGGGAGGCTCAGCGGTGTGGACGAGTGCTTCCAAAATCCCTCTTTGCAGACGGCCACAAAGCATGGTAGGTTTGCAAGGTCTGACTCCTTGAGTCTCCTCTCGTGCCCAATGACGTTGTCCATCTCCTCATGCACCCGCTTCAGTAACTTAGGGTTGTTTATTACTTCTGCCAATGTCCAATTGATCACGCTACAGGTCAAGAAACGCAGAAGCCATCCACACCACTTGAAAATGCAACAAATCCTCTCGTTGGTAGCATTCCAGCTGGGATCATAGCAGTCGCCTTCCCACCTCCTTTCACCTGCTCGCAACTTCACGCAGGATCAATGCTCCACTTCGAAGCAACGTTCCAAGAGCAGCTAACAACAATGCTCCTCACACAGGCTCTCGGCCTCCAAAGACTTAGCCTCAGCCACCGCGGAGATAGAACAACACACAGGCCTCTGATCATGTGCTTTGATACCATGATAAAAAACCGTCAATCTAATAATTAAATGAAATGGCTCTCCAGGTGAGAACCTGGAGAGTGTACAAACACTCACACAATCAAAATTGCAATCAATCAAGAGAACATCCTAGTACATATAGGCTTTCTCACATTCAGGTGGTTTGAACCACTCCCTGAATATTAGGATCTGAGATCCAAAATTAGAGTCTCAATCCTATCCTAACTGTATCTTTCTCCATTAATTCTAACACATATTAAAATATTGTGCTATTGTATCTCAATTTGGTGGTGAAGGCTCAAAGTACAAAGAAAAAAAAAACATTAGTTATAAGTCAATTTCTTTCCTTTTTTATTATTCAAGTACATCAATTGATTTCATGCCAGCGTGGCATTGTCGCTATTTGACATTTTATCACTTGGATGTGTGGCTAGATTCAAGGTCCAAAATTTTAATATCTCATATTGGTGATAAGGACTGAGAATAAATGAAGATTACAACTCCCTTGAGTGTATTGAGATATATTTGAATTTGAGGTTATATGACTACATTCAATTCATGCTATGATGGTCATGCTTGATTGTAGAAATATCTCTTAAGTCATAAATGGTAACATCAAAATTACATTTGGAAGCTCCCGTTCACCAATTTGAACTAAATTGAAATTAAAATATTGATTTTGATATTGTTGTTGGTAAGTAATGAAGTTTTTTTTTTCCAAATGGATGCATACTACCGTGCAACAAGATCCTACTAAAACATTGTAGGGGTATCCCTTCTAGTGGTAACTGGTAAATATAGAAGTTGTATCTTCCCTTTGTAATATAAATCAATTGTTTATATATATATATATATATATATATATATATATATATATATATATATATAGTGTGTGTGTGTGTGTGTGTTCCTTTGATGTGATGTTATTGGTTATTGGCTTCGATACTAAATTGTGAGAAATTAATTTATGAAAGAAATCTCCAGATTTTCCACAGTGTTGTAAAACAATGGTCGACGTTTCGAATCCCAACGGGGATCCATCTTCAGGACAAGATGTTGAATGAAAAATGAAAGAAAGACAAAAGATAAAAGTTTAAATAGTGACAAAGAAAAAAAAAATCGACAAAAGCTAGTTAATTAATATTCTATTAATTTATTAATAAATAAATCAATAGTTTATTATAATAAATTTAAAAAGTTTATATAATATCTTTTATTCGTTAATTCTATTAATTTTATTTTAATAAATTTAAAAAAAAAAAATTTAAAAATAAATCAATAGTTTATTATTAATAAATAAATCACTAGTTTATTATAATAAATTATAATATTTTTTTATAAAATTAAATGTCTATATAATATCTTTTATTTATTAATTCAATAATAATTCTATTAATTTTTTTTATTTTAATAAATTAATTTTTTTTTAATATTTTTTATAATATTATTTAATAAAAATAATTCTATTTATTTATAATTAATTTTAAGTGATACACCTAAATGTTAATTTTTTTTGGATTTGAAATTATAATTATTATTAATTAAACATTTTTATCTAACTAAATTAATAGAGAATAATAATAAAAGTTAGTATAAGGTTAATTCTTAGTGAAAATTATTATAATATATTCTCTAGAATAAGTGATAAACCTAAATGATAATAATTATTTATAATTAATAAAATTTAATAAATAAAATATAAATAACAGTTAAGTAATTAATATTAACATTCATTTATTCAAAAAGGTAAATAAATGTTAATAAATATTATTTATGTTTATTATTTATATAATATTAATAATTATTATTTATTCAACTTAGTAATACTATTATTAAATTTCTTTATTGATTTAGTTCTAATTAATCTAATAATATAAAAGTATAATAAGATTGCTTATAATATAATTAATTAAATTTTTTATTATTAAAAATATTAGATACTAATAATAATTACTAATTAATCAATTTTTATTAATGGAAATAAAAATTAATTAATAAGGATAATTATTAAAAGTAAATAATACAATTAGTGTTTTCAATGACCAAACTTTAAGATTTTTTTGGAGGAGAAGCAAACCTATGATACTATACATGGGGTGAAGACGAACTTGAGGAGCACATCTGCCGAATTAGAGGCCGCCAACTGTTACTGATCTCGTATCCTTCATCCATGTTAATGTTATGCGAGTGTTTTATAATTTCCAGTGCTTCTCTAATTTTCCTTCTTCGATAGTGTTCCTCCCTGGCAATGATTCTAGTATCCTCTAGACACATATGATGTTTAGTTTTTGAGGAGTGATCAACAATGGCCGAGGTGCAAGATCACTCACGTTTAATATCGGATTTGTGTTCTTTAAGACGCTTTTGAAGAGAGCGCTCGATTTCACCAATATAACTTTTCCCGCATGAACAGTCAATCTTATAGACACCTTTAAGTTGTTCATGACTAATACTATCTTTAATTGACCACATTTTCTGTCTTATTGTTCCTGCAGTTGAAAATTGTGCGAATTTGTCATTCATTCCAATAATAAAGAAGCAAAATTATTATTAGAGGTGTTCTTTTCTGTTTTATTGAGGAGAATATAAGTTATATCAAAGCTTTTGTTTTGTTGAGTGAAATATAGGTTATATGAAAGTGAGTTGAGTGAAATATAGGAGAATATAAGTTATATCAAAGTTTTTGTTTTGTTGAATGAAATATTGGTTACATGGCTTGGCTTTGAAATGGTTCAGTGAGTTCTCAGGGTTTCCTTTAGCCCTTATTGGTAGCGGTGGGATCAATAATAACATAACGACAATGGACAAGATGGAAAAAAAATCAAGAAGGTGAAAGGTATTAAGATAGGGTGATGCAGAAAACCAACAAGTGGGTGTACATATAAACCATCCATACATCTAAATTCATTTGAAATGGACTGATTTTTTAGACTCAAGAAAAGTGCATGTTTATGCAATTTTCTATTCTGAATAATACAAGCCAAGTTGGAGCCCTTTTGTTCAATGTGCACCTTAGCACCTCATATTATTTGTATTTTTATTGTTGTGCCTTTACACTTTCAATGAAAATTGGTAGTGACTATGTTAGCTTTCTCTTAAATTTTGTTGTACATGGTAAATACTTATCTTATATTGAGTTTAATAAAATAATATTTTATATTTTATATTAATTAAATATAAAGATAAATTGTAAAAAATGCTTCTAAAAATATATTCTATAAAAAAAAATAAAAAATTTATAGATAAATGTTGTTATCATGTAAATATAAATGTATTGATGATGGGTTTTTAGTTAATGGGATATTAACCTTTTTTTAGATGAACATATAGTAAATATAATATATATTTGTTATTAGAGTGCTTAGAAGTTTTAATGGTTTTCTTATCTTAATTGAATGTTAGAGAAAATTTCATAATTCGATGTTTTTCATTATGGCTAAAACATTAGTGAATGCAATAAATGAGTTACTCTTGGTTTTGTCTTTGAAGAGGATTGCCGATTTTTTCATATCCTTATATGTTAATATTTCTCGTATAATTGTGTCCAACATCCCCTTCTTAAGTCAAAGGGGTATTTGTGAGTTCAAGCATCATTCTCAACTTTTCAAACTTATTTATTGAGCACTTTAGTGAAGTTGTTTACAATTTGGTTATTTGTGAAACGATGTTTCAATTGAATGGTCTTAGCCTAAATGTTATTAAGTTAAATGGTATTGTGTTTATGTGTTTAGTTCTATCGTAGAATATGGGATTCTTAGCCAACTTGATTGTATAAATATTTTCACTAAGTAGGGGAGTATAATTCACTTGTTTCTTCTACAAATATTCAAGTGTTTTTTGAGCCATGCAATTTCCTTTGTTGCTTCTGCAACCACCGCATATTTTGCTTCTCTTATGGAATTTGTTGGAACCGTGTCACTTTTAGGAGACAATTGTTGATCCAAGACTCTTGAGATAATCTAAAATAGACATCATTATTTTTCCCCATCTAGATCACGCAATCATTGCTAAGATAAGCCACTATTGCAAAAGAAAGGTACATAAAGCCCTTGATGATGGCTTCAAAATTAAAGATGCCTGGAGACTTGTTCTGCAAATAATAACAATAATAGCAACTCAAAGTAATATCTATGCTGTTGGATTTTCTAATGGGTTAACTATTTATTTAGGGTTTCAGAGATAATCAATGATTAATTTTAGCCAACTCATGATGATGATCTCAACCTTGGGATTTAAATGTTGAGACAAACTAATTAAGAACTTAGTTCCATTTCACTAAAACATCCAATCAAGCTAAAGTCATCAAGTATTTTAGAGCTCTTTTTTTGGTAGATCAATTCCCTTCATATGGCTTTGTATAAACTTTGAAAGAACAATGATGAATGAAATGCCTAGTTTGGTGGCGGTAGATAAGGTTTATAAAATGATATTTTTATTTGGTTGAATCCCATAATTTCTCTTATTTTGATGTGAATTTCGAATTCTATTTCACTGGAGTAGGTAGAGGGTTTCATTCAACCATACCAAATTTGTTTAACAATTCTACAATGTCATCTTTTTGGCAAATGAATATGCCCTTTGGATGTTGAATCACCTCAATGTCCAAGTAATGGTGAGATGTCCTAAATTTGTCATTTCAAATCCCTTCAACTCTTTTATGGGTGCAATATGGTTTGTGTTGTTCCTTGTCATCAATAGATCATCTACATACACTACAAGATATACAACAATTTTGCCAACTTTTTTTATGAATATAATTGCATCATCAAAATTAAAGTGTTTGACATTCCGTTTTACCAATATGTCTTTACACTTAGCAATAACAATTAATAATGATTAAGCTACATTTTCTTAAAATTTATTTTATTATTATTATACATAACAAATCAATAATAATAGATTGCAATTATAATATTTTGTCTTTATTTTTACATTAATTTTAATCATATAAAAATATGAATAATAATAGATTGCAATTATAATATAATGTCTTTATTTTTACATTAATTTTAATCCTATCAAAAATATGATAGTTTTAGATTTAAATGTGTCCATTGTGAGAGTTATCACGAACATGGTTAATACTTATCCTATATTTGGTTTAATAAAAATAATAATATATATTAAATAAATATAATGATAAATTATAAAAAATATTTTAAAAAATATATCACATAAAAATTATTATAAAAATAAAAAGAGATTTGAAATATAAATATAAATACAAATTTATAGATAAATGTTGTTATGATGTGAGTTTTTGGTTCTTATTTAATGGGATGTGAATTTTTCTTTTAAAGATGAACTTATAGTAAACATGATATATATTGGTTATTAAAGTGTTTATAACTTTTAATGGTTTCCTTATTTTAATTGGATGCTAGAGAACAATTTTTTAATTGGATGTTTTTCATTAAGGTTAAAATTTTAGTGAATGCAATAAATGAGTGACTTTTGGTTTTATCTTTGAAGAGGATTGTTGATTTTTTCATATATTTATATGTTCATATTTATCGTATAATTGTGTCCAACATCCCATTCTTAAGTAGAGGGGGTGTTTGTGAGTTCAAACATCATTCTCAACTTTTCAAACATATTTATTGAGTATTTTGGTCAAAATGTTCTCAATTTGGTTATTTGTGAAAGAATGTTTCAATTGAATTTTCTCATCCTAAATGTTATTAAATTAAATTTTATTGTGTTGATATGTTTAGTTCGATGATAGAATATGGGATTCTTAGCCAACTTGATTGTAGAAATATTGTATGAGTAGGGAAGTATAATTCACTTGTTTCTTCTACAAACCTTCAAGTGTTTTTTGAGGCATGCAATATCCTTTGTTGCTTCTGCAACCACCACATATTATGCTTCTCTTATGGAATTTGTTGGAACTGTGTCACTTTTAGGAGACAAATCCTAATCCAAGACTCATGAGATCTTCTAAAGTTGACATCATTTTCGTTGTACCCGTCTAGATCATGCAAAGATAATTGCTAAGATAAGCCACTATGGAAAAATAAAGGTACTTAAAGCCCTTCACGATGGCAAAATAAAGATACGTAAATCCCTTGATGATGGAAAAATAAAGGTACATAAAGCCCTTGACGATGGCTTCAAAATTAAATATGCTTAGAGACTTGTTCTACAAATAATAACAATAATAAAAACTCGAAGTGATATCTATGTTGGTGTTTCTAATGTTTTAATTAATTTATTTAGAGTTTGAGAGATCATCAATGATTGAGTTTATCTAACTTATGATGATGATATCAACCTTGGGATTGAAACGTTAAGAAAAACTAATTATGAATGTAGTTCCAGTTCACTAAAATGTCTAATCAAGATAAATTCATTAAGCATTTTAGAGCTCTTTTCTTGGTAGATCAATGCCCTTCACATGGTTTTTGTATAAACTTTGAAATAACAACAACGAATGAAATGTCTGGTTTGGTGGTTGTAGATAAGGCTTACAACATGATATATTTACCTAGTTGAATCCCAAAATTTCTCTTCTTTTGATGTGAAATTCAAATTCTATTCCATTGGAGTAGATAGAGGGTTGCATTCAACCATACCAAACTTGTTTAACAATTCTACAATGTCCTCCTTTTAGCAGATGAAGATGTACTTTGGATGTTGAATCACTTCAGTGTCCAAGTAATAATGAAATGTCCTAAACTTGTCATTTCAAATCCATTCTTCAATTATTTTATGGATGAAATATAGCTTGCATTGTTCCCTATCATCAATAGATCAACTAGATACACTACAAGATATACAACAAATTTTCCAACTTTTTTGATGAATAAAATTGCATCATCAAGATTAAAGTGTTTGAAATTCAGTTTTGGAAGATGTTAAATTTTAATACAAGTATCAAGGTGCTTCTTTCAAGCCACACAAGGATTTGATGAGTCTGCATACATTTTGTTCTTGTCCCTTCACAACAAAACCTTTTGGTTTAAACACGATGGCATTTTTTTTAGGTCTCTATTTAATAAAACAATATTCACATCCATTTAACGAGTTTTCCATCCATTTTGTGCTACGAATGTAAAGGGAGTTTGAATGGTGGCTCATTTTGGTGTGGGGGCAGAAATATCCTCCTAATTAACACCCATGTTTTTTTGCAAATCATTTTGCCAATAACCTTGCTTTGTGCTTGTTAAGTGAGTCATCTCATTTGTACATGTTTTCATACATCCACTTGCAAAAAGTTGATTTGGTTTCAAATAGAGGGTCTATGATCGAAGGGGATATTGGTGGCCACCCATATATTCCACTTGGACCCCCACCATTGTTTCTTTCAATTTTTAGTTTCCTTAATTGTAGCATAATTTACTATTTTTGGCAATTTTTTGGGTCCTAGACTTTCGGAGCCATTTTGAGCCCCTAAACGACATTTTTTGGGCATGAAACATGCGGTGAATACCAGTCTTTCAAGCTTAATATTTATTGTTAAGAGTTGTATTCCTCGGATAGATATTTCTAGCAATGTAACATGTGCATCAAATGGAGATAGTATGCCAAAGTTACGACCCCGGGAAATTGATGTACTAATTTACCTCGACGGGGCCCATAGTCTGGCGTTTCATCTCTTAGGGTTAGGATTTTGGATGTTTATGGTTTTCCATTATTTATAAAATATATATAGGCCTTAGAGCCTCATTGTAACACAGATTTCAGAGGCCTGTAGCCGCCACATCTCTTCTCAGAGATAAGCTACCAGCGCCCTAGCTAATTTATTTACATTCTGTCTGTAAACAAATGTCAGTTCTTTGATGTTAATGAAATGAAGTGTAATTTCCGCTGCATCTTTGTATTTATGGTTATATGTGTATTATGTTACGTTCTTTCATAAATTCGGATTAGTCTAACAACTTCCATGTCCCATTTTTTATGAGAGCATCACATTTTTATTGCATTTCTTCTTTCCGCTTATTATGAAAAATGACTTTTCACATGAAAGTTAGTTTAAAATTAGTAGATAAATTCAATTCACAATTATACACAACTTCCATATCTATATTGTTAGAATTTTAATTATCTACATCACCTCCATCTTGTTTAGTTTAACCTCTCGTTTTTTTTTGTTTTCGGCCTCATTAGGATGGACACTTTCAAATGTTTTGATAACCACTTTGGTGTACATTTTTTTACTAATCACATCATTCCTTAGGGGATCATAACCGATAGAACCAAAGACCTTGAGATGGAATGATGTCACATTTCATAAAGAGTCTTACTCTTAAGAGCATGAGATAGACACCTCTTTTTCACATATATTGCACATAAAACTACATGAGCCCAAAACATCACCTTTACATTTTGCAAAACCTCGTGGAACAAACCATATTCAAGATAGTCTAGTTTATTCTTTCAACTACACCATTTAGTTGAGGATTATGTTGTATGGTGGTTTGATGCATATTCTCTTCCATTATCAATATGAAAAGATCTAGTATGTGATTGTGTTTCATTTTGAATACATACATGGAAATTTCAAAAAGTTTCAAAAGTTTAAGACATATCTTTCAACAAGTACACTCAACACATCTTGGTGTAATCATCAATAAAAATCATTATATATTTATTGCCATTAGCATATGGAACAAATATAGGGCCACACAAATCAAAATATATAAATGCGAGTTTTTTGCATGCTCTGGAAGTGGAATCATGATACACGCATCAAATTGCTTCAATTTCCTATGAATAGTAGGCAAACCAAAATCACTATTATTTTTCAATAAATGAAATTTGTTATAATTAGTGTCCAAATTTAGCAGGCCACAAAATTCTATATGTTATTGTACCTTCATTTTGATGAGAGAGGTATGTAGAATTATATGCATGAGAAAATTTCTCTTTCAGTGTCAATAGTATTTCATCCTCTACTTCAATTATTGAAACCATATCGTTGGAAGCCAACCCTATTTATACTTTTCCATCAAAGATATGGATGGATTGGCCTTGTTGTTGAATGTGCACAAGTGACATGAAGTTACTTCATGGCTCTAGAAGATGAGTACATCATGTAGTATAAAATTAGGGAATCTAGGCAGTTTAAGCTTGATGGTGTTAAGTTTTGAAAGTTTGAGACTTGATTTATCTGGAAAATATATTATGCCATCTACATTGTCTTTGAAATCTTCAAGGAATTTTCTTCTAAAGATCATGGAATGTTGTACTTAGCCAAGCATCTCTCCAGGAAGAAAATGAAGCATGAAATAAATTTTCAGTTACTCTAGTATTGCAATGGGCAACAATGTAATGAGTAGATTTAGGTGTTTTACATTGGATGCGATGATATACCTCTATTTTATTTTGATCTTGTTTATTTATTTTTATCTTTTATGAGGAAAATTATGCATGTCGATGCATCTTGTCCATTTCTACTACAATGAATACAATGAAGATCAAGTCTCTCTCCATGATGATGTCTAAACCTCTTGTGTTTGAAGCTCTTTCTTTGACGTCCTCATTTACTACTTTCTCTGATAGAAGAATCATGTGATTGATTATTCCCTTTTTTACAATGGTACATATTTTCTTCAAGGGATAGAGTTGTGATCTTCCTCTTCCAAAAGACTCACATTCTACAACGTTCTCCACCAAACAGTCATGTGATAGACTCTAGTTGGTCATTATCTTGAAGGGATTCAAGATAGTGAGAGTAAGTAGGATAGAGGGCCTTGATGAAGGTTGTGAGAGGAAGATATATCTTCACTCCAGTGGCATCCATGGGGCCATTGTCCTTCAACCTATATTGAAGAGTTTCACCAACAATAACCCTTTTATGGGTATATTTTTCTAGTCGATTTTGCTCAAAATTTGGTAGGGAGTTGTTAATATTGTAAGTTTGAGATATATAATCTACACGATTTGAGTGCCCCAAGGGCTTTTTTAGGGTGTTGAATCCATTTATGCATTCAAAAGCACATTTTAAACAATGAAAAATCACAATATTGCTAAAAAATATTTCTAGATTTCAACCAAACAAATTAAAACTTCGCATAGTTAGATTATATCATTTTATTAATTTCATGTTTTTATTTTTTATTTTTTCCATGTTTTTTCTAAAAAAATTCTACAATTGTAGTGATCTATAATTTTCATGGATATTCCACTAGATAGTTTGTCACAATAGATCTATTAAAATAAACCAAAAGCTATACTATGAAGAGTTAATTCCTTTAGGTTTATGATCTATTATAATTGATTGACAATGTTTATGCATGTAATAGATAAAATGTAGGAAATAGAGAAAAATGATATACAAACAAACACCAATTACAATGAACGCCAATATATCCTCTAGGAAATCCTTTTCAGAGAAAACCATTTCGAAGGTGAGAGTGTTTCACCCTTTTTTGTAAATACAAAAGGAGAAGACACTCTCTATGGAGGTACCTAATACCTGTGGCCTATGGGTTGTTACTTAACACAAACCCCCATTGCTATGTTCTCTATCTATCCACTCTCAGCTATTTCGTTTTATTACATGAAAAAAATACACTCGAATAGAATGGAATACTTTTTCCTCCTAGTGACCTTGTTATAACATAAGTCAATAGATAAATAGTCAATAGATAAATAGGGTTTAGATTGGACTCCAACTCTCAATTAGAGTTACAACTTTAGCTTTTTTAGAGTTTTCGTTGTAGTGCCTATGTGGCTACCCCCCTTTGCATGAGTAATGAGTGTTGATGCGGCATCCACTCAAATTACGATGGTTAATCATGATAGGTAAACTTTTGGGATGCATAATTTTTGCATGTGAGCTTTGATTGGTGTGGTTCTTGCACCATTGGAAAAGTACTTGAGTGTAGAATAGCGTCATGGGGCCTAATGCTTAAGCGGTAGATTTTTACCTTAAAATATTTATGTTTAAGGCCTCAAATTTGCTCTGGAATATTTTAAATCTCAATTCTGCAAACTTGGTCCCATTGATAAATTTTCCCATGTAAGTTTATTCCTTCAAGTTTTCCACTATGAACGTATTGAGATGGGAAAAAAACTATATAGTGATCCAATCAAGATCATGTAGGCAATGTTTCCTCAACTTTGGATTTGTGTTTATTATAAACATGTTGTTTTTAAAATGAATAGTTTTTATTTTATTTTTATTGTTTAGGATTTTATTGTTTTTTTTTTATGAATGGTTACAAAATCTATCATAATTTAGTAGTCAACTAATATTATTGATAATTATTTCTCGTTGTTGTTAATGATTAGTAAGAGATTATTATCTTATTTCTTTATGTTTGAGAAATGTGATATTTTAGCCAATTAAAATTGGTTTTAAACCTTACTCTAAAATTTAGATGATATCCATAAGAAAATTAATACCAATTTGATTATGTGTTTTTTTAATAAGATTTACCTATAATCTCATAAAAAAAAAATACTATCTTTAGTAAAATAATAATTGTAAAGATTTATTAATTAAATTAAGTGAATAGTGGATAATAAAGGATTATTAATTAAATTAAATTCATTTTATTTTTATATTATAAAATAAGAATATTTTCTCTACTCACGTGATTAAAAACTACATTTTTTTTATAGAACCCACCAACAAAAACAAGTTGAAAATTCTTCTAACACAAGAAAATTGTACTATCTCCAAGAAAATGTTGGAGAGATTAATTCAGAAAGAGAAATTTGGTTTCCAAAGCTTCAAGAGTCATGAGTTAACAAATATAATTCAAAGGGCACTTGAGAAGTGCAAAAGAGCAAAAAATAGAAAATCAGAATCAAATTGTTTTCCTGTAAATTCTTGGTTTGATGAGGAATGCAAAATGGAAAGGTGAACCTTGAAAAAGACATGCAAGGAGAATATGAATGTAAATTTATATAAGCACATACTGAAAAGGAAAAAAGATGAGTTCATGCAAACAAGGCGAAAAGAGTTAATATATCTAGGCAAGAATAACCCAAATATTTTCTGGCGGGAACTTCAACCAAGGAAGAAGCAAATCAAAAATAATATTACAACCAATCAATGGTTTGAATATGCAAGACAACTCTATGAGAAATAATCAAAGGCTGAGCCTCCCCCAACGCTCAACACAACTACAAATCTCTTCACGTTACAAGAGGTGGAGATTGGAATTAAGGAGCTGAAAACAAGAAAGGAAAAAGACTTGGTTGAACTTCAAGCAGAGTATCTAAAATGGGGAATGGACACTCTTGCACCGCACATCATGGAAATATTCAACAACATCATTCAACAAGCATTCCCAAGAGACTAGACAACTAGCCTTGCAATACCCCTTTTTAAAAGTGGAGACATTAATAATCCTTCCAATTATAGAACCATTATGATCAATCCCTTGTTTTCAAAGCTTTCGGTAGCATGGTATAAAATAGAATCAGTAAGTGGGTAGAAGTAAAATAAAAGAGGGAAACGGGACAAGCAGGTTTTAGGCCAAAGCATTCTACAGTGGATCATGACATCATGTTCAAACACATTATTGAAAAGGTTTGGGGGGGGGTAAAGAAGAAGTATTATGTTGTTTCGTTGACTTCAAAAAGGCATTTGACACAGTCCCTAGAGATAAGTTGTGGCGTAGAATGGAAGAACTTGAAATTCCTTTGCATTATAGAGTTGTTGTCCATAGACTTTATGAAGAGGTGAAATTCAAAATTAAACCTCAATGGATATTTCAGAAATTTTTAGAAGTGACATTGGAGTCAAGAAAGGCTGCCCTCTATTCCCTACTCTTTTTGGTTTATATATTGATAAACTGGAAGAGTGGCTAAATTTGCAAGGTGGGGATGGTGTTCGGTTGGTGGAGTTTGTGATAAAGCTTCTTTTATATGCTGATGATCTTGTATTGATTTCTAAATCGGCCCATGGATTGCAGATGCACCTGTATGCCCTTGAGAATTTTTGTAGAGTAGTGGGTATGCAAATCAATATTAGCAAGACCAAGACACTTATTTTCTCTAATAAAAGGAAGTAGAGTCAGTATGCGTTCTTCTTTGAAGGCAACATTCTTGAAGAATTAAATGAGTACAAATACCTCAGGAATGGTTTCAACAACAAACTTAATTGGGAGGACTGCAGAAAGAAGAGAATCTTAGGAGGGTGGAAAGCATTATATGCTCTTTAAAACAGATGTAGAGAGGCAAAGTTATGGGATTGGAAAATGATTAAAGTGCTCTTTGGACTCCTAGTTTGTCTAGTGATGCTATATGGGTGTGAATTGTGGGCTAGTAGCACCCCTGTCTCAAAATGGAAGCAAATTGAGAAAATCCAAAAACGCTTGATCATGAGCAAGTTAAAAATAAAAATTTTAGTACCTTATGAGATAATTTTGAGTGAAACAGGAGCAACTCCCATCGAAGAAATTGCTATGGTGCGGCTCATAAGATATCTAAAAATCATTGAGCAAATGGGAGTAGGTAGATGGCCTAATTTTATCTTCGAGGAAGACATGAGCGAAAGAAAGAAAACATGGATGAGACAAAAATACACATGGATGAAAAAATGGAATATCTACCTTAATGCTTGTCCCATAAATAGCAAGGAGCTAAAGAATTTTGTTATGGAGAAGTTTTGTAAACAGGTATGGGGAAAATAGTTGGGTAGAAAGAAGAAGTACTACATTGAAGAATTAAACCCTACACATGATCTCCAACAAAAAGAGTACATTGGAGCTAACATTCCATGGAGGGCAATGGTTCTTATTGCTCAATTAAGAACCAACTCGCATCAACTTTGGTGTGAAACAAGATGGTGGAAAAGGCCTAAAGAAGCTTGGGAAGAACGAGTGTGTACATTTTGCACGTCTGGAGCAGTGGAATCGGAAAAACATTTCATTTTGGAATGTGATGCGTTCAAAGACATTAGAGAAAGTTATGAGAATATGTTAGCATCGGTTTATTGGTATTGTCTTTTCAATGATGGGATTGTTGGAAGGTTGGGCCAACTCATCATCAATTTGAATAAGAAAAGGAATGAAATACAAAAGGCGAAAAATGGGTAACTCATAGTCCCATAGACTATTTTTAGTCTCGTGGACGTTAAAATTTCATTCCATTAAGTTGATATTCCCACCAATTGTAGTTGGCAAACTAACACGTGGATGGTGCGAGACAAATGCCATTCCTCCATGTAACAAAACTGCCCACTCTTTTAACACTAAATAATTTTTCTAGGGTTGAAGGTTCTTAAATAATCATTCCAATTCCAATTAACAATACTTATAATATTTATTTTTAGAACTTTTATTAGTCCATGCAAGAGAGGGACTATAGTAATCGATGTGCCTCTTTATTAGTGTCCGCACAAAAATAAAAACAGAAATTAGCACATCAAACCTAAAGTTTCAAGCCAATTTTTTTTCCTTCACCCTATTAAATATTGACAAGGATTTTTATTCGCCAATGAAAGATTTTGATGTCTTATTTAGCCTCTTTCTGAGGTGAAAAGGCACATATTGTATCAAAATCTTAGGTTAAAAAACATAACGTCAAATATTTTCCATGATCATGCTAGAGTAACTCTAGCTTTAGTCAATTAATATTTATTTTTTAAATGTTTTTAAACAAAATAACATACTCCACAATCCATGTTCTCCACACTTGCATCGCCATCTTCTGCCACTTGCACCACCATGCAAATGTCCATCTTCTGCCACCTGCAACGCCATGTAAATGTCGATGTTGTGCATCAATTGATCCTTGGAGGTCATTAGTTTGCAGCACAATTGGCTATCATTAGTATGCTGCGAAATTGCCATTAGTATCGCAACACGATTGGCTATCATTTGTATTTCCACAAAATTTCCATTAGCATGGCAAAAAAATTGTGTGTGAGGGATACTTTGTAGTCTTGAATATTTCTTGCACACTAGATCTGTATTCTTATTTTTTTTGTTCCATGCATAATCCTCCTTGGTGACACTTCGAGTCATTATTGTTGAGCCAATGACGATGCTTCAGAAGAGTGTTGAGGTATATGTTTATGATTTTAGTTGTTTGTTGTTGTTTCTTTTCCTTAAAAAAACATTTTAAACATCTTACGGGATTAGATTGGTGGTCATATTTAATTACATAATGTTCTATGTTGCAGTAGTACATAGTTAATGGAGTACACATTTGCTTGATATGGCATATGAGTGTGAATATCCCTATCTCAAGATGGTTTATGCAATGGAGTACACATTTGCTTAATGTGAATATCCCTATCTCAAGATGCTTTATGCAGGTGAGTTGGTGAGTTTATGATTGAATTTGTATTTAGCAAATATTTTATTCAATATAATAAGCATGAAAGGAGCCTATAAATACAAGAAAGAAAATAGACTAACCAACAAACCAAAACTGAGAAAGAGTAGCAAGAAAATAAGAAATGCCACCAGCCCTCACAAGTAATATATTACATCATCACTTCTACTAATAGAATGACATACACAAGTAGGTTATATATATACCCATTTCTATGCAATGTGGTCTTTATTTAATATATACATGTAAAGTGATATATATATATATATCACTTTACATGTATATATTAAATAAAGACCACCACATTGCATAGAAATGGGTATATATATAACCTACTTGTCTATGTCATTCTATTAGTAGAAGTGATGATATATATATATATATATATATATATATATATATATATATATATATATATATATATATATATATATATATATATATATATCACTTTACATGTATATATTAAATAAAGACCACATTGCATATAAATGAGTATATATATAACCTACTTGTGTATATCATTCCATTGGTAGAAGTGCAATTGACATATAAGCATACATATATCACGAAAGATATGGGGGAGATATGAATCACGAAAACTATTCTCCATCTATATTCAAGGTCACTATTCGCGGTCAACCAAGATGATAAATGCAAAATCCTTTCCCTTTCCACGTGTATTGGGAGACGAATATTAGATGGAATGAACAATGTCTGCTCAACCAATTCCATAAAAAGAACACTTTTATTTAAACAAAAGAAAATAGATTTAGGAAAAATATTGAAAAATCGTCAAAATGTTAGCCCTTAAACTCTTCCCTATGTCATTAACCCATATTCATTTATGATTTGACAATAATAAGATTCTCACACTTATTACAACAAGAGAGATTTTTATATACCTTAGCAATGTAACTCCACTACTCATTTCATAATCATTTGGCTATAAATTAAAGCGTATAGTAATCTTTGATATGTATTGTTGAAAGAAAACAACTAAACAAAGAACTTGGAATTATTTTCATTATCTTGAGATAAAAGAAATAAATAGTTAATTAGAATACAAGTGGTTCCACAATCTAACTTACTTTAATTAATTAAAAAAAAATTGTCTTCATTGCATCTTTAATTCATTTTTATCAGGAAATATTATCTCTTTTTTCTCTAAAGAGAAATAATTTGTATTTTTTTCAATTTTTTGTAAAAGAAACAAAATCATATTTTGTAGATGTTAATTGCATTTGGTAAAAGCAATATCTAGTCTTATATGCATAAGAAAAACAAAATTGAAAAAATAATAGAAACCAATGAAGATAAGTTTGATAGTAATTAATTTCTTTTCTTTTCTTATTTTTTGGACCTTCTGCAATCCTTGTGAGTTGGCATCTATTAGAACCATTGCTAAATCACTTTCGGTTATATTCAGTGGGAATTTTTTTCTGGATATGAAATTTTTGAAACATGAAATCTCTTTATGTCCACCATCCCATCCTCTTTGTATACCACTTTTTTCTGTTGTATTGGTTCATGGGTCGCTTCTAATTTTGTACCATTATGCTTGTGGGTTTTGTTTCCATTCTGGACCGAAGCATCCCCTTATTCTTGGTTTGGAATTTTCTTTGCGATTTCTTCTTCTTCATCCATGAGGTAGGGATCACAAGGTTTTCATCCATTTGTTTTGCTATCCTGCTCCTTTTTCCTTTTTGGTTATTTTTTTCCTATGGAAATTTGTTCTGCAAGTGTCCTATTTGGAACATGATCGACATCTAAATATTGTATTTTCAAAATCCATGTTGGGTCCACAGGAAATTTGTATGATTCAATTGAATGAGATCAGGTAGACTTTTACTTAGGTCTATTTCTGCATTGATTCTGGCGAAGGTAAATAAACCTATCTTTGTTCTGTCACAGTCCATCTTTTGGAATGACCCCAGGGTGTTCCCAATTTCCTAAGGAATATTGTGATGCCAGAAAGGAAGGGGAAGGTTTGGTAGCGTCAACCATATTGGCGTTGTTGAGACCACATTGTTGTGGCATAAAAATATGGGAATCAAGGGGTAATGGAAAGCCATGCATTTCCACAAAACCAGGGCCATTATTTCATTGCTCTCCCCACATCTTCCTGGGTATCGAACTGAATAATGAAGAAACCTTTTGAGCACATGTATATTTCGTAGCTTTTGGTCTAGGTTGTAAAAAACCCACTGATGCAAAGCATCAAATATGTTCCAAAAATCATTGAATCTACAAATCACTACCCTGGATTGAAGAACATAAAAAAATTTATTTACCTCTGTTAGGTTTACCTACATGGCAGGTGCTTGTTGTTGTTGTTCAAAATTGTAATATCATCATGTTAACTATGGTAGATCTGATGGATTAGAGCTTTTTCCCCATGCCATATCCTTGAAAGAGATGGAGCCTCTCGGGTTCCTAGCTCTCGAAGCACCCCCCTCGTAACCTTATATTCAATCCAATGCTGGAATTTCTTGAGATGTTGTAATCTTGTAGCCGAAAATAATCTTGTAGTTTCTTCCCTTCATGAAGGAGACACTGTGTATCTACATGGTACCCCAACTGATCCATTATCTTCTACTTGAGATTCAGCACATAATCTAGATGAAAACCCCTTAATAGGGAGGAATTCCCATTAAGGGTCTTAATGAAGATAGGAAAGTTCCCCGTATTTCAATTCTTCTGACCCATCTCCCAGCCCATATCGATTAATACAAGGGGTTTTTTCCTGTAGATCTGCACCATTCAGATAGCTACATAGATTGTGTAAATCTATATCGGGCCTTACTTCCCAAGAAAATTAAAGAATTGAAACAATATCAGCTAGATATAAATTAGATTTAGACATTGAATTTGTTGAATGGTGTTGTCATTGGTGCTAATGTCCATTATTGAACGCTCTTAATATTTGTCTGGATTGCATTAGTCAGAAGATCTACTGGAAGGATTGATCTAAATATAAGAATCATTAAATGCTCCTTGATTTGTATACGAAGTTTCTTGAAGATTATGTAAATTTTGCAAGTGATTAAATTAGGGTTTTAAGCCTTTTTTTTCAAATTCATAAACACATAAACATAAAAATTAAACTCAATTTTTGCAGTAAACAAGAGATATGTTGAAGTTCAACAAGAAATTTCAGCACCTACACTAGTGTGGGACCAGGAGGTCCAAGCAGCACCTACACTAGTATGGGACCATAGGTCTTAGCAGCACCTACACTAATGTGGGCTAAATTTGAGTGATGTCTATTTTAGTTATCCCTTAATTAAGATGGACAATAAAATTTAATATAATCTCAAAATAACTTGTAATAGTTAACTGAGTGTGATAAACTCATTTATCTCATGAATTTCGAGTTGAGGGTAGTTGGTGAGGCATGCAGAGTAATTCTAGTTGTAACAGAGTTCGAAGTGCAGTGGTGATTAGTTAATGCAGGTTGTAATCAGTTTAACTCAGTTAAGTGAGTTAAACTCAGTTGTGCTAGTTGTAACTGTTTGATACACTAGTGAGAGATCAAGTGAATTAAATATTATTTAATTCACAACTAGTGATCTCACATGCAACTGAGGATTTAATACTATTAGATTCATGCATGTCAGTTCCAGCGGAGACCCAACTGAGATCTAGGTGAAAGGGATGTTGACTATCAGTTGTAGGATTATTGGGTTGCACCCATGCAACGAAATACCCATTGGATTGCCCATGATCCTTGCGCAGTCAAGGAAGGCTAAAATTCCTAAAAGATATGGATTTCATTCCACATGAATTGCGCAAGGCAAGCAGGATGTTTAGAGGCCGAGAATTGGCTAAGTGTTGGTCAGTTTTGTCCAGGATAGTGTGAGACAATTATATGAGTACATGAGGGCTCTTGTGAGAATATTTGTATGTAATTGTTTCATGTATCCATGCTGAATATACAATAGAAGATAGTGGGGTTTTGAGTAGTAATCTTTCCCCGGGAAATTATCTGTGTTGTGGTTTGATTGATTCTTCTTTGCTTCATGTCATTGGCAATTGTGTTTTTTAATTACACAATTTATTTGTAGAAGTGTTTCAATATCTAGATTTAGCACATTGTTAGATTGGATTGAATCTATGATATACATGCTTGTTGTATAATTTCTACATGGTATCAGAGCACAGGAAATCACAATAGTGGAGGAGGATCTGAGTTTGTGACTGAATCGAATTTGAATTTGCAAAAGTATTTCTTGGTGCTACAACTGATTCAGGATCGAAATGGCTTTAAATGGCTTTCAATGGCTTGAGTTTGGAGTATGCACTCGATGGCAACTCTAACTATATTTCTTGGAAGGACAGGATGGAGGCAGTACTCGAAGACAATGGCTTGAAGGAATTCATTGACAATGATGTTCCTAAACCCATTGTGACATATGTTGCAAATCTTAATGCATGGTAAAAGAAAGTGGCAAAGGCGAGGAGGATCTTATTGGAGGGAGTATGATACCATATTGTATCAAGTCTCCATGGGAAAGCCACACCATATGCAATGTGGAAGGCTTTGACAGATCTATTTTAGAGCAGCAGTGACCATAGGAAATTGGCACTGAAAGATAAACTCAGGAAGATCAAGATGGAGAAAGGTGACTCCATGCAAAAATATATAACAAAGTTTCTCCAATGTCGGCATGAGCTAGGGATCATTGGCATTACTTTCGTTGATGATGATTTGGTGAGTTTAGCTCTCCTAGGACTTCCCAAGAGTTGGCATAGTTATCAAGACTCTGTCAATGGAAGGGAAAAGCTGCCAGATTGGGAATGAATATGGTCGGATTTGGTGTAGGAGGGGTTTAGACCAAATACCAGAGATGGATATTCATAAGAATGAAGATGCAGAAGATTGTGCTTTGGATTCCAAGGCGAAGAAGGGTAAGGGAAATAAGTTCCATTCCAAATCTGAGTCCAAAGATGGAAAGAAGTGCGACATGTCCAGAGTGGTGTTTTCACTGTCACGAGCATGGGCATTATGCTACTAACTATACACAAAAGAAGAAGAACAAGAAGGCTTCAAGATTTTCATATGGTGAGGCTTTGGCCTCGCAATTTGAGCTCGAATTCTTGCTCATTTCATGCATGGTGTCAAGTGGAATGGGATTGTTGTGGTATTTGGATAGTGGTGCATCCTTTCACATGATGGGAGACAAAGAAATTTTCAGTATCTTGGTGGAGAAGGACCTCCGAATGCATATCTAAATGGGTGATGATGAGTGGTACAGTACCACTGGGATTGGTACCATTACCTTCCAAAGACAGTTAGGTAAACCCTTTCAATTAAAATATGTAATTCATGTACCAGGCTTGAAGAAAAATTTGGTCTCAGTTTCAATGTTGGAGGATAGAGGCTATGATGTTGTTTTCAGTGAAGGAAATGATTTCCTGTGACAAAAAACAACAGGACAAGCCAAGAAGATTGGGATTCGAGTTAAGAATCTCTATAAACTGGATGTAGATGGTTGCGCAACATTGATGGGCAAGGCAGACAAAGTGGTGAGCCGGGATGAGGGTGAGTTATGGCATAGGAGATTGGGCCATCTTCACCACGGAGCCTTGAAAGTCATGTAGCACATTTCTACGAGTCTTCCCAAGGGTACACTTGCGCAATCAGACATATGCAAGGGATGTACTATGGGAAAATATGTAAAGGCCACCTTTCATGAGAAGGAGAACCAAGCTTCTTGGATCCTTGAGAGAGTTCACACAGACGTGTGTTGACCATTATTTTTTTCTTCAACAACAAAGCATAAGTACTATGTGATATTTGTTGATGAATTTTCTCGTAAGTGTTGGATCTACTTCATGCAGAAGAAAGATCAGACATTCTCAAAGTTTCTTGAGTTTAAAGCACTGGTGGAGAAAGACACGGGGAAGCATGTGAAGGCTTGTAGGAGCGCGATAATGGTGGTGAGTACATCTCTAACGAATTCAAGAACTTCTGTAGAAAATAAGGAATTCGGAGAGAACTAATAGTGCCTCATAACCAAGAGCAAAATGGAGTCACTGAATGAAATAACAAAACGATTAGGGGTGCAACAAGAGCGATGTTGCATGATCAGGGCCTATCGATGCATCTGTGGGCGGAGGCATGCAACACTACGGTATTTGTGCAAAACCATTTCCCTCATAGGATACTTGGCATGGGTACACCAGAAGAGGCTTTCACTGGTAAGAAACCTGATGTTTCACATTTTAAGATTTTTGGCTCATCTGTTTATGTGCATGTGATCAAAGACGCCAGGAAGAAGCTGGAGCCAACATCTGAGATTGGGATTTTTGTGGGGTACAATGATACTCCCCACAACTATTGGGTGTATTTTCCAAACAATAGAATGATTGTTGTGTGACGGGATATAAAATTTGATGAGTAGAAAGTCATGTGATTGTCCCTTGAGAGGGAGTTGGATTTGCATGCAGAGGAGGAACTCTTGGTTCCCAAGGATGAGCCTCAAGATGTGGAGCAGCCACATGCGAAGGATCATGGAGTGGCAGAAAACACTCATGCAGATCCATCCATCAGAAATGGTAGAAGGCGCACCACGTAAGCTAATAGTTTGAGACTTGATGTAGCAGAGAATGTAGGAGCCCCTACTTCACAGTGCAGATAGCACTACAAGGAAAATACCCTCTAGCGGATGTTTTTGAGGAACCACAGAAAAATACCCCATACATTCATTTCTAGCAGAGGTTACTAGAGGAGGTTGACGGGTGGAGGTTTTTGCAGATGTTTTCCTATTGGTGCTCTTATCGTTAAAACTCGCCTCGGTGCTCTCAAAAAAAGAAAGCACCAATGTGGACAAAATCATTGGCACACCGGACACCGTGCACTCTGTACACACCCGCCCGGTGCGTCATAATATAATAGAGCACCGGTGCCTCACAAATCATCCGCGTCGGTGCATTATAAAACACAATGCCAACACTGAAACCACTTGGTGCGGTAGATATAAACCGCACTGATGCATCATAAAAAACGCGCCAAAACACAAACCAACCAGTGCGTTTGTAGCAAAAAGTATTGGTGCGCCTATAAACGACGCACACTGGTAAAGGGTTAAATTAAAAAAAAAAATATTTACGACCAAAAACTCGGATTTTTCAGTTTTCCAATGCTCTTGAGCTATCAATTACCGGTGCGCACGATACCATAGAACGCACCAGTGCGCACCGAACATTGGCACACTGGACAGCGTGCGCGAAGTACACACACCGCCGAGGCGTCCAATTACTGTAACACACCAGGGTGTCAATACTATTCCGCGTCGATGCATCATAAAACACCGCGCCAAAACAGAAACGAGCCAGTGTGTTCTTCTCTAATAGCACTAGTGTGCCAGAAACAACACGCACTGGAATAGCATTATATAAAAAAAAATTAAGGCCAAAAAACCGGTGCTTTATGACTATTACACAGCGGTGCTTTACCATTACGCCACCCCGGTGGATCATCAAATTTTCGTGCCGAAACTAAAACATCCCGGTGCGGTTTTATTTAACAGCACCGATACGCCATTACACACCGGGATTTTACAGCCAATATGCCTCCTCAACGGCGAAATGTACAAGTATTTTTCTAGTTTTTCTATAATTAAGCCTTTTAGCGGATTAGAAATTGAAATAAACTTAAAAATAACCATTAAAAAATAAAAAGAAAAAAAAAGTTGTCACGCAGTGCGCTCGAGCTGTTCGGCTCGCACCGGATAGCGGTGCTACCTGTAAAATTTACAGGCAGCACTGCTACCAGTGCTAATGGTAATCGCACCGTTTCCGGGGTGGTGCCGGAAGGCGCCCCGAATAATTTTAAACTAAAAATAAAAAATAAAAAAGGCGGTGCGCTCATTTATCCAAGCGCACCATTGACCCCAGAAATCACAATGCAGTGCATTGACTGCATTTTCCACCCCGGTTTATGTCAGCGCACCGCATTTTTCATTCCGAGAGGGTCAACGGTGTGGTCGAGTAAAAGACCGCACCGTCAACTATGTCATTGTCATGAAGTCGGTGCGCTGACATGACTATACGCGTAGGGGCGCATATTTCAGTCAGCGCACCACTATTCTGAATTATATACAGTCCACGGTGCTTGAAAAATAGACATCGACACCGAATGCGGTGCAGTCTGTTTCATTAGGGGCCCCGGGGATGGTGCACTAAAATATTAGGACACACCGACACCGGTGTGTGACTATTTTTATGGAGCACCAACTTGTATGTTTTTTTTTTCAAAAAAAATTATATATGTATATTTATAAATACATTTCTATTTTAGTAAAAAAAAATTATTTAGTATGGCAATGATTCAGAGTGAACAGGAGCAACAACAGCAACAACAAGCATAACAATATGACATGATTCGCCAATGGGAGGCGAGAGAGAGGGAGGGAGATGGATTCCCTCGCCCTATTACTGCAGATACCCAGGAGATCCTTAAGCAGGTAGGCCTCCTCAAGTTCTATGAGGAGGCTATTTTCGGCCTAAAGACCCATAGTGTGCTTTTGAGACATCTTATCGGCAGGTGGAATGCCCACCGATAGGCTTTTCAGGTTGGTCCTGACCAGTGGTACACACCCACTGAGGAGAACATTTATTTTATTACAGGACTATCGAGGAGAGGGGTGGATTTTCCCTCATTCCCAGACGTGCCAACTGGTTGTGTAGCAGGGAGTCAGTTAGTTTACTCCCAGAGATACATTGGAGCACATGTATTGTCTCCTTCAGAGTTTCAGGTACCTGGAGGTCAGTTACGTATAGGTGCTTTTGGTAGACAGGACGTGCAGTGCCTCTCTATTATTGCTTTGATCATTTCGAACAACACCAATGATGAGCAACGCATTAGTTGCTCGCTTTTATATTACGTTGATTCTTTAGAACAGCAGCCACGACTTGTCAGGTGGTCTGCCATTTTTTTGCGACAATTTTGTACGGCCTTAGATAGATGTCGTGCTCATGCACAAGGGAGGGTCAACTTCCCTTTTTCTTCAGAGCTGTTTTGTTTATTTTTTGAGAGGTTTCCAGAGATGAGACCTATTTTTTTTCGACAGCCTCGTAGGCCGATGTTCGAGGCCCGGATGCACATGTGGGGGCAGATGATGCCCAAGAGGGGAGACACTATGTTTCCAGCGACGATATCACATGATTCGCTGGACTTACTAGCCAGTGTTGGCGGGCTGCATCCCTTCATTATGTTCTCATGCCCTTATGTTGGACTAGATTGGCGAGGGTGTCCCAACATCCTCTTCACTCCTAATGAGCAACCAGATGATAGAGGTAATATTACTGTTTTTTTTATATTTATTCTAACATGTTATTTAACTTGTTTTTATTAAATTGTGTAATGAAATTGTTTAATTATTGTTGTGTACTTGTATATATTTTGCAGACATTGGCTCTTTTGATGGCGATGAGATGCCGGATCCACCACTTGATCCAGGTGTCGATCCTGATGATTACGATCAGGAGATGGCTGATGTGCCGGAGGATGAGGCTGGTGGCGCAACAGAGAGAAGTGTTAATCCTCATGCGCCTCATGGTGCACCGGTACCGCCTTTTGCTAGGCGTGGTCGACCTGAGACCAGATACCGGATGGAGTTAGGCAGCGAACTCTGTGGATTGATTTCAGATGCGGGCATTAGGCCCGCTCATTACAGAGAGATACAGGGCGATGATAGATTGTTACGGATGTGGAGAGGCATGCCGCGTGACATGTACAGCCTGATGCGGCATGTCGTAGGAGCTACGACAGATGTTACGCGATTGAGGAGAATTGTCCGTAGCTATAGGCGTAGTCGAGCTGCGGCACGTGATGGACAGTCCACCAACAGCGACTCAAATGCATCTCGTGATCGTTCACCTCGCGGCGCGCCTGATGATCAACATGAGGCTCCACTGCCAACATCTGACACTAGTCATCATGGAGATGAGGCTGGACCATCAGCCGTGTCCAGTCAGCAGCCTACAACATCCATCATGAGTACTAGTCACGATCATCATGAGCAGGCTGGACCATCGACCGTCGAGGCTGCAGTACTATTGACTAAGCAGGTCGCCTCCACTACTACTGCGCCTCATATTGATCATGTTGTACTACCGCCAGCGGATGCATCCATCAGTACTAGTGATCATCATGATCATGAGCAGGCTAGTAGACCATCGACTGTCGAGGCTGCACCCAACTTTACTGAGCAAGTCGCATCCACTTGTACTAGTGTTATTGATGTTGTTATACTACCACCAGCGCCTGATCCATGACATTTATATTATAGTTGTATAATTTTAACATTATTCAGTTATATATATATATGGTCCATGTATTTTATGTTCATGTTGCAGTTGTACTTAATTTTCATGTTGATGATCATCATGATGTGGCACATATTGTTAGTCATGTTAGATATGTTCATTTAATGTTTAGCTTGCAGATAGATGTGTATATGTGATAGGCGCATGAGTTATTTGACATTATATTGAGATGTATATTTGATGTTTGTGTTGTGATGATGTTAATGTATAATGTTAATCTGATGTTAATTGAATGTGTTTATTAGTCGAATATGATGTTTGTACGATGGTTATCATGATCGTGATGATGTTTATTAACTAATTTAATATTATTAAATGACCATGATATTTATTAAATATTATGTCGTGAATGTAATTGTAATTTAAATTTTCATTCTATGTAAAATTGTAAAATTGTATTTGTATTTGTATTAATTGTAATTTTAAGTGTAATTGTATGTAAAATATTTATTAATGTAAAATTTTAATTGTAATTGTAATATTTAATTTATTCTGAAATGATTGTAATTGTATATATGAAAAATTGGAAAATTGTAATTGTAATTCTAATTGTATGTAAATTTCACAAATTGTAATTGTATTTGTAATTGTAATTTTAATTGAATTGTATGCAAAATATTTATAAAATTGTAATTGTAATTGTAAATGTAATTCTATGTAAAATTGTAAATGTAATTGTATTTGTAACTGTAATTTTAATTGAATTGTCTGTAAAATATTTATAAAATTGTAATTGTAATTGTAAATGTAATTATATGTAAAATTGTAAATGTAATTGTATGTAAAATTAAAATTGTAATTGTAATTCTAATCGTAATTCATGTATGTGAAATTAATGTAAAATTGTAATTGTAATTGTAATTTTAATTAATGTAATAATATGTAAAATATTAGTTTGTAAAATTTTAATTCTATTAATGTGAAAATTTTAATTGTATTAATGAGAAATGATTTTATTAAAATATTTAAATTTGTAAATTTGCAAATAATTGTAAAATAACAAATCTAGAATAATAATAATTTTTGTAACATAAAGTTTAAGAAATAATGAAAATAAATTCATGTACTTTATAGTTATCATTATTTTATTATGATCTTACATATATAAAGTTTAGAAAATAATGAAAATAAATTCATGTACTTTATAATTATCATTATTTTATTATGATCTTACATACAACAACAACAACAACCAAAAAAAAAAAAAAACTTTAAAAAGTCCGGTGCGCTTATCATCCTAACAGGCCCCGATGCGTCGTATTAATACAACGCGCCAGTGCATCACATTTACGCATACTGGAAACGAATAAACGCAAATAAAAAAAACGCAACTCTATTTTTTTTAAGTTATAAAAAAAAACGGCAATTTGAAAAATGGGCGGCAAAATATTTTCGAAAATCTAATTTGATAAAATAATTCTTTAAATACTAAACACTTTTCATTATTTCACTATTTTTGCTAAAAAATTCGAGTCAGATTTTTGTACGAGACAGACCTGGAGCAAGAGAGCACGAGGGCACTGTGGATGGCAAAATACATTTGAACAGAAGCATTCAGACAATCAAAAACCAAAACTCTTGTGATTCAAGCCCTTTATCATAGAATTTCAAACCATTTCGTGATTAAATTTAATTCTTTTTTTTACTTTTTTTCTGCAGTTTTTTATTTTTTCCTGCAGTTTTATCCATTTTTCCCCTGAACTCTTCATTTTTTTGTTTTTTCCCTTTCTTCTCCCTATTTCTGTGATTTCAGAATTAGGGTTTTTCATTTTAGATTGATGTCCAACCCACGGGACGACTTGCATAGTCGGATCCCAATCCATTCAACCATTGCGTGAATTTTTGAAAAAATGGATTTTTCTTTATCGGTGTGTCTTGCGTACGCCACCGCACCGGTGCTCAGTATTATTACAGCGCACTGCCCAAGTTCTATGTCGTAAAAAATTGAAAACATTTTTTTAAATTCATGCGCCAAATCTGAAATAGGGCACCGGTGCTCTCTTTAACTAGGAAAGCACCGTACAGTGTATTATACCGTTTTTGCGGTGCGTTTATAATACCCTATGCACCGTTAGGTCTATTACATTGTTTTTGCGGTGTGTTTATACTACCGAACGCACCGTACGGTGTATTATACTATTTTACGATGTGTTTTTAATATATCCATGCACCAGTGTCTCGAGATTTTTTTTATACCTGAAAAGTTAAGAATTTATTTATAAATATATTAATGAATGATATGCTACAGGTTTCAGATGATAAAGAAATGACTGACAAGATATCAAGTAACAAATATACTGTTAACACATCAAGAAAAGCAAAAAAGGCAAGTTCTTTGTAAATTCTTTATAAAAAATATTATTTTTGAACTATATGTAACTTTAACTGATATGTATTGTTTACTGTGTATCATACAGAGCCACAAAATGACGAAGCTCGATATGATTATTTCTGATCTACGACCAGAAGAGCATAAAATTTTAATTGAAAAATTGCAAAAAGATAACTTGAATAGTTTGTATTTGTTCCTAAGTCATGGTCTTAGATAGGGGTTAAGTCATTTTTTATGTTTTTAGAGTCTAAGTCACAAGGTTAGAGTCTCATCTCCATCATCAAATAAAGTCCAACAACTTTGTTTCATACTTTAAGGGTCCCATATTATGTTTCAGAAGTCATGTGTTTAGTCATTTAAAAAAAAAAAAAATCGAATAAGCCACGAAACCACGTTTTTGTAGCACAGACAATGTTAAAAACTGCTTTTGCGCTACAAAAACGCTAGTCTTTTCGTAGCACAAAACCCTAGAAATACATTACATGCACTACGAAATCGGGGATTCGTAACCAATCCTGTCCAACTATCAAATCCATCAAATTTCGTTAAATTTTCATGATTAGGTGTCAATCCACGAATCCTTTCTCACACATGCAACCATTCACAACCATCATGAGATTCGTTAGGGGTCATTTATCATTAGTCATTTTAAACTTTGAAAAGGGGTGGCTATCCTTGATTGTATTGTCTCATGCAAAAACACTTGGTGCATGTTTTTCTTCGAACGATAAGCTTATGGTAAGCAGAAACCAGAGCTTCTCTCAATTATCAAGCGAGGCTGAACTAGTTATCAAGCGAGGCTGAACCCTTAATCAAGCGAGCCAGTTTCTCTGAAATCAAGTGAGCCAGTTTATTACAGGTTTTCTGAAGCCATAGGGATTTCGAGGGAAATATGATAGAGGAAAAAAAGAAAGCATAGATCAGGCCACTGTTTGAGAACGAAACCTGAAGGCATAGAGGCTCTCACCAAGGATAAATCAGTTGAATAAGCCTTCAAGAAAGTAGGATGTTGGAGATACTGTGAAAAGCTACAGGGAGGTCATAATCAAGTCACAAAAGAATTTGCCTTTAATTTCACAGGTTCAAATACAAATGTTGGATTTTTAAACTTGCCAATTTCTCCTGAAATTATATCATTAGTGACAGAGATTCCAAGGGGAGAATAAAGGTGGTTCAAGAACTTCAGGTTTGAAATGGAACCTTGTAAAATATTTTTGAAGCCAGAGTTTGTGGACACAGATTTAACCAAAGCAGTGCCAAGAGGTTATGTTAAGGATACATATGCTAACCTGCTCTCCAACATTCAAAGGTACTTCACCTGTGAAGGAAGATACCATAATGTGTATTCTTATCATTTCAAACTCTTATTGCATTTCACTGGAATAATTTCTCTAGATTTACCTTTCTTCTTGTTTCGAAGTTTGGCCAAGATGGCAGATAAGGTGCAGATGAAAACTCAAGCATGTGAAACTTCATTGTTCCATCGTGGTCTAGTTAAATTAATAGTTTTGCATGAACTTTAGAGGGTGAATAGAGAATGGTCTGAATTTCTGTTTTTGTGTGGATTTGGGGTGGAAACACATGGAATAGGTCACTAGTACAAAATGGCTAATTAGTTACTAAAAAATGACTAAAATTTGCATATAAACGATTATTTTTTGGTTGGTGACCAATAGTAGCTAATTTACAGTATCTTATAACGCGACCAACTTTTGGTCATTTTTAGCTTAGTCATTAATTGGTTATCTAAATTTTGTTGTCTAGTTGTATATTTGGTCATTAATTTGGTCATTAATTTAGTCACTGATTTAGTCGTTGATTTAGTCATTGATTTTATCATTAATTTAGTCATTGATTTGGTCATTGCTTTAATCATTGATTTAGTCATTAATTGTCACAATTAATGACCAAATATACAACAAAATATATTACTATATGATCACCCGATAAAACCAATTAATGACCAAAATGTTGGTCGTGTTATAAGATACTGTAAATTAGCTACTAATAGTCATATATATGCAATTTTTAGTCATCGTTTGAAACCAATTAATGACCAAATAAATATGAATAAATTTTAATCATGTTATAACATACTGTAAATTAGCTACTAGTAGTCGTACATATGCAAAATTTAGTCGTCATTTGTAGTCACAAATTTATCATTTGCACTAGTCATTTATTCATTATATAAACGACTAATTTAGTAGTTTATATTCATTTCATTTACATTCATTAATAATCATTATAAATAACTAATTTATTCATATATTCATTTTATTTGTGTTCATCATTAATCAATATAAACTGCTAATTTAGTAGTTTTAAATTGATTTTGTATTAATTATTAATCAACATAAATTAATTTGTATGATTTAAAAAATGTCATACAATGTGCATGTTCATCTAATAGGAAAACACAATGTCGCATATTTTAATTACAATACTAAACAATATCAAGTGAAACTATAAATAATCTCAACCACATAAATTATATTATATGAAATGTTAAAGTATTACAATATGCATGATTTTTCATTGGTTGGACTACAATTTACATATGAAATGGTGTTTCATCACTTCAAAACATTATCATTGTGTTTTCAAGGCATTGTAGGTGAATTCACCAACTCTGAAGACTTGACCATCAGCCTTTATATGTGTGAATTATGCCGGATATTGGCTCTAAGAGTATCACCAGACCGGTTCTCCTCTCTCTCTTTTCGCATTTGTTGCTCCAATGTTATTGCTCCCCTCTTTTTTCAATTCATGCTTCTTACCATCAATACTAAGTTCATTTTCTGAAAATAAAAGAAGATACAATGAGTGTAAAAGATGAAAGACAATGAACACTAGAATATAAAATAAATTAGACTATAATTAGTTTATATGACATATACCTCAACATCAGCAATGTCAAAGCCATTTTTCCCCATACAAGTAAGAAAATCGAACAAATTTTCTTCATTGGGGTGATAACTGTTACTATAATGTGGCCATATAACCTATATAAACAAAGCAAATAAAATATCACCATATATATAAAATAACACCTTAGTAACTTAGTATTCAACTTTCAATGAAATCTTAAGAACAATCATGTCAACTTAGTTATACGCTAAAAAGATCGAGTTGTAGATAACTTGTGAAAACAAATAATATGAGATGTGATGTTTAATCCTTGTCATTTTATTCACAACAACATTTCATTTTCTAACGCATGAACTTAGTCAAGTATATAAACAACATGTACTCAAATAACAACATGAAAGTAACTTTTTCTGATAGTCATGAAAATATTTTAACACAAAATAGCTATAAGGACTCCAATCAATATAGTATAATACTAATTTCATTTGCAATATTTGGTTGTTGTTTAAATGGACATGGTACTAAGTATTTTCAATTTCATAGTTAAAAGACAAAACAAAATCAAAAGAAACGTCCAAAATACAATCAAACAATAAAGAGAGGATGTCATGGAATGGAAATTGCAATTATTAAAAAAAAAAAAAAAAATTACCTGTCCACCGATGTTGTGTGTAGCATTCCTAAGACATTCGCTTGCCCAAAATAACCATGAGGTGAAATCATCAAAACATTAAAAACTACAGGAATTCCCACTAGAAACATTTCCAAAGTCGGTGGCTTAGGTGTCTAAGTGATCTCTAACAACGAATGAACCATGTCCAAGACATGATATGCATCGTCTCCCTATCATTTTTCCAATCACATTTCCTGTAACCTGCCCACAGCAAAGTCAAGTAACAATCAAACAAAGACATTGAAATTTGTTTTTATCTTTTATATCTATAAAATTTGAATTTGATTTGTTTCATGAACATATTAATTCATATTTAAAGCCTTCCTGACATATGAGAAAGTATCAATCAAATAGGACATCAGAAAAATCGACCTCAATGAGGTCCTCAAACAATTTCTACAATATCAATATTTTTGTTGTTGTGATATCTTGGGTAGAAAAAATAACATATCTACAATAGAAAAATGCATATATTACTTATGGTCAAACTTTATATATGGTGTATCCTTAAGCAGTTTTTTAAGATGTTCCTCCACCTTTACCAAAGTGAATTGTAGTTTGGTTAAACTATGTATCCTTTCATTCAGCATCAATTTCTACAAGATAAATGTCACACATTATCCTTTCCCATTTCTCAACACGCTACATATGATAAATTGAAAGTAGCATAAAACCAAGAGCAAACCCTTTTCTAACCAAAACAAACAAACAAATAGTGTCTCTAATAAAACTTCATTATATTATTAGAAAATGAAAAGAGAGTGGACCGTTTTTGTTGTTTGAATTTGCATATTTTTGTTATGAAAGTGCTCGAGCTTCAAGAACCAAAAAATGTGAGGGAATTCGTAAATGTGAAAAAAAATTATGTTGACCTAATTTGTAAACTTCTTCAAAATGATGTGAATGATGTCATTTTCGGATGTGGTAAATCTCATAATAAGAAATGGCATGTATTCTAATAAATTACATTGCAATAACTACCATGGGCCTCCGCAGGTTATAGGTCCTCAGTATGTTAATATTGATGATGAAAGAGAGATGGAAACGATAAGTATGGGTGGTCCTAGTTTGTATGGTGGATATCTTCAAACCAAGGTTGCCATCTCAATGAACCTAGATTCTGACATGGTAAACTTGGATTTGGTCTTCACCCAATTTCTTTCCATCATACTTTGTCAAGAATCCAGAGGACATAATGGTCCTTCAGTTTATAATAGGGTTGCTTTTGAGGTTATAAATAAAGCTTATCCAAATAAAATGGATTTTTGGGCTCCAAGAGATATGGATAATTTAAATGATAATAATTATATGTTTTTTTTTCCCAAGATTGAAATGTAGGGATACATTTTGTGGATTTTACTAATAAATAGAATGAGAGAAATAATCCATGAGGAGAATCTATTGGTCATTGTGAATAGTGAAATACTCAGAGATAATAAGACTATTTAGGTTCAAATCAAAGATGGTGTTGATTCTTGTAGCTCCTCAGTTGTTGGTAGTTTTTAAGGTAAGAACTTCAATTCTTCAAGGGTGGGGTCATTCAGCATAATTGCATCTACCTTGGTCATATCACCCAAAAGCAAAACATAATCAACAAAAAGTAAATATGTCAAGTTTAGGGCAAATCCTATTTGTATAGTTTCCAAACTTATAATTCTTTTTTACTTTGTTATAACTCTGTTGAGACCACCTACTCTACAGTAAAAAATGGTAGAGGAGCCATTAGTCATACCTACCCATGGTCTCTTGTAGACATGATAGAAGAATAGGTTGAGCCATTAATTAGAATTGCACATATATTGAGGAAAGACAATTCATTATTTAATTAACCAATTGCACATTGAACCCTATATGGATGAGTAGCCTAAATAAAGCCAATTTTCTCTATCATATGCGTTGGAAAGACAAACTAAAATTGCTTGTAAATTTTTGGTTTCATGTTATAAATTCCTTCTTGGGCAACTCCTATTTTGTAATGGATTTGTTTCCCAGGAAGGATGCAAAATTGTTCTAAGGACATGGAATCAGCTTAGTGGATTTTGACCCTACATGACTAAGGAACTCAAGAGCCTTGGGCACATCAATGGTAGCATCCTCCAATGAAAATAGTAAACATCAAAATTATATATAGTTATAATTCATAATGGCAAATGACCATAGACTGTAGCAGTCCTTAAATAAATTCAAACTTGAATAATAACAAACATAAAATTTCACATTACCCTTCAGTAAGATGTCCTTAATTTAGAAAGAAAGGCTAAAACTTGCATAAATGTGTAAGTAGATTCCCCATAAGATCAATTTCAACATCTTTCCTAAAAAAAGAATCTAATATCCAAAGCAAAACCATAGTTGAATGGAACAATGGTGCTTTAATTCATCTACACAAAAAGTTGCCTCCTTCAAATCTCTCACATTGGATGGTATGTCATGCAAAATTAAGAAAAAGTCAGGGAAATTGTCGACTTCTCTAAAAGACATAATGAAAATGCATAGAAGCTTTGTAAAGGAATCCACCTGTAATATTCTTTGATTTCCATTTCAGCATTTTTCCTAAGTTGAACCTCAATGAGTTGTGAATAAAAAGTTATTAGAGAAGAATGTTCTTACAATTGAAATTCAGCATTTGCAGTCTTCCCACCTCTGTCACTAGATGAGTATGAATTCTTAAAGCCTCTTATGTCATTATCCAAAATATTTCTTTCCCGGACACGTGATTTTTCAAATAAAGGATTTTCTGCAGCATAAGTCCTTGTCAAAATGGCATCCCTCATACTCACTGGCATCCAGTTAGAACTGCAACATGAAATCGAACCTGCACCTGTTCGTATATTACTCAAGATGTGAATGGTGGAATATCTGCTAGAGCACTCTTAGCATATGGAAGAGGCTGAGCCCTCCCTCTTATTCCCTTGCCAAGACCTCCCTTAGGACCAAGATTCAAGTGGCCATCATCAGAAGCTCTGTGTGTTGAAGGGCTTGGCATAGACTGATTTTAAAATTGAGCCCTATCCACAATCCGAGCATCTTGAATGGTGAATCCATGGTCACATGGTCCCATATGGGGTTGTGGCCCTTTAATCCCACCCATATGTGGAAGTGAACCCGTCTGTGCACCTGCCATGTAAGGTGGCATCACAGGTCCTCTCACACCATGATCAAGTGGTGTCACAAGTCTCCGACTTGAATGTCCCATATTGGTACCTCGAGAGCAGCCTCCCTGTCCATGTAGTTCTTTCACAACATCCTGATGCACTTCCTCTATTTTATTGGGGCCCTCAACTTTCTTCCTTTGTTTCCATCCATTCCTCCTTGAATCAATCAGATCCTTCAAAATTAACCTCAGCCTAGAGGGAAGCCCTTGGTTATTGGACAGTTTTGCCATCCTATCAAAGTAAGCATCAATATGTTCCTTGGCCTTTTAAGGTCAATCATATGACCAATAGTGCTCATCAGTTTGCACAAAGCTTCAACATTTTCCTCCTATGGATGCTTAAATTCACCAGTTAATTTCTTGATGCATGCATGCATAATTCTTTCGGTCAACATACTTTCTTTATAAAGCTCACTAATAAACCTTATATTTCCTAGCATTCATCGTCGTGTTGCAGCCTTATTCTCCTGTCTTTCTTCTGCTGAAAGGATTTTTTCACCATGCCCTTCTACTTTCTCAGCCTCTACCTCTTCTCTTTCATATTTTTCAAATTCTTCCTGACATTTTTTCAAAAGAACTCGCTTGAAAACAACCTTCTTATTATCTTCATAAAATTATGGTATTCATGTAGCAAGCTGAAAATTGAATTTTGCATACATTTCACATGAAAAATCCAACTCCATCAAGGATTTGTCAAATATTTGAGATATTATACCATGAAGACATGATGCAAAGTCAATTTTCACTTCTTTGACCTGTTCAAAAAGTTTCTCAAAGTTTTGGGGCGTTAATTTATTAAGGATGGATTTAATTTGTCTTTGTTTCAACTGATCCTCATCAGAAACCTTGCCCACTTCATATCAGTTCTCTAATATATGAATTGTGGGCAAGGAAGGCTGTGGAGGAGGAATCAAACCCTTCTGTGAACCAGAATCACGCTATCACCTATCAGCATCAGAATTATTTCTCACTACTCCAACTTGTGGAAGTGGTGCTTGTACATAAGGCCCTCCAAGAAGGATGAAATTCATACTCATTTGTGTTGCACAGGTATTTCTTGCAAAGCCAGTATTATAACCTTGGCCAATTTGAAACACAACATAGGAACCACTAAGATCCACATCCATCCACATATCACAACCATTAGTAAGAGCATCCACCGGTTTGGCCCATCTATCATCATCCAAACTGGCCATATTGCTCCCACGATGTTCAAGAAGATAATTCCCAATCAGTTGCCTGTCAAGTCCTCTTGCAGTGCTTGCTAATGCATTAGCCTCTCCTACATTAGTTGCAAGTGCTTGGGAATTTCCAAGTAATTCAATAATGACTAGACAAATTTCAAAATGATTTGGTAGCTCTTTGCACTGATCCTTGATTGTCAAAAAAAAATCACTAGAGTACTTTCTGTCTCCTGAAAATTCAGTAACTAAAATAGTTACTTGATTCATAGGAGTTGAAAGCTCGGCTGCATCTTCCCAGTCATCAATTTCTTTCAGGACTTGCTTCTCAGGCTCTTTTGAAGAAGTCTTATTCTTGACAACACCGATTATTATTTTGGATGGTTCTGGAAGGTTCACATATTCCTCCTTTTGGTCAAGGTTTTCATTGATGTCAATATGACATTAACCAAGATGTCAATATTCTTGAGATGTCTGGTTCAAGATGATGATGTCATGCCATCAATGAAGATGTCAAATCACGAAGAAGTCAAACCACTGATGAAAGAAGCCCTAAGAAGTCTTTGATCTAATGTTGCATGCACTTGATCTAGATCTTAACCCTTGATGTTATGTGATGATGTCATACTCTTTGATACTTGATGATGACATATGATGATCATGGTTGGAAAACTATTTTGTATTTCTCCTAATAATGTTGCACTATAACATATCACTGCACCATTATGTGATGACATAGGTGATGCACTCATTGTTGGACATTATCATGATGACGTGGATGTCCTACATGTCCTATGATGATAAAGAAGCCAAATAATGGAGAATACAAACAATGGAGAAGCCAAACAAAGAAGCCATATTGTCCTAATCATTTTATGCACTAAATAATTTAAGGGCAGTCACAAAGAAAAAAAAAATTTACCATCTTAGAGGAAACCTTTAAAAATGGATCCTATACCATCTTGTAGAGTATATTTTTCCCTTTCTAACAAGCCCTTACTTGCCCTGAAACACCAAATAGTTTGGGAGATATTGATTTTTTAAGTTAAGGAAATCAGCTCTGACATTGATCCGACCTAAGCCGACTTGTGTAGGCTTGACATGTCGCCCAAGAGACGTGTCTCTTCGTCAAATGTCAAACCAGTATAAATAGAAATCCATACTCTTCATTTTATCCATTATTTTCAGTCAAGATTTCAGAGAAGAATCACAGAAGGTGAACAAAGGCCGAGGAGGACAGTTAAGGATACATTTGGGAAAATATATTTATACGTTTTTCAAACTTGGACTTGTTGATCTAGAATTGCAATAATATATGTGAAAGCTCAAAATATTGAGGACAACAGTCAACCAGAACTCGGATTATCTATGCTACAACAAACTGTTGAGAAAAAAAAAAAGACACACTTCAGATCACTGGCTTTGGGCATATCTCTGAAATGCATACAACATTGTGATTGTCAGATCTGTGTAAGCCACAAGAAGAGCCACACTAGGCCTGTGTAGGCTGCAGGAAGGGATGCAATATAAGCTTGTGTTAGGCTGCAGTCAAAGGCATGTTCATGCATGTTTGAGACAGTGTTTAAAGGACTTTTTTGAGCCTTATTTATGAACAAAAAAATTCAGATCTGTAGGAGAGCTTCAGAACTGAGTACTGTGGAAAATAATATAATCTCTTATGACAGACTTGTTATGGCATATTTGAGCACGTTTTAGGTCTAATTTTTTTGGAGCAGGTTGCAACATTTTTGGCATTCCTTAAGCACACACAGTTACATATTTTTGGGAGCCTTTGTGAAGTAGTCTTTGAGATTGGAGAATAATCGTTGACCCTTATTGAAGGAGGCTTCTTGAAGACTTTCCATGTTTATATAGGTCGCTTACTAAGGCAGACATCCTTGTGGTATTGTTGAAGATATATTGAAGACTTGAAGAAGAAAAATTTTGGAGGCATTCTTGGAGACCGGATGTATTGCTAAAGCCCTCGTGGAGTAATAGTCCCATGCTCGGGATGGAGAAAATTTCCAAGATATTTATTCTCTCCAATTACAGAATTAACAAAATTATTGTTGCAGCTTTGTCTAGCATTATCGCTTGTTGATTCAGATTGTTTATTATTCACATTTCTAAGTTTTGAATGGCTAGACCACAGTCACCTCCAAAAAGTCCCTTTTGGGGTTGTAGAAACTAAAGATAAGGGAAAGGATTGTGTCAAAACTCTTTTAGCATCCAAGTACAATGAATTCATTATATTAGCAAAGATGGTGATCTAACCATCAATTGAAGAAACATTGACATTGTTGTCATAGAAACTATACTCCCCTAGTGAACCCAACCACGCCCTGACTTCAGTTTGGGTGGAGAATGTCGAGCAATTAAGCCTAGTCATAATCACAACCTAGAAGAAAGAGGTAGTTGATGTGACTATCATAGCAAGATACTAGAGCTTATGGTGTATGAAGGTAACCATCGCCCTGATGAGCAAAGACAAGAACCTTTGATCGAGGTATCTAAGAAGACAAAAATTTAGGCCTATAATTCTTGAAGAGGAAAATGCATCCTATGTCATTGTGTTCACTAAATTTGAAATTTAAAACTTGAATTTAGACATACCTTAAAGTTGCAAGCAAACTTTGTCAACCGTTTATACAAACTCATCATGTCTTAAAGGGATCAACAATGGTCGCTACTTAATGCAAGCCAATGAATGATTATATAAGTCTAACATTACAGTTAAATTCAAAGACAAACATGAACCAAGTGATTCAGATTCTATCTACACAAAAATATTGTAAGAAACAGAGCAATGAAAGAAGTGCATCGCTTCAAGTTTCAACAGACCTTGGATATTCCTCACATGGAACTTTAGGACTATATTATCGAGGAGGAGTGGATCCTTGGAGGCCATGTCTTGCTTGGTCAATTGAAGACCCTAACAAACTCTTGAAATAAAATGAATTTTTACTTTTGAAGACCAACCACACCATTACTCGGTTCTTGTAATCACCCAATTCTTCTTATAAAGCTACAAGGCAATTCCATCTTTCCTAGCATATGCTAAATTTATTGAATGATTTGGATGATTTATAGTGTGAGAAAAGGTCCTGAATTCAGAGGAGGAATATCAGCAGGAGGGTAGGAAACAACTTTCTACCACTCTTGCAATCACCCTAGAAGACTTAGCACGTGATGACATGGGTATCATGCCATGCCTTTTTTCTACACTGGAAAATGGAAATTCAAGCAACATATGACAAAATCCTGAGCGCAGATGGAGACAATGGACCAAACTGTAGTTCTATTTTTCTTGAGAATGAGATTAATAAGACAGTCATTAATGAATGGAAATCCTGAAGATCCCTTAAGATTCAAGAGACCAACACTCCTATCTGTGATATTGACTATGGTAGAAACTTTGGCACCCATAATTATGTGCATCTCCAATCAGCATTGCCTATTAAACAAAAGAGTGCAAGGTCTGATATTTTTTCCTTTGACAGTCATCCTACATATGACATGGACTCTGATGAGGAATAAAACAAGGCTTATCATATCATCAAGCCATTTTGTGAACCATATGAGAGAAAGGTAGAAAGGTCCATTCCATTTGTTGAAGGAATCCTTATTGAATATGAATAGTCTTGTCATATTGAAAGAACAAACTAATATCTAGGAAAATAAGAGGACTTATGCAAACCCATCATTAATTAACTACACAGTGAGAAAAATAATTTCCAGGTTTGCCTCTTATTGTTCATAGGTATGATAAATTATCTTCAAAGGAGTTTCTTCTCCTAACTATAAATTATATTCATGTAGCTTTAATTTCTTATATAAAACAGCTCCCTGTCTGCAACAATGATGTTCATGGCCAGCATACAATTGTTCCTATGTTTGATCCATAAACGTTGGAACTTACAAACTTGAGGATAACGATGGATTTGTGGCTTGAAGAAGTCAATTATTAGCTCCCCTCAGATTTCCTTAAATAATGTCTGCCACAACATGATGTTATATTTATCAATACTCTACATGTCCAAGAGTATTCCCATCTTGAATATGGGATCCTAAAGCTCGCTAAAAAGATCCCAGCAAAATGCCCTGATCTAAGCCTAATATATCTGAATGTTTCATTCATGAAGATGGGGTCACAGAAAAATTACTAAGAGAAAGACCTACAACAAATTTATGGATGATTTGATAATCTATGCTACAGCAAGTTGTTGAGAAAAAAAAAAAAGACACACTTCAGATCGTTGGTTTTGGGCATATCTCTGAAATGCCTACAACATTGTGATTGTCTGATCTGTGTAAGCCACAAGAAGAGCCCCACTAGGCCTGTGTAGGCTGCAGGAAGGGATGCAATATAAGCTTGTGTTAGGTTGCAGTTAAAGGCATGTTCATGCATGTTTGAGATAGTGTTTAAAGGATTGTTTTGAGCCTTATTTACGAACAAAAAATTCAGATCTGTAGGAGAGCTTCAGAACTGAGTCCTGTGGAAAATAATCTAATATGTTATTACAACCTTGTTATGGCATATTTGAGCACATTTCAGGTCTAAGTTTTTTGGAGCAGGTTGCAACATTTTTGGGAGCAGTCCTTAAGCACACACAGTTACATATATTTGGGAGCCTTTGTGAAGCAGTCTTTGAGATTGGAGAATAATCATTGACCCTTATTGAAGGAGGCTTATTGAAGATTTTCCAAGTTTATATAGGTCGCTTACTAAGGCAGACATCCTTGTGGTATTGTTGAAGATCTATTAAAGACTGGAAGAAGCAAATTTTGGAGGCATTCTTGGAGATCAGATATATTTCTAAAGCCCTCATGGAGTAACAGTCCCATGCTCAGGATGGAGAACATTTCCAAGTTCTTTCTTCTCTCCAATTACAGAATTAACAAAATTATTGTTGCAGCTTTCTCTAGCATTATCGCTTGTTGATTTAGATTGTTTATTCTTCACATTTCTAAGTTTTGAATGGCTAGACCACTGTCACCTCCAAAAATTCCCTTTAGGGGTTGTAGAAACTAAAGATAAGGGAAAGGATTGTGTCAAAACTCTTTTAGCATCCAAGTACAATGAATTCATAATAGTAGCAAAGACGGTGATCTAACCCAGTGTAACAGGACTCGCCGATTATCCTGATTAATCGCGAGTCATACTCTGCTCGGCAGCCAAACGAGCAGAGTCGAATATGCGTGAGTCAAAATCGGCGATTCATCTCGGCGAGTCAACTCGGCAATTCAACTCGGCGATTTTCCCGATTTTCCCGACTGAATCGACAATTTAGGGTTTTAGATTTTTTTTTTAAATTGTCACCGTCGGGTTTTAAATAGTCTCGCCGCTGTCCGTTTCGCACACCCGCTCACTGAGGATATCACTTGTAGTCAATCGTGGTCGCTCGAGCCTTGCAGTCACTCGATCACCCGCCATCAAAGCATCATTGTGGATCAGCGCCATCATCGTGGTCGCTGAAGTGTGAAGTCACAACTGCCATCACCGCATCATCGTGATTCGTGGAGCAGCGCCAGACATAAAATTCAGAAGAGTTGTGATTCATCCACAGTGCACACTATATACGTGTTGTCTTCCTGCGCGAAGGTTCGGGTTCATTATTTTACTTACATCTGAGTTTTATCGGGTTCATTATTTTACTTACTTAAGTTTCATGTTCAGAATATAGAGCAAAGGCAGTGGATCCTTTTTCATTTTTCTTCGTCTATAGTATATACTCTATACTTCTGCTTCTTTAGTGATTTGTTTGCTGTATTTTTGATATTCTTGACGAATTTTCAGAGGGAATATCAATTATTCATGTTTTTTTGTCTTTTCTAGGTTAATCGTTTATTGGATGATTATATTATTATAGGGCTTTCTGAAATTATGAATTTTTATGTCTTATTATCCCTGCAGAAATGTATTCATTTCCGGTATTATGTATTTTTTACAAAGTGTCTCTTGCTTTTTAGGCATTAACTATTGTTTCTGTAATAAACAAAGTTACAAATAGTCCCTGCTTCCTGTATCATGTATTTTTTACAAAGTGTCTCTTGCTTTTTCGGTGTTAACTATTGTTTCTGTAATAAACAAACAGTCCCTGTTTTTATATGAATATGTTTGTATATGAAGATATATTGTAGATAAAATATATATTGATAGATGAATTGTTGATGTTACAAATGAAAGGGCTCTGTTATAAAGATGCAAAAGTCGTGGAAATCTCTCTGGCTTTTTCACTACCATTAGCATCCAAAAAATCAACAATAACTTTCAAGTTTCAATCACTGTCCATCTCTCCTACTTATCTGCATTTTTAATTTTTATTTATTTTTTTGTCTTGTAGGCAGCATGAGACATAAATTAAACAAAAGCAGCAAAGCCACAACTTCAAATATCGATTCTTCAATCTTAACAGAAGCCACAATTTAAACACAAGTCCAAAACAACTACAATGCCGAGGGAGAAGGATTTTGCTTGGGATTATTGTGACAATATTCCCGAAAGTGCCAAGCTCCTTTGTAAATTTTGCAAAAGTGAATGTAGTGGAGGCATCTATAGATTCAAGTCCCACCTTGCACAGATACCCGGGCATGATATAGGTCTCTGCGACAAGGTTGACGATAATGTCAAACACCAAGCAGCCTTGACCCTTGACATGTTGAGTCAGCATAATGCTAAGAGAGCAAAGAAAAAACAAGAAATAGGAACTCTTGGAGCTGACGTTTCTTCTTCCAATACCCCCTTTTCATCTCCTTCTATTGAGTCCTCAATGCCATTCCCAAGTTTCTCACACATGCCTCCAAGTCCAAGTCAAAGTCAAACTCAAACTCAAGCCCAAATGAATCGACCTGGATTCAACACTGGAGGTGGAAACATAAACACTTTTTTTCCTCCCCGCACAAAACCTGGTTCCCAACCTACCTTGGATGGCACTGGTTGGAAAAAAGATATCCATAAACAGGCAAGGAAGGCCATTGCTAACTTTTGGTTCTATTCTGACATACCTTTCCATTGTGCCAAAAGTCCTTATTGGCAAGCTATGACTAATGCAGTCGCTGTTGCGGGTCCAAGATTCAAAGCCCCTACATCAGAGAGCCTTAAGACAGATTTATTGTTAGAGAGTGTTGAAGATGTCATGCTTGTGCTAGCTGAGTTTCGTTCATCATGGGTAGAGACAGGGTGCACCATCATGAGTGATGGATGGACTGATCAAAGGAATAGAACTTTAATAAATTTCCTTGTATCTTGTCCAGCAGGCACAATGTTTCTCAAATCAGTGGACGCCTCAGAAAAGGTTAAGACTTCCCAACTTATTTGTGAAATGATGGAGGAAGTCGTTCAAGAAGTGGGAGAAGAACATGTTGTACAAATTGTCACCGACAATGCAGCTAATTATATGGCTGCTAGTAGACTTTTTGAGATTAGGCACCCCACTATTTTTTGGACCTCTTGTGCTGCCCATTGCATAGATTTAATGCTTGAGGACATTGGTAAGCTTCATTGGATACATGAGGTTGTGGAGAAGGCAAAATCCATAACCAAATACTTGTACAACCACACTATTGTCCTAAACACCATGAGAAAATACACTGAAGGTAAAGAAATTGTTCGACCTGCAATGACTAGATTTGCAACAAATTTCATATCTTTGCAATTTGTGGTTGAGCAAAAGATAAATCTGAAGAGGATTTTCTTGGGACCTGAGTGGATGACATCTAAACATTCCAAGGCCCTTAAAGGCATTTAAATTGTTGCACTTGTGTTTAATGATGGTTTTTGGAAAGATGTCGAAGAGATTATTGCTTTGACAGAGTCCCTTGTCAGAGTTCTCAGGCACTTCAAGTCTTTTAACTTTTTTCATTTTTAAAATTTCATTTCAAGCTTCTTTTTATTTTCAAAGTTTCATAATTCATTAATTTTGAAAGCTAACTTTCAAGATGGTTGATGGTGACAAACCCGCTATGGGTTACATTTATGAGGCGATGGATCTCGCAAAGGAGGCCATCAAAAGAAGATATGGGGATGAGGAGGCAAAGTATTTGCCTCTTTGGGATATTATTGATGCACGTTGGGATAGACAATTGCATTCCCCCTTACATGCTGCTAGGTACTTTTTAAACCCACAGTATTTTTATGATAAGAGCAAATTTAATGAAGATGGGAAGGTTGGCAGAGGACTTATGACATGCATTGAAAGGTGCTCCCCTAATCCAGAAATTCAAAGCCGTGTCTTTTCCCAACTACAGGATTATAGGACGCCAGCCAAATTATTTGCCTATACCAGTGCTATACGAGAAAGGACTAGGATGCTGCCAGGTACCCTGAAGGCTTAATCAATTCATTAAATTTGTTTAAAATTTATTTTGTATGTTAAATGTTTTATTAAATTTTGTTTTCTTTTAAGTTTTTTATTATTTATTACTTACTACTCACAAACACTTGTCATTTGCTAGGTCTTTGGTGGCAAAATTTTGGTAGTGATACCCCAGATTTGAAGAGATTCGCCATTCGAATCTTAAACCAATCATGTAGTGCTTCAGGTTGTGAGCGCAACTAGAGCATGTTTGAAAAAATACATTCTAATAAGCGCAATCGATTGACACAAAAGCGCTTAAATGACCTTGTATTTGTCCATTACAATCTATGACTTCGCAGCAAGCAAATACTAGGTGAGAGCATGAATTTGAAGTTTTCATAATTTGATTTGCACTTTAAAATTTAAACTTTAAAGTTCAAACTTTAATTTACATTTCAATGTCTCATGATAATGACAGGTTTGGATCATTCACCAATCGACCTTGAGGAGATAGATCTGCAAACTAAAAATGCATCAGATTGGGTCCAAATAGAGGAGGAGCCTCCTCTTTTAAGTCTACATGACTTGGAGAACTTAGAGAGTCAAGCAAGTGAAGGAGTGGGAGGAATCGCTTCTAGTTCTCACTCTTAGAGTCTTAGACTCTCAGTTATTGTTTTTTTACTGATTTTCTTGGCAGTATTTTCAATTTTGTAAACTTTTAGAAGCATACGCTTATGGTTCTATGTAGTCACTGGTTAGGACTTAGTACTTCGAATCATGTTTGGACTCATAACATATATGAGATACTTATTCATTCATGATATTTTGGACATCTATTGATATTATGCATTGTTTGGACATGGCTTTATTGAATATCAATGAAAAATATTTGTTTTAATTCAATATATGTGTATATCTTTATTTATTGAATTTGTCGATTTTTTCCCGATTTTTTCCCGATCTGATTCAAACTCTTCGCTCTTTTTCCTCGCCGATTTATTACTGATTCTGAGTCTAGTAACATTGATCTAACCATCAATTGAAGAAAAATTGACATTGTTGTCATAGAAACTATACTCCCCTGGTGAACCCAACCACACCCTGACTTCAGTTTGGGTGGAGAATGTCGAGAAATTAAGCCTAGTCATAATCACAACCTAGAAGAAAGAGGTAATCGATGTGACTATCATAGAAAGATACTAGAGCTTATGGTGTATGAAGGTAACCACCGCCCTAATGAGCAAAGACAAGAACCTTTGATCAAGGTATTTAAGAAGACAAAAATTTAGGCCTATAATTCTTGAAGAGGAAAATGCATCCTATGTCATTGTGTTCACTAAATTTGAAATTTAAAACTTGAATTTAGACATACCTTAAAGCTGCAAGCAAACTTTTTCAATCGTTTATACAAACTCGTCATGTCTTAAAGGGATAAACAATGGTCGCTACTTAATGCAAGCAAATGAATGATTATATAAGTCTAACATTACAGTTAAATTCAAAGACAAACATGAACCAAGTGACTCAGATTCTATCTACACAAAAATATTGTAAGAAACAAAGCAATGAAAGAAGTGCATTGCTTCAAGTTTCAACAGACCTTGGATATTCCTCACATGGAACTTTAGGACTATATTATCGAGGAGGAGTGGATCTTTGGAGGCCATGTCTTGCTTGGTCAATTGAAGACCCTAATAGACTCTTGAAAAAAAATGATTTTTACTTTTGAAGACCAACCACACCATCACTCGGTTCTTGTAATCACCCAATTCTTCTTATAAAGATACAAGGAAATTCCATCTTTCCTAGCATATGCTAAATTTATTGAATGATCAAGAAATGTTTGACTTATGAAATCTGACATTCCAATAATAATGGATCAGTTTACCTGGATTTTAGGAAATGGTAAAATATTAATATTTGGAAGTATAACATCATGGGTCACCAGCTGCTTAACTCTCAAGGATCTCACTCCTTTAAAGATATGATTGGACAACAAGGAGAAAATTCCCTCTTTGACATTTCTTCATGGGACAGAGCTTTAGGATTATTGAGAGGGTCAGATTTTGGGGCTCCACCTTCAGACTTGTTCCATTTGGTTGCCTCAATGGAACAAAAATTGCATGTTTGTGCCCTTAAGAACCTATAGGAATCAGACTGTAGCGGGTGGGGTTTAGCTGAGTATCCAGTTAAGCAGAGTTATGCCCAACAAATTTCTCGCTGTTCACTTCCCCACAAAGCCTCAATCTTAAGCAAAATATGGCATTCAGATGCCTTGCCAAAGATTAATATTTTCTATTGGACCCTATCTTATGAAAACATATTAACCTCAGAAAATATGAAAAGGAGAGGGATCCAGAGTCCCTCCTAGTGTGCTCTTTGCCTTTAGTTTGGAATCTTCTCATTGCATGTTTTTAGATTTCCATTTCACTATGGCGGCTTGGTTAGTGGTGGTAAATGGCCTTGAGAGTCGGTTCAAGTAGTCAAATTCACTGAAGAAACTAATTTGGACATGCGATAGTCATTACATAAGGTCCTTTCATTGCAAGGCTCTTTTGAAAGGGTCTAGTTTGCATTGTCTAAATTAGTATGTTGGAAATCTGGCTGGCAAAAAATCGTGCCATCTTCCAAATAGATGATGAGTGAAATGGAGATGGTGGCAATTAAAGCTAAAGAACTGTTATATAAACACCTTAATTCAAAATGGATTAAATTCATTCCAGATCAAGACCTAGACAAGTAAGAACTTCAATTGCTAGATCAATTTAATTTTAAATATTCTTGTTCTTCTTCCTGACCCAGGGACCCAGGTAAGTATGTCCACAAACATGTTGGCAGCTTCATATAACTCCACAATTATTTCATGAGTGGAGTCAGACTCAAAAAGCCTTCATTTTTTGTTCTGATGGTGCCTTGAAACGAAACCCTAAACTTGCAGGAGTCAATGGGGTTCTCATTAGTCTAAGAGGGAAGATAGCATATCCCTATGGTGTTGCATATATCAACATTGGGATATAGGAAACTCGATCTTCCTCAAGACAGGAAAATTCCCTGTTTTATGTAATAGTTCTCACAATTAATATAAAAATGAATTATATCAAAGCTAATCATCTCAATATACTTGATGGCCTTCTTATGTGTAAGGGAAATATGATCCTAGTTGAACCTTCAATAAATTTACTAGTAATACACAATATTATTACACCAAATTCTACAACATGCCTTATCTATAATATGGTAGACAAAATACACAAGAATGATGCATACAACCCTTGATTACAACATTGGTGTTTATAACGAGGCATTTCAGTTCAAAAAGCTCCATTTCCACCCTCAACTAAACTCTTTTCACATGAATATGTCATTACTGGCAGCCTGAGAGAAGGGAATTTTGACCAAACTAGGTTACACAGTGTTCCAGGTAATTTCCCTGCAATCAATACCATTGAAATGTCATTGGAGAGCACATATATAGAGCAATAAAATGATATCCATGGACCATATAAATAAGGCATTAATTAATATATTTTAAGCACATGCTAAGAGTCCTTCACAACATCTAAGCAAGCATTGTTGCTTTCTACAGTAAATATCTACTGGATAACCAAAACATTGAATAAGAGTCCAAAATAAATGAAAAGTAATATGCATAACTAAAACAAAAAGGCCATAACCCTAAAATAGCAAACCTTTGGAAGGTGTTACACAACATTCTACAAAAATCACTGAATGTCCTTCCTTAGGACTTGATACACATTGAGAAACAGTAGACAAAAAACGACAACCATGTACCATAACAGGTAGTTTTAATGTATAAAATCGTGCAGAAACATAATCTGGTGAAAGGCATAGGCCTGAAGTAATATGGATGACAAAGGAAATTAACATCTTTAAATCACGTGCTCAAATTCCTATGCAATTTGTAGGCAAGCCTCGCTGCACTCTACATCAATTATCTTCCAAATGACATGAACATGGAATAAGAGTCCCACAAGATTATGAAAAGTGATATGCATGACCGAACAAGAGTATACCCTTAAAAAGCAAACCTTCAAGCAATCCAAAACACTCTACAAACATTGTTAAATGTCCTACCTTGGTAATTTATATGGATTCATTAACAACCCAAATCAATGGCTTGAAATGGATAAAATGACCAAACAAAGCAAAAAGTCCTAAAAGGATATGTCTTTAGAATCTTCTTGTATGAAAACAATGTGGCACTTCCACACTAAAACACACATTTAGGAAAATCCCAAAGAAACAACAAAAAATAGTGTAGGGTGATGAAATGAAAAAAAACATTAATGGACTTGCAATTTCTCTACAAAATTTTCCAGATTTCGAATTTATGGAAGTTTTCTGCCTTCAGTACTGAAGAAAAACAATAAAGAATATTTCACTAATTGCAGATGAGTAAATTATAACAGTATCCAACTTGCATAATTAGCTAGACCGTCTACATAATTAGCAAGACATTTGTATAAGGTAAACCCTCTGGAATTATTTAGCAACAAGTGGTTATTAGCTCTGCTATAGAATGGTCAAAAGCACTCTATCCCTGCTTATATATACAGTCTCTTCCTTGTATACTTCTCCTAACAAATTCTTGCCTCAACAATTTGAACATAACATGTCTTATACCTCAAGATTCTTGATATGAAGAGTGCCACTTACTGCCAAGTGTTGTGCTTGAAGATGCCTTTGAGAGATCTCAAGTCTTCCCTTTCCTTTGTCTGAAAATATCATACCATAGGAAATGAAGAAACCTTGAATCACAGTCAATTCCCTTTCAGTTACTTGCCTAGATCTTTAGCCCACTCAAGTCTTCTTCTTTATAGACTTCTGTCAGCCCTTTGAATAGACCCTTGATCAGACCTCGGAAAGGTTTAGATATACTTCAGATTTCCTTCTTCGTGGATCTTTTTGTCACTGATTTGGGGTTGTCTCCCTTCTGCCCTTTCCTTCTGTCACTGATATATCTTTGATTGCAATATTTGATCATTTCACTAATGTCTTCAGTGTTTGACATTTTTTATATAGGACAAGGCTCAGATTGTACTCCCCTTTAGATGATTCAAACAAGCTTCTTAAGTTAACACACTGTTATTCAATGACTGAAGTGGTTCAACAAAACTCTTTTGAAAACTGACTCAAAAACCCTTAGATCAAGCCCTGACTAGGGTGCTTCTTTCCCTTCAACAAAATTTTTAGGTTGCCAACAAAATAAGCATAAGGAAAACAATGAAAAAGGCTCATATGCCCTTGGATTAGGGTTCAAAATTGTAGTAAAAATTTCCTCAGAAAAATTGCTTGAAATCTTCTGACAAACCTGTGAAGAACCCTCCCCAAGACAACATGAAAATTAACTTCAAGTTCACAGAAGTGTTACCTTGTCTGCGTGGATATATTTTTGCTTCAGTGGTCGAAATTTGATCTTAGAGCTACGTCAGGAAGAGGGCCAAACTTACCTCATTAACAGAGCAAAATAGCCTCTGATAAAAATCTGTTGAGCAGGCCGAATAGATGCTACAGGTAGCCGCAGAGATCCTTGTCAAGGGAGGCTGAAAATAATCATAGAACTGTGCCTCAGATGGTGCCCTTAGGCAGGCTGAAATGGGCATCAGGAAACCAGATCCGAGCCTCAGAAAAGACCAACGAAAAGTGCCTCAGACAAGTTAGACATAGCCTTAGGAAAACGAAAAGTCTGCCTCAGAACGAATCAGATTTGGCCTTCTAAATGCCAATGAACGGTCACAAAAGAAGGCTTTCAACACATACCTAAAAGGCTCCAATGTGTTTGAACTTTAATTTCTTGCAGGCTATGAATCTTGTGTGTATACAACATCTAGGTAAAGTCCTAGATCTATTGTTTCCTGTTAGTTACCCATATTTTAAGTTCTATTTGTTGTTCCTTTTGCTCTTTTTTTTTTCTGTTTGAGTATCGGTTTAAAATGTTAGTTTGGAAATCTCATGACTAAAACAATCTATAAACATAATTATATTGATGTGGGCTTCTTCTGGAATACTGTGTAGTATCGTTGTAGTGTCTAGTTGTTGTTCCTTCTGCTTTTTTATTTTATTTTTATGTTTGAGTGTCGGTTTAAAATGTTAGTTTGGACATCTCCTAACTAAAACAATCTATAAACATAATTATATTGATGTGGGCTTCTTCTGGAATACTGTTTAGTATCGATGTGGTTTCTGTGTAGTAGCGTTAGCTTGCCTAGCCACCCTGCAAGGCTAGATCACTGACGATCCTTCATTTTTCTCTTATATTCTTCTTCATAGATACAATTTAGGGAATGATTCATGGAGGTCTATGGGCTCTTAGTCATTTACTAAGATGTCCAAATCTCAAAATTTGTGCACATTAAATGTTTCTAATTTGAAAACTGAATATTAGCAGGTTTGTGATTCTTGTAGTTCTCATTGGCTAATCCTAGGGACTAGAAATGACTACGAGTCTCATTACATTGGAGATTGGGTTTAGGATCTACGCTATCGTAAAAACTGAAATCAGAAGCCAATCACCTTTATATCTGATTTTCTGAAACTTTATGACTGATATACCTCCTGTTACTGAATTTGAAGAACCCTAACAGGCAGTAAGGATTGTATCCCCATTTTCCTAGGCCAGCTTATAATATGTCACTGTTCTTGTCTATAGGGAGGTCATATGAGACATGAACTTGTGATCATCAGTTGAAAAACACCACTGTGTGCTGCGTGCTAACTACATGTGGGTCGATTTCATGCCCATTTGGGTAAAGAGCACGACAATCATTGTCCTACATCCATTTACCCCCTTCTGACTGTCCAGACAAAGAGACCAATCACCCTTGAATGTTTTTAAAGTAGTTATTTTTCTGTCTGTAGACCAAGAAGTTCTTGTAATTTATGAGTAAATGATAACGTCACTGACTTGTTTGATTTTGATTGTGCAAAAATGGCACAGTGAATACAACCAGTACCCCATCCTCATCTGGTGTAGACTCCATTGCTTCTTTTTCATTTCTAATTGGAAGGGTAGAAACATTATTTCTGGTTCACCTGTTGACACAACTCAAATGGATATGAATCCATTCATGACCTGAAAGCTCTTTCTGGTGCATGAAATTTTCTCTCTGGTTCATGCGCTTAGCATCGATAGATTACTTCTAGACTACGACAAAGTATTTTTGCTATGTAAATTTGGTGTCTGAGAAAAGAAGTAGATGGGCAAGATCTTCAACATTGATTCTTTTTTGTGAAGGCAAGGAATTGCTTGAACTTTGCCTCTATTGAGGTTGGATTTGTTACACAATTTCTAAGCCAAAAGTGAATAACTTGAGCCTCAACTTTTAAAATAAGAGAAGAATAATTTGGTCTTGTAGCAAAATAATTTTCACCCACATTTAACATTATTTGCATTTATAATGGACTCCCAGCCACACACTTTATCTAATGAAACTGTGCTTGTTGTAACACTATTTATGCTATGTGAATGTGTTAGTTAAGGAAAAATAGATATAATTCATCAGCATATTGACATTTGAAAACAAACCAAAAGCAAACGAACAAGGAAATGACACTTACCTTTCGTAACACTGTGAAATCCTTGCTCTGTCAGGCCAGTCAAGTACCCTCCCATCTTTTGCATCCAAAAATTGCAATATATTGTCATTGGGTGCAAAATCATACACAAGAAAGCACTCGCCTCCACCTATGGAACAAAAAAAACCTCTAAACCTCACCACACGAAAGAGTCTTGAGACCCTCTTGGAATTATAATTCCTCTGTCGTGCAACTCATATTATTGATGCTTTTGACGACCAAAAAAGACATGTCTCTCAATAACCCCCTTGTAAGCAGCACAGTAGTTGTTTTTCCTCAACAAAATCTTTTCAAAGAAATATTGTATTGCAGATTCAATCTCCTCAAGCTTAAATCTAAAGCTCTGGAAGCATTCACAACTTGTTCCTTCATCTGCCAAAGGATTCCAGTCATTTGAGTACTCTAAACTAATCAATAGTGAGAGATTTCCTTCCAAAATCCTTAGTTATTGATACTTAGTCTATTGTCGGTTGTCTCGTAAGCACTGCTAATCTTCTGTTTTCTTCTTCGAAATAATGAGAATGCGAAAACAACAATTTGTTAAAATTGGCAACTAGGGCCAAATTACACTTAGATCTGCTTAGTTGATGAAGATGATCATTCCATTGAATCCCTTTTTTCGAGAGGACCAAAATCGACCTAAAGATCACCAAATTTGGATAAGGAAAAATATTTATTTATTTAAAAGAAATTCCACAAGACATAACCTTATTAAGGTGGGAAAATTGAAAAATTCAAATTCAAATTTTGCCTCCAAGTGTTAAGATCAGCTTCACCTCTATAAGGACAAATTTTTATATATATAGCAATCGCTCATCTTCATTAGAGATCATCCTAAAAGAGTGCATTCAACTCTTGGGTAATTCTTTCTGAGGCAGCCACAACTTGGAGAAGCAAGAAGGACGTGATGTATTGATCTCCCATAGGTTCCAGTAGGAGCAGGCAGCTAGCCGCAGGTTTGAGGGCAAGTTTTGGGTGATGTTTCATCATGGTTTTTGGGTTTGAATCTCCTCAAGAGAAGGTTGCATTCTTTTTGTGGAGCCACAGATCAGGACATTGGTTTAAAGATGAGTTTTGGGGTTTATTTTTTCACGCTTTTTATTCTGGCTCGGGCCATAGGAAATGTTGTTACAACAGCTAGTATGAAAGCATGTGTTGAAGGGACGCATGACCTAATATGAGTCCTTTACCCTAGCTGCATTCAAGGAGAGAGGGCCGCAATGTAAACAGAGAGTTTAACCCTCGTTTGTGAGCATATTCTTATTACTGGTAGCATAAGACTGTTGTTGGATGCCTTGAAAATGAACCAAAAGTCTTGGATCATTGTGGGACATCTTGTAAAGGACGGCAAAGGGTATGATTCATTGGAAGAAGGTTACTCAGTGAGTATTAGGAACCCTAACCAGGCAGCAAGCTTCAAGACTGTTTTAAACAGTAATTTAGCAAGTCTATTTTGACTCATATTATTGTACTCTCTCTGTTGAACATTGGATATTGATAATAAGAATAATTGATCAAGGGTTTTCCCTGTCTTGGGGTTTTTCCCCGGCTTGTGCCATATCTTTGTGTTATTTTTTCTTGGCTTGTCTTCTTCATTTAACATTTATGTTCTTTCTTCAATTATTGTCAGTAAGATGATAATTCATGTGTGGATTAATAAATGGGGTTATAAGGAACATTGAAGTAACTGTATTATGCAAAGAACATGTTAATCAAAATTAACATGGGATCAGAGCCAAGTGAGGACAAGCCCAAGACTAGAGTGAATGTGATAACAATCATTGAAATAAGTTTGTTGTCAAAGTATCCATGATCTCCTCCCTCTCTGAAGTTTGAACAAAATGAGGTGGACTATGAGTGAAGACTGCCTAATTGATTTACAACAGAAGGAAGGATGGATCTCTGGCAGTTGCTAAGTTATTCATCTGTAATGATCTTTCAGGGTCGAGATTCCAGGACTGTTTTAGGGCCACTTCATTTGGAAAATATGCAAGTTAGATGAATTATGGAACAACGTTAAGTTTTCTCGACACATTAAGGTTGCTAATTTATTCATCTTCATCTATGTTATGCATAACTCTGTGGCAATTCTTAAAAGGTTAAATTCTAAAGCAATTCATATCACTTGAGTATCGTTGTGATATATAATTGGGTTCGTATATCTCGTTTAGAATAATTCAGTTATGAGCTTGAACCTGAGGTAGAAATTTCCTAGGCTAATACACTGAGTCTACAAATTTGTAGACATATTTTATGCTCATTCGAAAATTTATATGGAGCACTTCAGGCTGAATCTTGAAGAATTATTGTCTGAGGGTTAATGTTCTAGTGATTTTAAAGGACATCCATCCATCCTTCAATAACTGATCTATGCATCAGATATGAAGCATGCATTTCATTAAGGTAGTGTCTTCAATATTATTTTAGACAAATCTGATGTATCCAGTGAACCAAATTGCACAAATTTAAGGCTGAAAATTCAGTGATCGGATCTGAAACTCACTAAGATGAAGGCCCTTCCTCAGAAGCTTATACGAAAGATTTGCAATTCTGTAAGGATGTGCATTTAAGGTATGATAGTACATTTACTGAAGAAACATTTAGGGTGATCTTCTAAGCCAATCATTCGTGTCAAATCCAGATTTGATTGATATTTCCCAAGGTTCAAAATTTGAATATTTATTGTATGTTGATCTAAAGCATATCAAAGGTACTAAATTTACAGTCAATATATATAGTTGAAGGTTGGTTTGGGGTCTTTAAGGCTTCTCTTCAAGGTTATCTATATCAAGCGTGTCAAATTCTAAAGTACACCTCTTACGGAAAGAAAAGTCAAAGAAAATCACTCTAAGGCAGTTTCGATGTGAATCACTTGGCACCTCCATACAATCAGGGATATCAGTAAATTTGAAGTACAACGGTGTATTCATCCTAAGAAGCATCACCATTAGTAGCATTTCTTGAAATGGGAAAAAATTTTGGTCCAATTTTGAGAACTGTGGTAAAGGTATAATGGTCCAAGAATTTTATGTTCTAATACAAATTCTAGCGTGTTACTGTTATATGGTGTGTGCCAGTACAGTGACACAACAGGATCATTAAAAATACTGCTAGGATTTGCACTTCAGAGATCAGACTAGCTTGAATTGTGTAATGGCAGAGAAGGTTTGCTTGGATGAGGATGGTGCAAGTCCCTTGGTATCTTCTTTCAGTCAGTAATACTTATGAAATCAGTAATATGGTTCTATTGATATACTGTTGTTGAGGTATGTCAGTTAAATGGGCAGAACATGTGAGAGAGTTTACTTGTGCATTGTTGAAGTTTGGTAATTGAAAGTTTGTTGATATAGTTGCAACATGATAATGTATCATCTTAAAGATGAGGAGAAGATTGAAAAAGGTTGAATGTTCAATTGAAGTAAGTCTTCAGAGGGAGCTATGGAATCCCTGGCAGAATGGCTTGTCAACTCTTCTTGCCTATTGATTTTTACAATAGAAATACCATTTCATAAGACGTTGATCTGCAAAATCCGGATGACTATGACTGAATGACCTTGATTAATACTAGGTTGCAGATAGCCCAATGGTTATGTTTTGGGCGAAGTTTCTTTTCTGATCTTCAGAGGGAGCTATGGTAGGTTTACAGCTATTGATGAAGTTTTTCGACAGATAAAGATCCTCTCGATGTGAGAGGGGTTGTCTTGTTTTTCCACAGATAAAGATAAACCCTTGTAACCCCCATTTTGTTATTATTGTTCCCTTAAATTATTATTGTTAGGTCAGCTAGGATTACATTGTGGCCCACTACGATTACATTAAGGCCACATGGACTCCTATATATAGAAAGGAGGTTTTGTAAATTGTATCATCCAAGAATTGTTCATTTATGTAATGTATTGGAGGTTACCCCCTCGAAGTGGCTTATTTCTAAGGCGTTCATATCTCTTTTCTTATATTTTTGGAGCTGGTTACACAACATTTGGTATCAGAGCTTTGGATTCTAGGGTTTCGCTGCTCCAAACAGGTCATCGTGGAATTTTCACTATAACTTTTTTTCTACGACGTTTCAGAGGCTGAAATTTTTAGGGTGCGAAGCCAAAATCCTGAGGAAGATTTTCTAAAAATTTTAGAGCTTGGTTCGCAATATTTTCGGATATATGATCTGTGGAAGTTAGGTCTTTTTTCAGGCTCCTAAATAGGTCATCGTGGAATTTGCACTATAACTTTTTTTCTACGAAGGTTAAGAATCTGAAATTTTTAGGGTGCGAAGCTGTGAGGAAACTCGTCACAAAATTTCAGAGTTTGGTTCGCAATATTTTTGGAGATATAATCTGTGGAAGGTAGTGCTTTTTCAGGCTCCCGAATTTCATCACAAAGAGGTGATCGTGGGAAAAGTTCAATAACTCTCTCTCTGAGCATCGGATTGGAGTGCCGTAAAAATTGGTCACAAGTACATGGACTGTAGTTTCTTGGCTATCAATTTCAGAGGCAAAGGAAGAAACAGTGACACGTGGAAAGTCGTACAAGTTCGCTCTATTGAACCAGTCCATAATTAGGTCATTGTGGGAGATTGGACATAACTTTGTCTTGGAGAATCCAAATCAGGTCAGACCTGTGGCATTCAAAAGATAATTCATAGGGCTACTTCAGTGCTAAGTTTCAAATATTGAAGAGCCGCAATCACAGAGATAATATAATTTCAATATCAAGCTCCTCAAAAGCAAGAAAAGGGTGTGTGTGTGTGTGTGTGTGTTTTTTTTTCCAAATTGCATAAGTTTTGTTTGAAGAATCAATTTGAATTGATTCCAATGGCATATTGTAGAATATATATCAGTATTGGGTTCTAAAATATGCCCCGTAAAAATAATTCAACACCCATTAAGCCTTCAAAAGGCTCTACTATGACTCATGAAGATGAAGAATTGCAACATGATCTATCAAAATTACAAGAGCAAGTGCAAAAAATTTCACTCTCGCAAAGAGCAACAAAAAATGAAATGGAAGTTTTGAAGAAAGGCATGGAAGCAAAGATGGACGGTTTGAAGAAAGGCGTGGAAGCTAAGATGGATGGCATGGAAGCTGGCATGGAAGCTAAGATAGATGACATGAAAGACAACATGGAAAACAACATGGAAAACATGAAGAATGATCTAAAAGAAGACATTGAAGGTTTGACAAAGTTGATACAAGAAATGTTTCCTAATGGTGAAAAGATAGTAGAAGAACCTCATGATGAGAACAAAATAAATGTTAATCGTGATTTCATAAACTCTAATGTTGGCAGGAAGAACCACCATATTCCAAAGATGGATATGAGGAATTTTGATGGAAAGGATCCTGTAACATGGATACTACAGATGGAGCAATATTTTGATCTCAATAATGTGCAAAACACATAAAAGGTACGCATTGCAACTTTACAAAATACATTTGTATGGTATCGATGGCTTTGCTCCTAAGAAAATTTTCACTTGGTCAATTTTTACGGAGGAAATAATAGTCCATTATGAGGATACAAAGAGAAATACCTTCTTTAGCCAATTGATAAATCTGTAACACAAGGGTTCAATGGTGGAGTACATTGAGTACTTCCAAAATTTGAATATAAGGGTAACCGATATTCAAGAGGAACACACGATTGATATCTTCATAGAGACTTCAAAGGATAACATCCAACATGAATTTCACCGTTTGGAACCTGGTTCATGGAGAAGGCATTGAGGTTGGCAAGAAAAATTGAAACTAAAATTATGGCGACAAGGAAGTCTACCACTCACATCTATAAAGATGGAATTGTTTCTACTCCTAGACTTCCACAAACTACAAGGTCGACACCACAACAATTGGAAGAAAAAAGAGAAAAAGGGCTTTGCTATAGTTGTAATAGAAAATACACTAAAGGTCATAAATGTGCCGATACAAAATCATTTTACATAAATTGTGAAGAGGAGGAAGAAAATGAACAAGAAACTTCAAAAGAAGAGGATATACACCAGGAACCAACCCTAGAAGAAGAAGAAATGAGTCTGACCATATCATGTAATGCATTGGTAGGAATTACCACTCTTCAAACTCTCAAAATAGAAGGACATATCAAGAAGAAGAAGGTAACATTGTTGATTGATTCGGGTAGTACCCATAGTTTTATTCATTATAAAGTAGCCAAGGAATTAAATTGTTTCCTATACCCAGCACCAGAATGTCAAGTGATGGTTTCAAATGGAGGAACTATAAATTGCTCTGGAAAATGCCATAATATCAAGCTAACCATGGGAGAATATGTATTGACTAGTCCAATGCTTTCCATTCCTATGGGAGGTGTTGATGTTGTACTAGGAGTACAATGGTTACAATCTTTGGGGACGGTAGCTTTTAATTTTCAAGAACTTTTCTTGAAATTTTTTTCAGAAGGAAAGGAAGTCGAATTACGGGGTATTGCGGAGAAGCCAGGAAGGATAATAAGCTCTAATGTCATGACAAAGCTTCTAAAGAAAGAACAGCGAGGCGTAATTGCACAATTATGCTCACTAGAAGTTCCAATATCAAAATCATCTATTTCTGCAGATCTCCAACAAGTCTTGGACAATCATTCCAAGGTGTTTGAAACTCCCAAAGGACTCCCACCTATTCGTGATCATGATCATGCTATTCATTTGATTCCAGGAAGTGTTCCTCCAAACATCAGGCCTTATAGATATCCTTACGTCAAAAAGAGCGAAATTGAACGTATGATTGCAGAAATGTTAGAGGCGGTTATAATTCAACCTAGTCAAAGTTCTTTCTCTGCTCCTGTAGTATTGGTACACAAGAAGGATGGATCATGGCGAATGTGTCCGGATTATAGGGAGCTCAATAAGCTCACCATTAAAGATAAATTTTCCATTCCTATGATTGATGAATTATTGGATGAATTACATGGAGCAATTTATTTTACCAAGTTGGATCTTCGTTCAGGATATCATCAAATTAGAATGAAGACCGAAGATATTCCAAAAACAACATTTCGAACTCATGAGGGTCATTATGAATTTTTGGTCATGCCTTTTGGCCTTACCAATGCACCTTCTACATTTCAAGGGTTGATGAATTCCATTTTCAAACCCTTAGAAAATGTGTGCTAGTATTTTTTGATGATATACTAATCTATAGCAGTCTTGGAAGGATCATGTTGAACATGTTGACAGGGTGCTCAAACTATTGCAGGAGAAACAATTATGTGCAAAAACATCCAAATGTTTCTTTGGAGTACAAGAGGTGGAATATCTGGGTCATATTGTATCTCACGAGGGTGTTAAAGTAGACCCTAACAAAATTAAAGCTATTAAGGAATGGAAAGTCCCCACAACCATAAAGCAGTTGCGAGGATTTCTTGGGTTAACAGGGTATTATCGCAAGTTTGTTAAGAATTATGGGAGAATAGCAGCACCTCTAACAACATTATTGAAGAAAGATGCATTTTCATGGACTCCTGAAGCAACTAAGGCCTTTGAACATCTTAAAGAGGCAATGTGCCTAGCACCGGCCTTAGCTACGCCAGACTTCACAAAAACCTTTATTGTGGAATGTGATGCCTCAGGAAATGGAATTGGTGTTGTTTTAATGCAAGAAGGAAGACCCATTGCTTTTGAAAGTCGTCCAATCAAAGGAAAGTATTTACAGAAACCTATTTATGAGAAGAAAATGTTAGCAATACTACATGCACTAAAGAAATGGCGAACTTACCTAATGGGAAGACACTTCAAGGTAAAAACTGATCATGATAGTCTTAAACACTTTTTGGAACAAAGACTATCTTCGGAAGAGCAGCAAAAATGGGTCACAAAGATGTTGGGTTATGACTTTGAAATAATCTACAAAAAAGGAAAGCTTAATGTTGTTGCAGATGCACTCTCAAGAAAGAATGAAAAGGTGGAAGCATTGCTTTGTGCCATTTCTATCATCCAACCAGATTGGATAACCGAAGCAAGAGAGGAATGGAAGAAGGACAAAGATGTATGGACACTCATTCAAAAGTTGCAGCAAGATCCTAGTACATCTGATACATTTAGTTGGAAAAATGATTTCTTATGGTACAAAGATCGCTTATATCTTTATAAGAATTCCCAACAAAAACAAAAGATTCTTCTGGAATTGCACACTTCTCCTTTAGGAGGACACTCAGGATTTTTAAAAACTTACCACAGGGTGAAGAAAGAATTTTTTTGGGATGGCCTTAAATCTGATATTCAAAAGTTTGTGGCGGAATGTTTGGTTTGCCAGCAGAATAAATTGGAGACAATTAAGACCCCGGGACTTCTACAACCTTTATCCATTCCAAGTCAGCGTTGGGAGGAGATTTCAATGGATTTTATCACAGGTTTACCTAAGTCTGAAGGAAAGAATGTCATCATGGTGGTAGTTGATAGACTTACCAAGTATGCACACTTTTGTGCATTATCTCATCCATTTAAAGCAAGTGCAGTTGCTACTACATTTGTGGACAGAATTCAAAAGCTACATGGAAGCCCAAGGGTTATTGTGAGCGACAGAGATCCCATTTTTACGGGAAATTTTTGGACGGAGTTATTTTCTTGTTTGCGTACTCAATTAGCTCATAGCTCATCTTATCATCCTCAATCTGATGGTCAAACTGAGATAGTAAATAAATGTTTGGAAGGATATCTTCGTTGTTTTGTATCTGATAAACAAACACAATGGGTCAAGTGGTTACCTCTCACCGAATGGTGGTATAACACTTCCTTCCATACTGCAGCAAAAATGACCCCATTTATGGCACTTTATGGATATCATCCACCATCCATCACATCATCTTTAAGGGAAAATTCGAAGGTTCAAGCAGTGGAAGATCACATTGAGCATTAGCAAGAAGTTCTCCAACTCTTAAAGGATAACCTGAATTTGGCACAAAATCGAATGAAACAACAGGCAGATCAACATCGCAGCGAGAGAAGTTTTGATATAGGAGATTGGGTATTTTTACGGCTACAACCATATAAACAAATGTCCCTCAAGCAAGCTAAGAAGGATAATAAATTATCGCTAAAGTACTATGGTCTTTACAAGGTGTTGCAAAAGATTGGTACTATGGCATACAAATTGGAGCTTCCTGCTTCTTCGCGAGTACATCCAGTTTTCCATGTTTCATGCTTAAAGAAGGTTATAGGTGAAAATCTTCCAGTTCAAACAATATTGCCAGAACTTGATGAGGAAGGAAAAATCATATTGGAACCTGAAGCGGGCATGGAAACAAGAACCCGACAACTACGGAATCGATCAATTTCAGAGTATCTCATCAAGTGGAAGAACTTACCCACCGAAGATTCTACATGGGAGGATGAGAATTTTATACAGAAGCACCCAGAGCTACTCAAGCATTGAGGACAACACTTTTTTGAAGGAGAGGGGCATGTTAGGTCCCTATATTACTAGTATAGTCCCTTATTGTTGTTAGTGTAACCCCCTTATTGTTATTATCGTACCCTTGTAACCCCCATTTTATTATTATTGTGCCCTTAAATTATTATTGTTAGGTCGGCTAGGATTACATTGTGGCCCACTAGGATTACATTATGGCCCCATGGACTCCTATATATAGAAAGGATGTTTTGTAAATTGTATCATCCAAGAATTGTTCATTTATGTAATGTATTGGAGGTTGCCCCCTCGAAGTGGCTTATTTCTAAGGCATTGATATCTCTTTTCTTCTATTTTTGGAGCTGGTTACACAACATTTGTGTTCTTTCTTCAGTTTCAGTCAATAAGAGGATATTTCATGCGTGGATTAATAAATGGTCTTATAAGGAACATTGAAGTAATTGTATTATGCAAAGAACATGTTAATTGAAATTAACACAATCACACCCACAATAATGGCAATGCTTGGGGTTTTAAAGGTTTTAGAGCAATTTTTTCAACTTCTTGAGAAATCTGTAGATTCTAAGTGGGTCTCTACATTCCAATTGCCTTGCTACAGTAGATAAGTTATGTCAACAATCTTCCCAGCTTTAATATTTTGATTTTTTTACTCAGCTAGTTAAGTCAAATTTAATATTTTAGGTTTTAAGAGTTGAGTTAGGTACTGTAGTGTCCAAGGTTCATCAAAAGTATGCTACCTATTGTACCATGATTTTTCAGTTGTCTTTGTGTGCATTTCCAAATTGTCTGCTAAGGAGTCGTGGAGGGTGTGAAGTTGTTTCACCAAAAACTATGTTGTCGGCGATGCAATTGTCACGCATCTACCTGCACTACTACACAATTGTTTCCTGAATAGTTGCGTGGAGAAAGAAGCTACTCAGTGTACAACTAACTATGTGACCCCCTTTTTTAGTCATTGCATTTATTGGAAGGGGAGAGATACCCTAATGCTTAAAATGAGATTGAATGGCTTTCATTACGTTTCCATCTAAGGGAAAATCTTCTGTGTCAACCGTGTATTGAAATGAGGAAAGCCAGTCTCTTTTCTCCCTCATCAAAGAGAGATCTACTTTTTTCAAAAACATGAAGTTTTGTCTTTAGTTCATTTCTAACCCTCGATATCTTTCCGCTTTCCTCTCCCAAAATTAGGTGCCACTGATGGGACCACTGGTTCTATCCCTTCATAATCAATGACAGATAGGTTGTTGAGTGAGTGCTTCCTAATTCATTGATATGTTCTCGATTTGATTCCCCAACCAGCAACCCCCTGCGACAATTGATGACCTTTGCTCTTGTCATCATGAATCCAGCAACCCCCTGTGGAAATTGATGGCCTTTATTGTTTGAGGCATAACTTTGTTTGAGTCCCTCGAGCGAATACTTATGCTCTATCGCCCCTGGAAATGGGTTGAAACAACTCAGTTCATGCCGAGCCAATCCCTAACAAAATTGATAAGCGATTTTCCAATTTATTAACATATAGAATTGTTTTGCTCTATATTTTAACTTTTTCTGAAACGAATATTTATTCAGTTTCTTTGAATTTATTTTGTAAATCGCTATCAGCTCTTCATGAAATCTCAACTTTGTTTGTTTAAAGGTATGGCTTAATCGACTTGTTCAACAATCCATTACATTTTTTTCAGGTTTTTATTCTCAGAAATACATATAATTAGTTTGTTTGAGGATGCTTCAGATAGAAATTTGATATATTTGGTTTTAAATTTTGAGAGGCTTATTTTTGTCAGAAATTTACTATAATAATGACATTAAATTGATTTTTCAACTCAATTTGAGGTTGATACATTCTTACTTAGATTAAGTCTTCACTATAGAACTTGACATGCAAGCGATTTTCATTTGTCCAAATTCCTAGGGATTTTGCCCATTTGTCTATAATAATTGATCTTTATCGAGGAGCTACACCTTTTAATCACGATGATAGGAGGATCGCCCCTCGTCCCTATGAGAGATGGATATCATGATCTTTTAAAATCATTATTGGGTGGTAGGATTTTTACTTGTGTTTTATAATTATACGCTACAGCTTTATGAGGCAGCTTCACCTTGTGCTTTTGTCTTTTTACCGGGTAATACCATCGCCACACGTTGTACTTTTGTCTTGCAGAAGAAAATCTGAGTTTGTTAGTTTATTTGGAGGAGACCTGAAGAGCTTATTTTACAACCTTTAAAGCTCCCACATCATTTTTATCCTAATAAGAGTTATTTTTAATTTAGATGGTTTACCTGTCTTTTAATAGTGCCCATCCATGACAGAAATCATTACTTCTCGTTTAATGGTGAGGAGTAGGAGAACCCATCCATTGCAGAAAGTTTATGGGGAGGCTTTGACATTTGTTATGGATGTTTCATTTAGTGGCCTAAGTATTGCAATCATAAAGATGTATATCTATTTTTGACCTTATGCGATTTTTGATGTATTGGATAACTTTTAGTGAATTGCCAATTCTTTTTTCAGATAGGGATATGAGATAGGCATATAACATGGCACCTTGCAAGTAATTTGTGTCTATTATTATACGGAATGATGGAAGGAAAAGACTTGAGTTGGACCTTTCATGCATTTCATGTGTTCATTGAGTGCTCCATTCATTACCATACTTGGATAATCCACCTCGCTTACTGGTACAACCTTTGAATGAACCCATGTATAACAATGATTTGCGTTAATGAATAGGTAAGGGCTCAAATTCCAGTTCATTCATATACTCTCAAGAATTCTAAATGAAAATACCTCAAAAGCAGGCCATCATCTGGCGAAAATTCCCCTGGAAGTCAGTCGTATCCTTGCTGCAACTTGTTCAGAAGTAAAACAAGATGACCTCATGGTGTCAACTATCAAGGATGAAGACAACACTCCTTTTAGAGTAGAAAAATGACACTTGAATAGTGATAAATAGTGTGAATATATCAAATCTCGTCGTTTCCAGTGCAATTCTGGAGGGTTTATTGGGTATATAGAGTTTTTATATTGTGCATGTGAAGGATGGGAAATTATCAGGTACATAGTGTTGGTTGTGTGGCTTTTGGCATTGTTTTCTATGTGCCCCTACGCAGTTACTAGCACGGGGAGAATAAAAAAAATTGATTTCCGATACATAGTGTTGGTTGTGTGGCTTTTGGCATTGTTATCTATGCACCCCTACGTGGTTATTAGCACGAGGAGAATAAAACAAATTGATTTCTGATACATTGTGTTAGTTGTGTGGCTTTTGGCATTGCTATCTATGCACCCCTACGCAGTTACTAGCACGGGGATAATAAAACAAATTGAATTTCGATACTCTAGAGAGAAGGAAGTTGCGATAATTGGAAGGCAAGGGAGATTTGGAAGGTCCAAACGAAATAGCTGGTTGTAGATTGAGCATTAAACCGAAGCTGGAATGTCGCTAGTGGGAAAGTGACCTTTATCTTCCTCTCCACCCAGCCCATACTCTCGGAGGGAAAGTAACATTCTTGCCCAGTTCAGCTATTAAAGAAAAAGCTTATTTCCGAACACAACCCTTACTGAAAATAGGCCTCATCACGGAAGTGGGGGATCCATACACCATACTTAATATTTCCCATTATTAGAAGGACCTCCTTCAGGCGGACTCACGTTAAAATAGGCTTTGGTGAAGTAGGTAGGATCCTTTCAGACTAGACTCAGGTTAGGCAACAGGACCCCAAGGCAGTCTTCATTAAGACACGTTTTTTGTGAAACAGGTCATGACATTGGATAGTCATTCTTATTAATGATATAACAACAAGCTTACCTCTGATAGGCCAGGCGCACCCCACCCCATCGTGAAAATTGTCGATTGCTACACCGAAATAATGCATGCACTAGCCAAATAGCAAGCAACATGAGGTAAGGATATCAATCATTGAATAATGATAAATGGAAGCTCATACTAATGAATCTTACTTGTTGATTAAATAGAACAGGTGTGTGTTGGTTTAGTTTTTCTTGATCGTCTATTTCAATATTGTCGAATTAGATTCATGCCCAGAGTATTAAATTGGCACAATTGTGTTCATTCCCAGAGTATTAAATTGTGCCATCTCAACCATATGTCCTCCATTTAAAATCAAATATCTATTTTGTAACTTCTATGTAATATTTTTTAAACTTAGAATTTAATCTTTTTTATCATGGCATTGTTGAAATTTCCAGAAATAGAAAATATGTATACTCAAATATATTCATATTTTAAAAACTGTGATAATCAATGTGATTTGGATTCCATTTGTTGCCCATTTTCACATAGCCACAATTAATCTTTCCATTTTTGGAGGTGTGAACCATTTTGCAAACTATAGTGATGTTCTAATAAGGGCTTATACATGGGTACAACAAACATTTAAATGATAGTACATACCAAAAAGCAATTTTTTCTTCAGATGTTTTGTGCTCCACATGATTCAAAAGCTTCAAAGTAAGCTGCTACAGGGACTGAAGAATTCGATGTCACTGAGTCCATGTTGGATGCAGCAGTATGGGAGCAGCTTAGCGCTTCCTTATCCGAGAATACATCCTCTACGAGAATATATCTTCTACGGTAAGAAAAGGTCAAGATAGCAGAAGGCTCTGGCTTATGGAAAACTAATTAGGAAGCATTCATGACCTTCACAACAAGCAACAATGAGCAATACAAAGAGATAGACCATCACAACCAAGATATCCATAGCCTACAACAATAATAAATGAGGCAATATAAGTCAATCAATGGCAATAGATGCAAATGGTAAGCGATGCCAGTAGATGAATACAATCAAGCGGTGACAGTACATGCAGATAGCCACAATTTTGTCTTGACGAGTGGTCAAGCGGTGCTAGTGCATCAGTTTTGTCTTGACGAGTGGTCAAGCAATGCCTGTGCATGCAAATATTGGTTCTACTTCGCTATTTTTCCTCATTCGCATTAATGCCTTGACCTAATGCTACCATTATTACTAGTATTGTCACTAGTTAGAGAAGCCACATCAATGTAGAACGATCCATTCATCAATGCCTCCGAGCGCCAAGACTGCTATGAGCGAAATTCGAAGAGCATGGATGGCATTGATCAAAAGTTATGAGTGGCTTTCCAAGACAAAGTTAGAACACGAATACCTAATAAGCATGGAATTAGGTTTGAGCCCTAAGTTTCACCAGCTCAAAACAGAAAATCCACTTCAAGAGTGTCTTGCTCTTCTACTTTGTTGCTAGGGACAACTTACATATATGATTTTTCATTTCTCTTAACATAACAAGATGCAAACATTTGGAATATTACAATAATTGTGTGCAGAAATATGGCATGTCAGCATAATTAGCTGCAAAAACCTAGGAAAGGCGAGACATTTTCCATGTTAATGCTCTTGAAATTCTTTTCATATATCCAGGTTTTTGTAGATGGATATCTTAAGAAAAAATTTAACAACAATAACATGGAAAATGTCTTGCCTTCTTAGGGGGTTGGGGTGCTGGGAAATTTTGCCTCTAATAGTGTAAAATAATTTCGCTATGATGAATTGGTACATTATGAGGAAAATTTACTTTATAACTTTAGCTCAGGGATTCACCATATAAAACTTGGTAAATTATGATTTAAGAAATTTATCTAAACATAACCAGCTGTATAACTTCTAAGGTAATTCCCATTGACTATTATGTTGTGCAAAATTCAGATTGCATAACATAACAGACTACTGATTCAAAAATTTATTGAAATTTAGATGGGCATCTATCTAAGCCAGTTCAAAATGGGATTTGAACCGACATTCAAAAAGCAACAAAATTGGGTTCTTGCGTACTTACTTGTTCCAGAGGGATTTTTCAGTCGGCACGGTAATTGGGCTCTTGGCAGGAATTGATGGAATGAAATCCAGCGGTGGTCCTGATCGAACTGCTCCATTCTGTGCCTAATTCCTGCCACGGCTTTCTGTTACGAATCCACTGGAAAGCGGTGCGTCTTCTTCCCGGGATTTTTTTCCTGCATTTGAATCAAGAAATAAGAAAGGTTGGAACTGGATATAAACAAAATATGCACTTCGGGGCAATCCAACTTGATTGTAAATTTGTGATAATTGAATCCTTCTACCTCTTCGTCCATAGTGTATGGATTGTTTTTCAGGGAAAATGGGGCCGTCTTGGCTCTAAATTTGGCAGAAGAAGCTCCAAGGCAGTCTTGAACCGTGGCGGTAGCCGAGCAGAATATGGAGGAAAATTTGACAGTAAAAGCACTCTAGGAATTTGCTGCAGTGTGCTATTTCTTTGTATATCTTCTTCCCGCGCAGTGTGCTCTCTTTTGTATATTTTCTTCCCGCCCATTGTGCTCTTTCATGTGGGATGGAATTAAGTGGCTGTACAGAGTTGTAATGAGAGCGTTTTTGGGAAGTTTAGTGTAAAAGCTATGTTTCATTGGTACATTGGTACTTAGGTTTAAATATTTATTTTATATTTTTAAATATATAATTTAATTTTTCATTGTAAAAAAAATTATAGGTTGTTTAATAATATGAAACATACTTTGTGAGAAAATACAAAATTACAATTAAAAATTGGGAAAGTTTATAGCATTAATTCCACTCAACATTTGAATAATTAACATCTTGAATTTAAAGAAAAGGAATCATTCTAAAGGCAACCTTGTTTAACAAGCCATTTTCAAGAGTCATCAATAAGGGATAAATATTTTTAAATTTATAGTTGTGATGAATTAATAAATTAAGATAATGGTAGGTATCTTGGGTTTAAATATATAATTTAATTTTTTTTATTTTTTTTAAATTATATATAAAAAAATAAGAATTTCTAAATTTATAATTGTGATGAATTAAAAGGTTAAAATAATAGTAGGTATCTTGGATTTAAATAGTTAGTTTATATTTTTAAATATATAATTTAATTTTTTATTGTAAAAAAGTTATATATAAAAAAGATAAGTATTTCTAAATTTATAATTGTGATGAATTAATAAGTTAAAATAATGATAGTTTGAATTGTGATCTAATGTGGGTGTGTATAGGACATTTCAAGAGAAAGTAATATTTATTTATAACTCTCTTGGTGTTATAAAGATGACAAATTATTTCAACCCATAATATTTTAGAAGTTGTCCAATGCTTTATTAGTCTCTACAAAGGGAGGGCTCTAGTAATCAATTTGTATGTTGACAACTATTAGTTTAGTATTGACTTGCAATGTTCAACTTTGAAAAATAAATATTTATTTTTCAATATTATTATAAGGAAAATTTTCAAACATTTGATTGGATGGTAATTTGGCCCTATTACAGCCTTTGGAGAAGATAATGATATGTGGATTCACTCACATATTTTATGCCATAATTTATGGATATGGTTGTAATATAACTATTGTATTATTTTTAGATATTTTTGTAGTGATTTTTCAATCTTAAGCTTTGAAGTAAGTAAATAACATATTTACCATCATTTACTTCCCATCATTTAAGGAAGTCTATGCATAAAAAATGGATAGGAATAAGATGTAACTAAACATATTTACTAAGACTTATCAATACTTGTGTAGGCGTAAAATTGTAAATGTGTAGACTTACTAGTGGTTGCTGCCCACCAAAATTTATGCAAGTCCATGTGTTTGAGGAGCATACATAGCAGATGGCAACATTGGACCGAATGCACTATTTACAATGCCAAGTCCGGAAGAGACTGGTAGTGGTTTGGCGAGGCCAAAATGATCAAATCACTCATGAGAAAGTAAAAAATATGGACACTTGGTTGGCGCACTTTGCAGGGCACGTTCAATGTGACATTTTTCCTCCACCGCCTCCAAGAACAGCCCCGGAAAACCCTGCATCCATCACGTCGTACGACTAGTATGCTATCTGGTGTTCTTTATGTTTTATATGTGTTTAGGTGCCTTTGGCCCAACCGTTTATGGAGAATGTCCCTAGTCACTCTTTTGTATTTTTGTCATCTGGTGCAAATTTTGGTCAACAAACCTAGTCAGGGTGAGACCACCTGTTTTGTAAGCTGCATTATGTACTTCTTTTTTCCTACATGAATAGAACATTGACTTTAAAAAAACAAAGGCTCATACAACATTAAAAAAAATAATTAAGGTTCATACCTAAATTAATAAAAGTTCATACTTGTTTACTAAATAGGTCTATAAATATATATTTTAGGTTTATCTATTTAGTATTTATCTAATGCAAATATGACGATTTAATACTAGATTTAAATGAGCTCACACTTTTAACATAAATCAATGAAGTTTAAAAATTAAACTAATTTATGGCCTAAGATTACACATAAATATAAATAATAATTTGGCTATCTAAATATTATCTTTACTAAAATTATAATGAAGGCATTAGTGTAAAGTAGATAGATGATACATGCAATTATGTTAATTGTAGATGAATCCATTTGTAGTGTTAAAATTTAGAGACAAAGGGGTATTCAGAATTTTAACACTGTAAATTCAGAGACCCCTTTGTCTCTAAATTTCAACACTGCAAATGGATTCAAAGACCCCTATAGTGAAATGTAACACTTCGGTATCAAAATTGCAATTTTCTATTTATAGAGTGACAAAACTAAAAATTACTCACATAAATGACTAATTCATATACTTGTTGTACTTTTTATTTGGTCGTGTTTTTTATTCTTGGACTATAATATTCATTTACATTAATCATTATTAATTTTGTCACTTATTATCTAGTCATATATTTTAATCCTAGACTAAATTAGTCATTTAAGTTAATCACTTTTAGTTTAGTCACTTATTATCTAGTCATATATTTTATCCCTAAACTAAATTAGTCATTTAAGTTAGTCGCTTTTAGTTTAGTCACTTATTATCTAGTCGTATATTTTATTCCTAGACTAAATTAGTCATTTAAGTTAGTCATTTTTAGTTCGGTCACTTAAAATTGCTCAAATTTAGTAGTAATTCACTTAAAATAATTGTGGTGACTAACTTTTTTAGTCACCTAGTCATTAATTTCATCATTTTTTACTAGTGGGTGTTAGCCCTAGGGCCATAGAAAAATCACCATAAAAAACCACTGACCCTGCAAAAACAAGATCAAAGATATTTGTCAAGTTAAATCCTAGAAAGTAAGTGAAAGAGCCAGAGATTAAAACACCAGTGATTATTCAAGAAACCCCTCAACTTGCAAAAAAGAGGACAACCAAATGTAAGGAAGAAGTATAGGAACAGTCAACCAACAAATCAGCCCAAAAATATTGAGAAGAAGTCAAATAGCAAGGGAAAAAGGCAAAACAGTGGTTTCAGAAGAAGATCCAGGTTTAAAGGGTAGTTTGAATGATATTTTACAAGCTATTGATATTGAGGAATCTCCTTTAGTGCAAGCAGATTTTATAAATTTGGATGAAGGGAAATCTAAGAAGATCAAGTCTTCCAAAAAGCTGGATTGTAATGATGAAATTTCAGAGTTTGTGTTCAAGCCCAGAAGGCCTCTAACTAGGAATTCAAAAAAGTTGCAAGGGCTGGATGTGGAGTTAGATAAAGCTGGAGAAGTTTCAAATGTTTATGAGGAACCCATAGACCTTTCATCACCTATGCCTAAAGATGACAGAAATAGAGTTTTCCATACTCAAAGAGAAAAGAGCGGTTATGAGGGGATTAAAGAAAAATTAAGACTAGCTAATCTTGAAATTGCTAAGCTTAAGAAGAAAGCAAGGAAACATGTTGTGGAGAAGATAAACTTTGACAGAATTAAGGCTCTGTGGGAGCTTGAAAGAGTCTCAAAACCTGAAACAGTCAGCAGTGAAGGTCAGTATTTTACCTAGACTCTTCATGCAATCAAAGAGGCTAAATTTGTGAGAAGGATAAATGTAAATTTAAGGGATACTAAAAGAAGGTTGAAGAGGTAGATTGAAGATCTTGAAATCCAATTGGCAAACTATGAAGGTCAGCTATAGCAGAAGTAAGGCAATAAGTGACAAATCTCTAATACAGTTTTGTTTTAGGAAGGACACCACTTTTTGAAAACATGGAAAAGTTGAATTATAATGATTATTAAGGTTTATTAGCATGAATATTAAAAAAGGTAATCATTGAAAGGCTGTAAATATTCTTAAGATCTGAAGATGATGAAAAAATTGTGTAAAAAGGAGATACACGGCAGTTTTGTAGTGTGCTATGAAACTGTTGTAGGTGACATACACAGCAGTTTCATAGCGCGCGCTACGAAACTGGTGTAGGTGCAGTTTTGAGCATTTTGTTAAGGTTTCAAGAGGTCAAACACATGGTTTTTGAAGTATTGATGCTGCTAGAAGATGGAAATGGTTCACAAATGAAGTTCCAAGTGTTAAAGCAAGAGAAATTGGATGATAAGAGATGTTTACAAAAGCATAGTTACTGCTCTACGAAAATAGTTGATATTTTCGTAGCGCAGACACATCAGCTCTCTTTACACTCTTTCAAGGACTTAATTTTGCACAGGTAGAAGGAAATGGTTCTATGAAAGTGATAACACATATCACTTGTCTAAAAAGGTCCATTTTTTTCATCCAAAGGATTCGTGGAGCATAAATGAAGGTTAAAGCTATATTGCAGGAAACATGTTCCTAGTTTTCAAGACAGATAAGGGATAAGTTAACAGAATATAAAAACAAGGTTATGGACACCATCAAGGTCGAAGATAAGGAGGAGCAGTTGTCAAATATAATATTTAATTCCTAGATCAAGTTGTTTTAGTCATAATAAGGACTTTTACTCCTAATTGCATTAGGACTCTAGAACAGACAGTTAACTCTCACATGTAATTAATAGTCTGTTTTAGGAGTAGATAGGTTTCAAGCTAAGAAATTTGAATTCTCCTCAAGCTAGATGAGGGAATCCAGGATTTTAATGATGGATCTATAAGAGACATGAGGTCGAATTCCTCAAGGTTGGAAATTTTCATTAACAAGCATACTATGTTACTATAGCAGACTGTGTGTTTTTTTTATCATAATACAGATATTGGCTTACTACTCAGGATTCAGAAAGATTTTTTAATGTGTGATATTATTATGGCTTTCCTCATCTATCTATCTGCGTGGTATAAACATATGTTACTTATAATTCATTGGAAAATTCTCTAACTTCCTGCATATCTTTTTAAACTGTGTTTTGTTCACTCTGTTTTTGTTTTACTGATACACCTAAAAAATCTGAAATGCCCTGACTTCCATGATAAGCTAATTTTGATGTTTTGTGCGAAAATACCTAGACTCCATAGCCCAATAGATGTTTGTTGATCAGTTTTTCTACCAGTCATACACTTTTATACAATTTATTCCTAGAGTTAGCCATCTAATCCTTAATTCAAAATCTTAAACCTAGTGAGAGAGCCCTCTCAGGTTGAGGAGGCTAAGCCTCAACTAAAAGTTTGGTTTGAAATAGTTACACTGAGGTAGCTTGACCAACAGTCTATCAGGTCCTATTTTGGTGATAACATAAACAATACTATCGATCCAATACGAGTTTCTTTTTTTAATTATCATTAATAATATACTTAAAATTATTAGATAACATGTGTCAAACAATCTACTAATTCACATCTCTTTAATGTTCTACAGGGACCAACAACTCAGAAAAGGAATTTTGTTCTAAGAAAAGAAAAAAATAGAACATGAAAATGAAAATGAATTGCTCCTTGGCTCATCTGGAGTGGTGCTGGAAGTTAACGAAAGGGGGAAAAACTTTTACAAAAGTTTGAGGGATCTAGTGGAACAAATACAACAACATGCTTCAAATTTAATATGTAATCATTGAATTTTTCGATCATTAGGTACAATAAATAAACAATTTAGCATTAAATATTAATTTTCAATAATTTTCTTGCAGAAAATAAAAGAAAATGGAACCCATTCAGCACATAAAACAGGAATGGTTGATCTCTAAGTTTGTGAGTAATTGTTACTTCCTTATTACAACTTAACTAGATTTTATTTTTGTACTTTTTAAGTTTTTTTACAAAAATCATCATTGAATGTCTTCAAACAGGTGCTAACATACAAAGAAGAACCATCAGACGAATTGATTGAAATTGGGTTAAATATGGGTTGTGAGTATATGTTGGCATATCAGAATTTAATTGTGGAATTTGTAAGCATCTATCGATCTTGTTTTAATTAGCTCCTTCTATAATTAATAGAACAAAAACATATTTTATATTAAATATATGATTTTTTATGGGGTATTAAATTTGCAGGAAACAAAGTATGGAACTGCGCCAACAGATGAAATTTTGAAAGATGGCATGGTACATGGTTTTGAAAGAATGTGTCTAGTTTATGAGTCAATTGTTGCTATGGTACGTCATTTTTCTTTTTTAATTACATTGATGTATATTATTTAATATTGGAATTTTCATTATTCTCACCAATGTATATACACTCATTTCAGTTTATTTTTATGTTTGTAGATGGAAAGTGAAGAAGAAGAAAACAATCAACGCCGTGAACACAACATTCCTGAAAATAATCCAAGTCATGGAAGTAGCTCTAACAGTGACAGCAGTTCAAGCGAAGAATGATGATCACTATGTAATTTGGATATCAAAGCAAGGCGTTTTATTTTTTGAAATATGTCTGTGAAATCAGAAATTTTGTTTAATGTAATGGACATAGTGTCCCAATTGAAAGACAAAGGGATACGAATAATTGTCCCATTTTGTATGATAAAGACTGTCTTATTCATATATATATATATATAATCATAAAATATGTTTTAATTTATTCTATTGCGTTCTCCATTGTCGTTCTCAAATGCACTAATAAAAATTTAATTCATATGAATATTGTTATAATATTATATATATGTGTCGACTTTTGATGAATAATGAATTTTAAAAAACCACAATAATTCTGATATGATATAACAAATTAATCCAAACAACACATTCAAATGCATTAATAAAAATGTAATTAATATGAATATTGTTATAAGATGTGTCGACTTTTGATGAATAATGAATTTTAAAAAATCACAATAATTGGACTGTCAGAGGTGGATGTTTCTAAAAAAAAAAAAATGAAAACCGGTGCGTTTATGTGTTTATACGCACCAGTGCGTTTACGATTCTATGGGCACCGCACTAATACTGATTCCAGTTATAAATATCGGTGCGTTTGTGTGATACTGCGCACCGGGGCGTTTATGTATCTATAAGCACTGGTGCATTTGTAGATGCCATGTGCACCGCACGAATATCGATACCAATTATAAATCTCTGTTCCTTTTTGTGATACGGAGCATCGGTGCCTCATAAAGATACACGCACAGATGCACTTATACGACCTATGGGCATCGCTCAAATCCTAAGACCAATTAGAACGACCCCATGTGTTGTATCACCAACACTAGGTTCGATGCTGTTGTTTTCCTTAACAGCCCGGTGCATTCTCCTTCGACCGCCCCAGTGCACTGTCTACTGATACACACCGGTGCATTAAAACCTGATAAGAGCACCGATGAAAAAAACTCCGTAATAACCTCCAGCCGCCCATTTTTTTTTTAGTTGTGTTGAATTTCGATTAAAAGCTCCGCCAAAACCTTCGTTACCAGAAACGGATGTGGTAGCATATGTTATTTTGACAATTTTGGCCAATTTTATAACATTAAAAACCTCCTTTATAACCTCTGCTAGAGGTTCTTTTCCTTGTAGTGTAGAGACAGTCTCCAGACATGTTTACTGGATACATGGCTCTTATGAGAAATGTATTGTGAAAAAACCATCTTCCTTTCAAGAGGCAGTGCAGCAACCAATTTGGGTTGATGCAATGGTGGAGGAGTGTGACTCCATTGTCAAGAACAGTGCATGGGAGATTGTCCCAAGACTGGCTGGTAAATCAGTGGTTGGATCTAGATGGATATACAAGGTAAAGCAAGTTGATGATGGGAGTGTGGAGAAATACAAGGCCATATTTGTGGCCCGGGGATTCTCGCAGATTGAGGGGATCGATTATGATGAGACTTTTGCACCAGTTGCAAGGTACTCTTCCATTAGATCCATCCTTGCACTCTCAGCGCAAATGGGGTGGCGCATTCATCAAATGGATGTGAAAACTGTGTTTCTCGATGGAGTTATTGAGGAAGAAGTGTACATAGAGCAACCATAAGGTTTCGAGGTCTTCTAAAGTGAGTCACATTATGTGTCTACTTAAGAGAGAAATGTATGGGCTGAAGCAAGCACCTCATGCTTGGTACACTCGGATTGACAGCTTTTTCACCAGACTAGGCTTCACCAAAAGTGATGTCGATGCAAACTTGTACCAAATTGTGGTTGAGGGTAAGCTATTGATTATTGTACTTTATGTTGATGATCTAATTTTGACAGGTGATGAGCAACTGATACACTCATGCAAGGAGGATCTTGCAAGGGACTTGGAAATGAAGGACATGGGACTCCTTAATTATTTCCTTGGTTTGGAAATATGGCAATGGGATGGTGAAATTTTTGTTTCTCAAGGCAAGTATGCCAAAGAGATATTGGGTGAGTTTCACATGGAGAGCTGCAAACCCATGGACACTCCTCTTCCAGGAAATTGGAGGAAAGAGGATGTTACTTCTGGAGAGGTAGTGGATGCTACTATCTATAAGCAGTTAGCTGGTTCACTAATGTATTTAGTGAACACCAGACCAGACATTTTCTACATAGTTAACCAGCTGAGTCAAGCTATGGTTAAGCCTACCAAGCTCTTTTGGAAGGTGAGGAAGCATGTCTTGAGATACTTGATGGGAAAATCATAGTATGGATTATGGTACATATAGACAGAGGGAGTGAAGCTTCAAGGCTTCATGGATGCAGATTGGGCAGGCAATCCATCAGATAGAAAGAGCACATCAGGAGGGATCTTCAGAATAGGATCGACAACAGTTTCTTGGTATAGTAGGAAGTAATGATCTGTGGCACTCAGTTCAACGGAATAAGAGTACATGGAAACAAGTCAACCTGCATGTGAGGTTATCTGGATGAGAAAGATCCTGGTTGGTTTTTTTGGTTCTCAGATGGATCCGACAATGATACATTGTGATAGTCAGAGTTGCATTAAACTTTCGATTAATCATGTGTTTCATGATAGTTACAAGCACATAGATATATGGTACCATCATCTCAGAGATTGTGTGCAGAGGCACATAATGTTACTTTAGTACATTCCCACGGAAGATTAGGATGTAGATATTTTGACGAAGGCGCTCACTAGGAGAAAATTTGAATACCATAGAGATAGAATCGGGGTGAAGGATAATCCCTTTCTTGTTGAGAGGGAGTGTTGAAGCTCAACAAGAAATTTCAGCACCTACACAAGTGTGGGACCAAGAGGTCCAAGCAACACCTACACTAATGTGGGACCACAGGTCTTAGTAGCACCTACACTGGTGTGGGCTAAATTTTGTGCATGTCTATTTTAGTTATCCCTTAATTAAGATGGAAAATAAAATGTAATCTAATCTCAAAATAATTTGTAATAGTTAACTAAGTGTGATAAAATTAGGTATCTTATTAATTTTGAGTTGAGGGTAGTTGATGAGGCATGTAGAGTAATTCTAGTTGTAACAGAGTTCGAAGTGCAGTGGCGCATTAGTTAATGCGGGTTGTAATCAATTTAACTCAGTTAAGTGAGTTAAGCTCAGTTTTTCTAGTTGTAATCGTTATATACAATAGTGATAGATCAAATGAGTTAAATATTATTTAATTCACAATCAGTGATATCACATGCAACTGAGGATTTACTATTATTAGTTGCATGCATGTCAATTCCAGTGGAGACCCAGTTAAGATCAAGGTGAAAGGTATGTTGACTATCAGTTGTAGGATTATTGGGTTTCACCTATGTAACCAAACAACCATTGGATTGCCCATGATCCTTGCATATTCAAGGAAGGCCAAAATTCCTAAAAGATAGGGATTGCATTCCACATGAAATGCGCAAGCAAGGCATGCTGTTTAGAGGCTAAGAATTGGCTAAGTGTTGGTCTGTTTTGTCCAGGACAATGTGAGACAATTAGCTGAGTACATGAGGGCTCTTGTAAGAAGAGTTTTATGTAATTGTTTCATGTATCCATGCTGAATATAAAATAGAAGATAGTGGGGTTTTGAGCAGAAATATTTCCCTATTTGTGTTGTGGTTTGATTGATTCTTCTTTGCTTCATGTGATTGGCGATTTTGTTTTTTAATTCCGCAATTGATTTGTAGAAGTGATTCAGTATCTAGCTTTAGCACATTGTTAGATCGGATTGAATCCATGATATACATTCTTGTTGTATAATTTCTACAAGATAATATCACTATAATAGCAAACATACAACAAAAAATGATGAAGGATTTCACCCCTCCTGGGCTACATCTCATGGTCCAGCTTCCAATGGTTGGGCCTCTTTAATTATGCTAAAAAAAATGGTGTTTACAGTAAATTTTAGTGCTCAAATGGTTGTATTGATAGCTCCACTAGCTTCAAAGCACTCAAAAACCCCTGTCTAGCATCTTTCTTCTCCCAAAAGGGATAAAAATTGAAGAAGTTATGATCCCCCCAAGTTATTCAGCTATTCATCCTACAAATTCACCCTTCCTGAAAACCATCCTATAAATTCGCCCCAAAAATCTCCAACGGAGCGACTTTTTCTCTACCCTTCGACGTAAATTATAGCCTCATTAATTTTACCTATAATGACTATGGACCGAATAATTTAATTAGAAATCGTGGGGCCGAGCTAAGCCATGGTCCCTGGTCCCACCCCTTATTTCTTGTGGGCACGGTGATCAGGGCTAGGGCTAGCCCTAGACCACCCCCTAAATGCGTCACATTTAACTTTAAATAAAAAACTTAACATATGAATTATAAGAACCAACATGTGGCGTGACGGTTGGGTGTTGATCTTGCTGGTGGGAGGTTATAGGTTTGACCCCCGCAAACCTGAACCTTAAAGAAATTTTGGCCAATGAGGAGGTGCCATGTGGCAATCTCTCATTGGTCCACCCTCCAACCAATAAAAATCACCTAATTCACAGCCAAACTGGTGATGCCAAGTTTCAACCATCCATTTACCAAAGAAGCCCAGTCATCATGCTAATGTCAGCATGATGTCACCTGTACAGACTGCAGAGTCAGCATGTCTTCAAAAAATTTCTGTGTTTGACGAAAACTTCAGATTGTGGTTACAAGAACATGCGGTGTCGGTTTTGTGTGAAATGAGTTGCGCTAGATCCAGAACAAAAATATCTATGTAAGCGCACTGGTTTCGTTTCATTCTGATAATTTTGAATTTTGAGCATAAATTTGATCCATCGGATCACTCCTCGACAAATCGATTTCGTTGGTATGTTCAACGCCACAAGAGCCTTCATGATTTGGGAGTTATGCATGTTTGAAGATGAAGCACCCAATTTGTGGGAAAAAAAACCCCAAAGGTTGATAATATGGCATTTTATCATTGGGTAAAGTCATGGGTCAAATAAAATATTATTTTTAAGGTTAAATTAAATATTTTTGGGCATCAAAAGTTGAATAAAATTTGACCTAAGGATATTAGGGGTTTTGGCTCAAAAATTTGAACATAAAATTAAAATTTCGTCCCTAAAACATGAAGTCAACTCCTCTATTTGATGACCTCCAAAAATATATATAATTACACCTTCAATCAACTCCTAAGTATGTATTCAATGCAAATTCATTCATTAATCTTGCTCTAATATTCGGGCCCTATGGAGAAATTGTCAAATTAGATGGGAAGCAGTATTGTGGAAGGGTTTTGGTTATGTCCTTGGGATAAGGGTTTTTCTTGTTTAATTGCAAAGTACTTCTGTAGACTTCGAATCTGATGAACAACTATTAGGTCCTTATATTACTAGTATAGTCCCTTATTGTTGTTAGTGTAACCCCCTTATTGTTATTGTTGTACCCATGTAACCCCCATATTGCTATTATTGTGCCCTTACATTATTATTGTTAGGTCGGCTAGGATTACATTGTGGCCCCACTAGGATTACATTGTGGCCCCATGGACTCCTATATATAGAGAGAAGGTTTTGTCATTTGTATCATCCAAGAATTGTTCATTCATGTAATGTATTGGAGGTTTCCCCCTTGAAGTGGCTTATTTCTAAGGCGTTGATATCTCTTTTCTTCTATTTTTGAGCCGGTTTCATTTGCTATCAAAGCTTGGATTCTAGGTTTCCGCCCTAAACAAGTCATCGTGGAATTTGTGCTATAATTTTTTTTTCTACGAAGGTTCAGAAGCTGAAATTTTTAGGGTGCGAAGCCTAAATCCCGAGGAACATCGTCACAAAATATCAGAGCTTCGTTCACAATATTTTCGGATATATGATCTGTGGAAGGTAGGGCTTTTTGCAGGCTCTTGAATTTCACTTAAACATGTCATCGCGGAATTTTCGCTATAACTCACATGGCGAAGGTTCGTGGTTGAAATTTTTAGGGAGCGAAGAAGAAATCCCGAGGACAATCGTTGAAAACTTTCGCAGCTTCGGTTCCCAATATTTCGGTAGATATGTGATGTGGAAGTTAGGTCTTTGGTGCTTCCGAATTTCATCTCAAAGAGGTGATCGTAAATCTTGGTAACTCTCTCTCGAGCACCTTGATTGGAATTCTCCAGAAAAATTTCCACAAGTGCATGGACTCGTAGTTTTTTCTATATCAATCTTAGAGCTGAAGGAGGAAACAGTGACATGTGGCAGGTCATACAAGTTCACTCTACTGAACTAGTCCATAATTAGGTCATCATAGGATATTGGGCATAACTTTGTCTTCAAGAACCCAAATCAGGTCAGACCTGTGGCATTCAAAAGAAGATTCAAAGGGCCACTTCAGGGCCAAATTTCAAATATCGAAGATCCAAAATCATAGAGATAAATCAGTTTCAATATCGAGCTCCTCAAAATCAAGAAAAAATGTGTGTATTTTTTTTCAAATTGCACAAGTCTTTTTTGAAAAATTAGTTCTAGGTGATTCCAAAGGCCTATTGAGCATAGATATCATTATTGGGTTCTAAAATGCCTCTTAAAAATAATTCAACACCCATTAAGCCTTTAGAATTCTATAATATGACTCATGAAGATGAATAAATGCAACATGAGATATCAAAAATCCATCATTAGTGCACCAAATTTTCGCTATCGCAAAGAGAAACAAAAAATGAAATGGAAGTTTTGAAGAAAGGCGTGGAAACTAAGATGGATGGTTTGAAGAAAGCATGGAAGCTAAGATGAATGGTTTAGAAGCTAAGATGGATGCAGCATGGAAGCTGGCATGGAAGCTAAGATGGATGACATGGAAGCTAAGATTGATGAAAAAATGGAAAACATGAAGAATGATCTAAAAGTAGACATTGAAGGTTTGGAAAAGTTGATACAAGAAATGTTTCCTAATGGAGAAAATATAGTAGAGGAAACTCATGATGAGAACAAAATAAATGTTAATCGTGATTTCATAAAATCTAATGTTGGATTAAAGAACCACCATATTCCGAAGATGGATATGAGGAAGTTTGATGGCAAGGATCTTGTAACATGGATACTATAGATGTAGCAATATTTTGATCTCAATAATGTGAAAAAAACACAAAAGGTACGCATTGCAACTTTACATTTAGAACAAAATACATTTGTATGGTATGGATGGCTTCGCTCCTGTAAAAAAATTGTCACTTGGTCTATTTTTACGGAGGAAATGATAGAACATTATGAGGATACAAAGAGCAACACCTTCTTTATCCAATTGATCAATCTCAAACAAAAGGGTTTAGTGGCAGAGCACATTGAGGACTTCCAAAAATTGAATATAAGGGTAACTGATATACCAGAGGAACACAAGATTGATGTATTCATAGGGACTTTAAACGATAACATCCAACATGAAGTTTGCATTTGGGAACCAGATTCATTAGAGTAGGCATTCAGGTTGGAAAGAAAAAATAAATGTAAAATGATGGCGACAAGGAAGCCTACCACTCACATCTATAAATATGGAAATGTTGCTACTCCAGGACTTCCACAACCTACAAGGTTGGCACCACAACAATTGTAAGAAAAATAGAGAAAAAGGGCTTTGATATAGTTGTGATAGAGAATACACTAAAGGTCATAAGTGTGTTGAAAAGAAATTATTTTACATAGATTATGAAGAGGAGGAAGAAAATGAAAAAGAAACTTCAAAAGAAGAGGATATACACCAGGAAGCAACCCTAGAAGAAGAAGAAGTGAGTCCGACCATATCATGTTATGCATTGGCAGGAATTACCACTCATCAAACTCTTAAGATAGAAGGACATATCAAGAAGAAAAATGTAATAGTGTTGATTGATTCAGGTAGTACCCATAATTTTATTCATTGTAAGGTATCCAAGGAATTGAATTGTTTCCTATACCTAGCACCAGAATGTCAAGTGATCGTTGCAAATGGATGAAATATAAATTGTTCTGGAAAATGCCATAATAACAAGATATCCATGGGGGAATATGTATTGAATAGTCCAATTCTTTCCATCCAAATGGGAGGTGTTGATGTCGTACTAGTAGTATAATGGTTACAATATTTGGGGACGGTAGCTTTTAATTTTGAAGAACTTTTCTTGAATTTTTTTTCGGAAGGAAAGGAAATCGAATTACGGGGTATCACAAGGAAGAAAATAAAGATAATATACTCTAATGTCATGACAAAGCTTCTTAAGAAAGAACATTGAGGCGTAATTGCACAATTATTCTCACTAGAAGTTCCAACATCAAAATCATCTATTTCTCTAGATCTCCAAAGAGTCTTGGACAATCATTCCAAGGTGTTTGATATCCCAAAGGACCCCCACCTATTCCGTGATCATGATAATGCTATTCATTTGATTCCAGGAAGTGTTCCTCCAAACAATCGGCCTTATAGATATCCTTATGTCCAAAAGAGCGAAATTGAACGTATGATTGTAGAAATGTTAGAGGCTAGTATAATTCAACCTAGTCAAAGTTATTTATCTGCTCCAGTAGTATTGATGCACAAGAAGGATAGATCATGGCGCATGTGTCCAGATTATAGGGAGCTCAATAAGCTCACTATCAAAGATAACTTTCCCATTCTTGTGATTGATGAATTATTGGATTAATTACATGGAGAAATTTATTTTACCACGTTGGATCTTCATTCAAGATATCACCAAATTAAAATGAAGACTAAAGATTTTCTGAAAACAACATTTCGAACTCATGAGTGTCATTATGAATTTTTGGTCATTCCGTTTGGCCTCACCAATGCACCTTCTAAATTTCAAGGGTTGATGAATTCCATTTTTAAACCCTTCCTTTGAAAATTTTTGCTAGTATTTCTTGATGATATACTAATCTACAACAGTCTTGAAAGGATCATGTTCAACATGTTGATAGGAAGCCCAAACCATCGAGCCAAAACAATTATATGCAAAAATGGCCCAAATGTTTCTTTGGAGCACAAGAGGGAATATCCGGGTCATATTGTATCTCACGAGGGTGTTAAGGTAGACCCTAACAAAATTAAATCCATTAAGGAATGGAAAGTTCCCCCACAACCACAAAGCAAATAAGAGATTTCTCAAGTTAACATGGTATTATCGCAAGTTTGTTAAGAATTATGGGAGAATAGCAAAGACTCTAACAACATTATTGAAGAAAGATGCATTTTCATGGACTCCTGAAGCAATTAAGGCCTTTGAACATCTTAAAGAGGCAATGTGCCTAGCACCAGTCTTAGCTATGCTAGACTTCAAAAAAACCTTTATTGTGGAATGTGATGCCTCAAGAAATGGAATTGATGCTGTTTTAATGCAAAAAGGAAGACCCATTGCTTTTGAAAGTCATTCAATCAAAGGAAAGTATTTACAAAAGGATATTTATGAGAAGCAAATGTTGGCAATACTACATGCACTAAACAAATGGAGACCTTAGCTAATGGGAAGACAATTCAAGGTAAAATATGATCATGATAGTCTTAAACACTTTTTGGAACAAACGCTATCTTCAGAAGAGCTGCAAAAATGGGTCACAAAGATGTTGGGTTATGACTTTGAAATCATCTACAAAAAAGGGAAGTTAAATGTTGTTGCAGATGCACTCTAAAGAAAGGATGAAGAGGTGGAAGCATTGCTTTGTGCCATTTCTATTATCCAACCCTATTGGATAACCAAAGCAATGGATGAATGGAATAAGGACGAAGAAGTGTGGACACTCATTCAAAATTTGCAGCAAGATCCTAGTACATCTAATACATTTAGTCAGAAAAATGATTCCTTATGGTAAAAAGATTGCTTATATATTTGCAAGAATTCCCAAATAAAACAAAAGACTCTTTTGAAATTGCACACTTCTCCTTTAGGAGGACACTCGGGATTTTTAAAAAATCACCACAGCGTGAAGAAAGAATTTTTTTTGCATGGCCTTAAATCTGATATTCAAAATTTTGTGGCAGAATCTTTGGTTTTCCAAAGAAATAAAGTTGAGACAATTAAGACCCCGGGTCTTCTACAACCTTTATCCATTCCAAGTCAACGTTGGGAGGAGATTTCAATGAATTTTATCACAGGTTTCCTAAGTCCGAAGGAAGGAGTGTCATCATGGTGGTAGTTGATAGACTTATCAAGTATGCACACTTTTGTGCATTATCTCATTCATTTAAAGCAAGTATAGTTTCTACTGCATTTATGGAAACAATTCAAAAGCTACATGGAAAGCCGAAAATTATTGTAAGTGACAGAGATCCCATTTTTACAGGAAATTTTTGGACAAAATTATTTTCTTGTTTGGGTTCTCAACTAGCTCATAGATCATCTTATCATCCTCAATCCGATGGTCAAACAGAGATAGTGAATAAATGTTTGGAAGGCTATCTTCGTTGTTTTGTATCTGATAAGAAAGCAAAATGGGTCAAGCGGTTACCTCTCGCTGAATGGTGGTATAACACTTCCTTCCATACTGCAACAAAAATGACCCCATTTATGGCACTTTATGGATATCATCCACCATCCATCACATCTTCTTTAAGGGAAAATTCTAGGTTTCAAGCAGTGGAGGATCACATCAAGCATCAACAAGAAGTTCTCCAACTATTAAAGGATAACCTAAATTTGGCCCAAAATCAAATGAAACAATAGGCAGATCAACATCACAGTGAGAGAAGTTTTGATGTGGGAGACTGGGTATTTTTACGGCTACAACCATACAAACAAATGTCCCTCAAGCAAGCTAATAATGATAATAAATTATCGCCAAAGTACTATGGTCTTTACAAGGTGTTGCAAAATATTGGTACTATGGCATACAAATTGAAGCTTCCTACATCTTCGAGAGTGCATCCAGTTTTCCATGTTTCATGCTTAAAAAAGGTTATAGGGTACAAACTTCCAGTTCAAACAATATTTCCAGAACTTGAAGAGGAAGGAAAAACCATATTGGAACCTGAAGCAGTCATGGAAACAAGAACTCGACAGCTACGAAATTGATCAATTTCAGAGTATCTCATCAAATGGAAGAACTTACCCACTAAAAATTCTACATGGGAGGATGATAATTTTATACAAAAGCACTCGAAGCTACTCAAGCGTTGAGGACAACACTTTTTTGAAGGAGAGGAGCATGTTAGGTCCTTATATTACTAGTATAGTCCCTTACTGTTGTTAGTGTAACCCCCTTATTGTTATTGTTGTACCCCTGTAACCCCCATATTGTTATTATTGTGCCCTTACATTATTATTGTTAGGTCGGCTAGGATTACATTATGGCCCCACTAGGATTACATCATGGCCCCATGGACTCCTATATATAGAGAGGAGATTTTGTCATTTGTATGATCCAAGAATTGTTCATTCATGTAATGTATTGGAGGTTTCCCCCTCGAAGTGGCTTATTTTTAAGGCGTTGATATCTCTTTTCTTCTCTTTCTGGAGCTGGTTTCACAACAACTACTATGTATTGTGCAACATGAGAGAGTCTCTTTTTGTACCATCGAAGAATTTTGTGAAGCTAAAACAATTACCTAACTAGACTTACGACCTTGGCTAGTCACATCAAGCATACAAACAAGCCTAATATGAAGAAGAAATATGTGTTTATTATCTATTTTTGGTTTACGGTTTTTGCTAAGCGTATGGATTTAACAGCAGCTTGTGCATGCAGAGCTACATTATGTTGTGATTTTTTTATGATATTGAAGAATCAAAAAATACTCAAGTGCTTCAATTACACACAATACACTGAGTAATGAAACAAATAATGTAACATGAGTTGTGTGGATTTTATGTTTTCTTCATTGTCAAAGATAGACCAATTTCTTTCGTGAAGAATGTTGATCAAACCATTGTATTGATAAAACCTTAGGAACACCCTCATTTTGATGCTAACTCGTTCTGGTACACTGATATTAACTCACGTTGGTTAGGGAATTTATTCAATCCAGTAAGAGATAAAGGTGTCGAAGACAAGTAAGGAATAAAGTTGTGTAAAATATAGTGCCATGTAGAAAATTAGACAGGCTTCATTTTTGGAATTTGTTGTAAAGTAAATGGTTCCTTCGAAAATAAAATTGAAGGATGTCTTGTGCAACACAGAGTAAATGAAAAAGATACATCAAATCTGCAAGAGCAATGAGCCTATGTATATGTTGGGATATTTCTTAAACGTTGGATGCATGATGCACATGTTATTTTGTTTCTAGAAGTACCTGATTCATTTTTATTTTGGTGTCTATGACTTTATAATGTATACGTCTCAATTCAAACTACTATGAAATATTTGTTGGAAATACTGAGAGGGGGTGAATCAATATTTCTTATAAATCAAAAAATTATTAATACTATAAAGCATTAATTAATATTCAACATTCATTGAAAGCATAATAAAGCAATAGGCAGTAGACACAATAATTTTACATGGAAACCCCCTCTGAGACAAAAACCATTGAACGCTTCTCTAATGATTTATGAGTACAATAAATGCTTCAACTCCAACTCAAAAGGGAAGCCCCAAATCACTAGTACTCTAGAAAAGCATTTATTTTTCTAGCTCCAACTGGAAGGATGCTCTAACGCCCTAATTTTATCAGTGATTGTTGAAAGCATGTTGCAACACCCTAGCAAGCTTCAACTTGCCCTAGCACCACCCTACCACCTTGAATTATTTTCAAGCTCAAACCTGAAGGTGACTTTAACCACCTGCCTAGCACCACCCAAACACCCTAAAAATGACAATGAATTTTACACACTAATGTGGGATCTCGTACCAGGGACAATGACCCACTTCTAATGAACACACTTCTTCTAACTGTTGTGGGATCTCGTACTAAGGAAAATGACCCACTTACAATGAAGGTGTATATGTCATTGAATTTCAATGATAAAAACCCTTACAGATATTCTTACACTTCCAGAAACCCTTGCTTCAACTCAATAGAACAAAGTGTTACAAGATGACAAATACTTTTACTGGTGATAACACTACTAAAGATGAGAAAACTGCTATAGGTACTTACTTCTATTAGAATGATGGGACCTTGATGATATATAGTTATGAGATGATGACTGGAAGAACCCCTTATTGCTACAAAATGATTGAAGATAAAACCCTTTACACAAAATGATTGAAGATAAAACCCTTTACTACAAAATGAATTATAAATTCCTTACATAATGATGAAGCCCTTATAAAGAGTGATGATATTGTTGTAGCCAAGTTAAGACTATTATCCTTACTTCTGAAAACCCTTACACCACAAGTGTTTACAATATTGATGAGTTTACTTATTCATGAAAGCATATGCACATTCCACAAGTATGGATAGTCAAACTCCAATTTTTGTATAAATGAGACCATGTTGCATTCATATTTCCAAAAAGAAACTCTTCAATAAATTGAATTATAACGATAGAAACCTTTACTGTTGACACGCAACCCCCACTATTAAATTTAACTAACAAACAAAACATATATGTACAAGTTTGGATTTAAACATATTAAGGATTGCAATAAAAATTCAGAATTGTTCACTTATACCTCCATAATGACTTGTCGGGACACAATTAATAATTGTAGAACTAAAACATACCTGTGACTTGTGAATAAAACTTCAATACTTACAGGTCACAAATTCGGCTTAGCTGGTATGTAGCTTAAGTCTCGATTAGGCCAAAGACATATACAAATAATGCAATTTATATTTCATTGAAGGTGTTTTCTAGTTAATTGGATGAATAGTCCTCAAGGCTAGACCAATCTACAAAAATTTATTTCGGTGCGAGTGTCATAGTTGTAATTTGAAGGTTGAATCATCAAAATTAGCAAAGCCCTTACAAGAACTCAGGCCACATATTAATGCCACTGCTCATACTTAATTCATTGGAGCTTCAAACCATAGACAAGGATTCTTATGCTTAGATCTACACGCCTTAAATGGTACAACAAGTATGCCTTAATATTGTCTACAAAAATCATCGATGTGAGAGGCTAGAACACGGTCGCAGAAGTTTGAGCAATTAAACCATAGATATAGGCTATTAGCCCTATCAAAAATGATCTCAACGAACCGAGGATTTAGTGAAAAACTTCCTTCTTGTCAGATGTAAGTGTCTTGTAAATTAATTTTCATTAATTTACTTCATTAAATGTCAACCAGGATTCGTGTACTTGTGAAATGTATGTGCACTATATATGCTAGGATTTCTTCTGTAAATTAAATGAAATGAAACTAATTGCAAGGATGGATGATTTCTTTTCATACAATTTGAAAACTAATGACACACATGTTCTTTCAATCTAGCGTCCTAACTAACTAAGTTAAGCTTTTGAAATAAAAGATCTATCTAGATTGCAAAAATCCACACTTAATTCTAGATTTCTCTAGTTGCTAAAGAGAAATATTTAAGCTAAATTTCAAATAAAACAAACCTAATTTAAATGTTGTGAAAAAATTGATAGTAAAATCTAATCTATAAAAGATAAAATTGCTTTAAAAGGCAATGACACTGAAATCTAGTGTAAAAGCAGTGAATTCACAACCCCAAGGATGATTACTAATGTTCCAATTAACTCTTAAAATGTACTTCCATTTAGCATATCATAACTTGAAAACAACTAACATGAATTAAAACTGAATGATAGAACAACTAACTAATACTGAAATTTAATGATAAAACACTAAGTATAGGTAACAAAAATGCTTTGAATCAGTAATACTTTTTTGTATTTTCTATTTATGAGTACTCTATAACATAAATAAAACAATTAGAAACAAAAGTTATAAGAAAAAATTCTAAGAAACATTAATGTAAACAAATCAAAACTTAAAAACAAAACCTCAGAGCTCGCACGGGACCATCCTGGAGTGCAGGATTGATTAACTGTCATAGATTCTTCACGCACGCATTAGGAAGTAACAAGAACTTGTATTATGAAAAAAAAGTATCAATTTTTCCACAAAAAGTATTATGAACTTAATAACAATAAGTACTATTGTGTTCTTTGTCTCACTCACTATTATATATAAAAATTAGAAAAACGATTTTGAAAGTGTTTTAAGTCGATAAGTTGTAGGAAAATTTGACACCTGTGAGATCCATAACTAAGAGTCCAATCTCTTTATGACTTGTTATTGAAAAAATAAGTCATAGGAGATTTCATATTTTAACAGCTAAGTGCCTCGCTCACTTGATTCTTCGCTTCTTGTGTTCAACTGCAACACACAGTTTCCAAGTTTGACTTGGCCTTTGACTTCAACATCTCCTATCTCGTGTAGCTTTCCAAGTGATGCCAGTAGGTGGTTATCCATATTGCATCCAAATGTCACCTTTTGAAAATATTCCTTCTTCTTCTGGAGCGTTGCAACCTGTCTAACAATGGATTCTGCTGCAAAAACAAATATCAGTTGTAGAATGTGCAAAATTTGGTCATTGGAAGAATACCTTTATAATAATTTCACTAAAAACACATAATTTAAATATGGATGATTAATACCTTGTAGAAATTGATCTTGACCTTAATATGTTGGGGTTTTTGTAGAATAATAAAAAAAAGGTGAAATGTGATGACAAAAAGGATAGTAAAAGAGAGACATTTCTAAACTTCAACATTCTCCCACACTGAGGGTTTTGCATGTCCTCATGCACCAAAAATTCAAAATTCATTCCTTTCCTTTATTTTCAGTGAATGATCTATGATGCTTGTTCAAGTACATCCAAGCTAGTGCTCTTTTTCTTCTTTTTAATGGTAAACGTGGTCCTTGGTTTCTTTATTAAATTTCTTCCTTGTAATCCCATGACCCTGTTTTTAAGAAACTTATTTTGAACTTTAAGCTTCTTGTTCTTTTTGTACCAATGACAGAGGTGTAGCAAGATGTTTTCATTATGAGTCCTTAATATCTCATTTTGGAATTTAGCCTCTTCTCTCTCCTTAATAAAATTTTTGCTAAGGATTTCCAATTCATAAATATATTGCTTCATATTCTCTTCAATGTTGTGTCCCTGTTATGCACTTGGTTTTGTTGTTGAGGTCTCACATGTTTCAAATTGAGATGAATTTGATTTTTGTTTTTCCTTTTGTTCTAGATATTATACATAATCATAGATCTCTTGTTGAACTCGATCGATTTCTGGGGTGTCTTGCTGGAAGGCCTATTGGACTGACTATGAGAGGAGGTGTATTAAACCCTTCGTTTTCAAGATCTATCATTTTTGGTGATTGAGTGTTTGTTGACAATTTTGAAATTTTCCTACTCCTTACATTCATTCGTGAACTTCTAATGGTTTTATTTTCTGTTTTGCTGCTTTTTGTTTTCTTCTTTTGTTCAGGTATGGGCTGGATTGGGATAGCTTTCTTCCTTCCAAGGTCTTGCGTATGAATTTTTTGTTTAAAATTTTCAAGAAATTGGGACAGTGGAGTATTGTCCTCAAATGGGTCTTCTAGAATTTCATTCATATTCTCCTCTTGGATTTCTTCTTCAACCCTCCCTTTCTCAGGACTAGGGTTTTTATTTCGTCTACTTATTTTGACCCTACTGCTTGGTTCTTTCTTTGGATCTTCTACAAATTGATTTATAACTAAGAAATCTTGCCAATTATCTCCTTTTGATTGCAAATGTGCCCCTAACAAAATCTTAATAAGTCCATGATGGTACAAATAGTTATCTATGGACCTAGATTCTCTTTGGATAACAAATTCAATTTTCTTCAAACTTTGCAGTAAAAAGTAGGGTAAATTGACTTCAAACCCATCAACAAAATGTATCATAAGCCTAGCATGATAAACAAACATTGTTCCAAATCTCCCTTCGCATGTTATAAATTTCTGAATTACTAACAGTATATTTCGCCATTTTCATTATAATGCTGTAACTGGAATACCTTTCTTGAAATTGGACAAGTCCATACCTGGTTCTTTTAAGAAGTGTATTGATTCATTCTCTTTAATTTTATTGATTTTAAACCAGCTTTCTCCATTCCTTGTTAGGCATGTTTCCTCTGTTATCACTAACTCTATGAGAATGAGTTTAGTGTCTCCAATTTCAACCTTTACTCCATCAAATTCCCGAGCGAAGGCTTTAGTAACCTCTGGTTCATACCCATTGAATTTTTTGAATAATTGAAGCCAACCCACATATTGTAGTTGCTCCTTAACCCTTGAATAAGCCTGGAGAAATTTATCACCATTTGGTTCATAACAAACAAGCGTACCCATAGTGTGGAGAAGTTTCGGTCTAGACTGATATTTTTCAAATGAGAAATGGAAGAGAATGAAAGGATTCAAAATGAGCACAATGAATATGGAGTGGATTTGAATTATGGAAAGGTAAGCTATTGATGGAGGAATTTGTGTTACGTCTGACTTGTACTTACACAACTTCCCATATCTAATTTCAAAGGAATGGTGTTATGCGCTTAATCTTTTTATCAGACCTTGATGTGACAAGTGGTGTAATGATGAGGGGTTAAGTTCATAATGGTTAACACATTTATAATGTCCTAAATCTTTTGATATTGCATCCATAATTTAAAATATAAGTTCTTAAATGAAATATAACTCAAGTATTCTTACATACCTTAATGTTTCCTTTGATATTCTTCTTGTTGTTGAATTTTATTCTAGTTGCGGAACTGTAAAATGGCTGCAGAATGATAAGAATTATGTCTCTCATCTTTTGGACCTTTTGGATAAGACTTGCTTATTGCTGTCATTATTTTTGATAGTTGACCACCTGATAATTGACTGAAAGAAAAGAGGGATAAAAGGGAACAGGGATAAGAGAGAAGGGATTTCTGAAAAATCTAAATTGCTAATAAATCTTGACTTTCAATTAATATTTTCTGTATAATCATGCCAACAAAGTTGGTTTTCATATATATATATATATATATATATAGGAGAGAAAACCCCTTTCTTAATCAACTTAAATTCATAATTCTTTTGCATATACTTAACAAATTCTTCCTTTGCCAATGGTTTATGATATAATCTCAATCTATGGATACTAACAAGGAAAACAATTTGTTCAGCATCAATAGTCTCTATTTTGACTGCTACATTGTCAGAAACAGTATCAATCTCATAAGGACCAAGCCAATGAGTATGAGACTTTCATTGAAAAATCTTTAAAATTTAATTAAAAAAGAAGTGCCCAATCACCCTGTTTGAAATTTTTATCTCTGATGAACTTATCATGCTATTTTGATCTTGTTGTTGAACTATGCTAGTCCTTTTAAATAAAATTACGTATAATTTCATCTAGCTCATTTAATTGTGCTAGTCTTTGCTTTTGAGCTTCTGACATCTGAAGGCCCAATTTAGCAGTTGTTCTGTAGGTCTCCACTTGGAACTCAATTGGAAAAAAAATATTGTTTCCCATAGACAAGCTCATAAGGATTATGCCGAGTTTTGTTTCTCCATGTTGTTCAATATGCCCATAGTGCTTCTAGAATTTTTTCTGCCCAATCCTTCCTATGCAAATGTACAATTTTGGTAAGAATTGTTTCAAGAACTTTGTTAGTAGATTCCACCTGCCCATTGGCTTGTGGATAATATGGAGTAGACTTCTGATACTTGATTTTATACTGCTCCATAATCTTATGTACCAACTTGGATGTGAATTAGGTACCTTGATCTGTTACAATTTCTCCTGGAACACCAAAACGAGTAAAAATATCCTCAAAAAGAAATGTAACTACACCATTTTCCATTGCAAATAAAAGAGGCTTAGATTCTATCAATTTTGTGACATAATATGTGCAAACAATTATGTACCTTTTATATTTGGATGGAGGATTAATAGGTTCAACAAAATCTAAAGCCCATTTTTCAAAAGGCTCCACAAGTACTTGAGGTTGTAGAGGCATTTCATATGAAGGTACTGACTTTCCCATTATTTGATAACTATCACATATTTTGACATATTCTTTGGCATATTTGAAAATAGATGGCCAATAATATCCCAAAAGAAGGATTGTGTATGCAGTTATTTTATCAAAAAAACGTCCTCCACATGGTTCATCATGGCAAGATTTTAAAATTTCTGCTACTTCATCTTCTCGAACACATCTTCGAATGATCAAACCAGGTCTAGTTTTGTATAATTCTCCATCAATACAAGAATAGGATGCACTAGTTTTGATAACTTTTTTCTTTTCTCTTGTTGAAAATTCTAGTGGAAATTTTCCTGTATCTAAATAGTTGGCAATATCTGCAAACCAAGGCGATTTAGTAGATACTACAAAAAGATATTCATTAGGAAAATTGTATTTTACAAGAATATCAACATTATTATTTTGTATTATGGAAAGAAAATCAGCAACTACATTTTCTTTTCCTAGTCTATCAAGAATAGTAATGTTGAATTCTTGTAATATTAAAACTATCTTGTAATTCTTCCATTAGTGATTGGTTTTTTCATTGAATATCTAATGGCAGAATGATTTGTGTGAATAAAAGTTTCATACCCAGTATTGTAATGACAAAATTTGTTAATGGCATGCACAACAGCTAAAAACTCCTTTTTAGTTACAGTCTAATTTAACTCTACTGGAGTCAAATTTTTACTCGTGTAATTAATAGAATAAGGAGTTAAATATTTTTGTCCCAATACATATCCTAAATCTGTATCTGAAGCATCAGTGGATATGTGAAAAGGGAGAGACCAATTTGGTCCTCTTAAAATTGGTGCTTCAGTGATTCTCCGTTTAAATGTTTCAAATGTTTTTTAACAATCAAAGTTCCATGCAAATTCACAATCTTCTGTGAGAAGTTTGAAAAGTGGAGAGGCTGTTTTTGTGAAGTTTTCTATGAACCTTCTGTTTAGTCAATTTAGTGTCCTAAATTGCTAACATAAATTATTGACCAGGGCTAGTAAACTGATGAAGTGTAATGCACTATATGTGCCTAAGTACCCCTTTTTCCTAGTAACTTCGTTGTTTTAAGGTTTTGTTGATGTTTTTGGAAGTTTTTATATTTTGATTCTTAGCATTCTATGAAAAAAATTAAATTAATCTATTTAAAAAGGAAGGAAAGAAAATGTTTATTAAAGCAGAGTTTTATTCACAAGTTTTATTAAGAAATGGTGAAAACTAGAAATCCTAATCCATGGATATTACAACTTTTAAATGAACATTCATGAAATGAAAAGTAACTCAAAACACTACAAATTAATCTGATTCATTTAGTTAGAGATTTGTTGGAAGAGATTGTGAAAAAGATTAATTCTAATGCAATGAGGATCTCCTAAAACATAAAAGGAAATGCTGAAACAACTTATAACATTACAACTAAATCTCATTCATGAGTTAGAGGTTTATTGGAAAAGCTTTTGAAAGAGATTAATCATAATGTGATAAGGATATTCTATGAAGCAAAACAATCAATAACTCACAATATTACAACTTAGTCTCATTCATCAATTAGAGGTTTATTGGAAAAGCTTTTAAAAGAGACTAACTGCAATATAATGAGGATCTTCTTTTTAACTAAATAACAGAAAATGAAATGCTAATAACTCAGAATATCGCAATTGAATCCCATTCATTTAATAGAGATGTATTGGAAGAGCTTGAGAAAGAGACTAACTGCAATATCATGAGGATCTTTTATCTAAGCTAATGACGTGAAACATAATGCTAAAAGCTATGATTTCAGAAAGAAATCTAAGTAAGGAAATATGAAAAAATAGAATTGAAAATGACTTATCTAAAAAACATGCAAAACCTCCTCGAATAGCAGGGGCCCTCTGCTACCAATTTGGTGAAATTCTTCAGCTTCTTAAAGTTGTAATCAAAACAGCATCAATGAACTGAACTTCTTTATTGATAAACTCACAAATCTACATCCCATTCCATCTTAAGCTTTGTTACAAAACACTCTCTAATCCTTTTTCTTCTTCTCCTATTTTTCACTACCTTTGATAGGAAAAAGCTTCCCCTATTTATACAAAAATATGAAAAGTTATCTCATTAATGAGAGTCCATGAATCTCTCCCTCTATCTCTAGAGTTACAATCAAAATAGGAAATGATAAGACACATGTCTTTTTAGAGTTTCAATACAAATAAGAAATGAGACACATATCTTCTTAGAGTTTCAATACAAAAAGGAAATGAGACACATGTCCTCATGATCCCATGATCTTCTCCACTCGAATTCGAATTTGGTTTTGGGAGGCCACATAAAGGTCTTTTATAAGCTTCCTTTTGACCTACACATGTCACAAAACTCATAACATATATATATATATATATATATATATATATATATATATATATATATATGAAACTATGTTAATTTTCTAGTTTCTAATCATAAATTCACTTTAAACACATAAAATAAATTACTTTGGAAGACAAGGATCCTAACCCATATATTTATGAAAATGGTTACTTGATGTAGGGTTTTATGTCAGATAGTTATGAAATGAGAGCTAAATGGTAATGACATAATGGAAATATGTATGAATATGGAAAACACTTTTGAGACTCAACACCTTCTATAGTATCATGTAAATCCGAGAAAAATTCTAACATCTCTTTGACAAGCAGGAATTGAAATTTTAGAAATAATTTCTACTTTATATGTGTCTACCTTAATTCCATCTCCTAAAATATGGTGACCTAAAACAATACCTTCATTAAAAATCATAAAACATTTTTCATGGTTTAATGAAAGGTTTTCTTCTTTATATCTAATAAAAACTTTTTCTAAATTTCCCATAGCTTCGTTGAAGGAATCACCATACACAGTAAAATCATCCATGTATACTTCCACACAACTATGAATTAGAACATAAAAAAATACCTAAGATTTTTCTTTGAAATGTGGAAAGTGCATTACATAATCCAAAAGGAAGTTCCCTATAGGCATATGTTCCCCAAGGGCATGTAAAATTAGTTTTATCTTGATCTCTTCATGCTAGTTGGATTTGATTGTATCCACTAAAACCATCTAAGAATGAAAAATACTTCTTTCCTGCCAAGATATCTAATACTTGATCTATAAAGGGTAGTGGGAAATTATCTTTTAAATTGGCTTTGTTTAATTCTTTGTAATCAATACATACTCTCCATTTTCCATTTTTCTTTGGAACAATCACTAGAGGTGATACCCATTGACTATATGATATAGGATAAATGAAATTCACATTTAACATATTTTGTAATTCATATTTAACAATTTCCCTAAAATTTGGTTTCATTCTCCTTTGAGGTTGTCTAACTAGTTTGAAATTTTCTTGAATATAAATGTGATGCATACAAGTTTTAGGATCAATTCCTTTCATATTAGTATATTCCCATGCATAAGCAGAATAATTTTTTTGTAGAATCATTATTAATTTTCCCTTTTGAAGTTTCTCCAAGTTATTGTTAATATTTAATGTTTTACCTAGAAAGGTTTCTACTTGAGAATTGCCAAATTTTTCCATAGAATGTAAAGAAAATTGATGTGATGATAAATTTTCAATGTTACATTGTTCCTGAAAACTTTGATTTTATTCACAGTAAGAAGAAGAAACATTATTATTCATCAAATTTATTCATTTCTTTTTCTTCATCTAATTGTGAAAAAATATAAATTGGTTGCATTTTATCAAAGTCTTCATTATCATCATCTATCCATATTTCACTTTCTACTCCGGTTATAGTTTTTGTAGGAGGATATAAGGTGAATTTCTTAGTGGAATTTCCATCAGATATATACATATCTCCTGATCTACAACTTATGAATGCATATGTTGTAGCTAGCTAAGGTATGCCTAAGATCATTGGATGACCCCCTAAGTTTTTTTTGGGAGTTAAATCATAAATTCTACAGGATATTCCCAAGATTCTAGAGAAACAAACACATTTTCTAATAATCCATTTGGTTTAATAACACATCTATTTGCTAGTTGTAACAATGTTGGAGTATATTGAATATTTGGAACTTTGAGTTGTTCCATGGTTTGTTTACTCATGATATTAATGTATGCTCCTAGACCAATTAAAGTATTTGGGATCTCAATACCGTTGATATGGATTTTTACAATGGGGCTTCCTGGATCTAAATATTTTTGGAAAATAATTTTCCCCATCATAATATCAACGATTTTCCCTACTAATTGGATATTTTTAATGTTTTTACTTTTTTTTCCTGGTTTTCTAATACATATTTCCTTGATGGTTTTTTCACATATTGGTATTTCCTTTATTGCTTGTAGTAAAGGAATTTTTATGCAAACATTCTTAAGTTCATCTAACATGTCATAATATGGTAGAATGATTTTCCTTTCTATTCCTTTATAAATCTTTCAGGAAAAGGTGGTTCTTGTAAATAAAGAGAAGGTTGTTTTATTAGAGGAACTGTAGGAGCTTATTTTATTTGATCATCCTTTGATTATGGAGGGACATTATCCCTTAGAGGAGTACTTTATTGATCAAGACTTTCATCTTTTTTCACGAATCTCATCCTCTTTAGATTCCTGGATGATAACTGTTGGTGAATTCTTTTGCAAAACTCTACCAGATCTAAGTCAAGCATCATTTAGACTTAGTGATGTTATCATACAAGCTTGAAAAATTTGTCCTTCAGCATTATAAATAGCTTTTTGATTTTTATTATTTGGGTTAGGAAATGATTGAGCAGGAAGTTGAGTGGACTGAGGAAGATTTTGTGGTGGAAAAGAAGAATAAGGTTTTTGAAATTGAGGATATTGAGGATATTTACCATAATGATTTTTCCAACCTTGTGCCCAAGATGGAGGCCAGTGTTTCCAAGGCATAGGTGCAGTCCAGTTATTTTGTGGTTGTGCATATGATTGGGTGTTAAATCCTTGAGTCATATTTGGATGTGGATTTTTCCATGGTATTTTAGCAACAAAACAAAAGAGATTCAACTTGGCTTGTCCCAGCTTCAACTTGAAAGACAAATTTAAGACCAGGCATCGAAGGACACTCCTTAGTATTATGATTCTCAACACATATGGCACAAATTTCTACACTATCAAGGCAGCATTCTCTCAAGGCATGTTTATTTCGACATCTTGGACAAAAGATAGATAATTCAATATTTTCATATTTTTGCTTGTTTTTTTATTTTAAGAGTATATTGTTGTTCACTAAGACTTCCTAAAATATATGTTTAAAATATGTCAAGAAAAATTTATATTTCAGCTCTACTTACTGTCCGAGTTGTAGATTTATTAATTCTAGTCATGACAGGATCTCTTGGATTTTTCCCAGTTCTAGCCTTACCTCTTGAAATATGTGTACACAATTCAGAGATATATCTAAATGAAAGCTGAGAAACATCTCCTTTTCCCATTAAATTGAGGAGATCAATCCACTCATATCTAAAATATTTTAGAAAAATAGCTTTCAAAGTTTCTAGATTATGCCTCTTAGCCCTTTTAACATTATAACCAAATATTTCAACAAAGTCCTCAATATTTTCATCCTCTTTTTACATGATTTTAAAGACTTCATATTTAATGTTATTGGTCATATAATAATCCTTATATTTTTCTAAGACCACATTTTTCATTTCTTCCCATGTTCTGATAGTATGTGTTCCTAATCCCATAAACCATTTAAGTGCTCCATCTTTAAGAGTGGCTGGAAACAATTTCAATTTTTGAGAATCAAGTAAGTAATCATAATATCTACACAAGACTTCAAACTCAAAAAGGAATGTTTTAGGATCCTCATGTCTTAGTCCATGGAAATTAGAGAGGATAGAAGTTGAGATGTTCTTCATTGTGGATGTCGAATCATCATCAAATATGGGAAATCCAAAATGTTTTGTACCCCCTCTACCACCTCTTCCTCCATGTACTCCTCTATTTCCTCCTCAACCTCTTCTACCTCTTCCTCGATGTACTCCTCTATTTCCTCCTCTACCTCTTCCACCTTGAATCCTATGTTCACCATTCACATTATGTACTTCTCCTTCTCCTTCCCTTGTCATTGTAGATTCTTGAGAGCTAATATAGGGTTCTATGTTTGGATTATATAGCTATTATTCTGTCTCTTCTACTAATGGAATATTAAAATAAGTTTCTTCTTCTTCTTCACTAGGTACTTCTAGTTCTTGTCCTAGAAATATTACTCTAGTTGAAGAAATAAATATTACTCCTTTTGTTGGGGGTGTAGGTTCTTCAACTACAACTTCAGTAGAGGAAGTTGGTGAATCTCTAAGTTGGATTTCGGATCCATGCACCTCAGGAAGTCTATGTCTGCCTGCCAATGATGGAATGCAAGTATCAGTGGATGTTGTGGCACTATGAGGTCTAGGTAGAGTGAGTAGTGATGTTGGAATCGAACTTCTACCTCTACTTACAAATCTACCCCTAGAATCTCTATCTCTATGCATAAATATTTTTTATCATTTTTCAATTTTATTGAAATTAAAAAGGCACCTAAATAATGTACAAGAGTAAATCCTATATACACTTCCCCAACAATGACGCAAAAATGTTTGGTAAATTAATTGTGTTCAATTTACTTCATTAAATTTCAAAGAAGATTCATGTACTTGTGAAATGTATGTGTACTATATATGCTAGGATTTATTTTGTAAATTAAGTGAAATGAAACCAATTGCAAGGATGGATAATTTATTTTCATACAATTTTGAAACTAAGGACACACATGTTCTTTCAATCAAGAGTCTTAACTAACTAAGTTAAGCTTTTGAAATAAAAGATCTATCTAGATTGAAATAATCCACACTTAGTTATAAATATTAAAAGGAATTGGTTGAAAAACAAAAAATGAAAGAAAAAATAACTTAATTCTACTACTGCAAAATGAACTCATTCTGCACTGGTTGTTGAAGATAAATCTTTAAGCTAAGTTGCAAATAAAACAAACCTAATTTAAATGTTGTGAGAAAATTGATAGTAAAATCTAATCTATAAAAGATAAAATTGCATTTAAAGGAAATGACAATGAAATCTAGTGTAAAAGTAGTGAAATCACAACCCCAAGGATGATTACTAATGTGCACAAATAACTCCTAAAATTTTCTTCCGTTTAGCATATCATAACTTGAAAACAACTAACAAGAATTAAAAATGAATGATAGAACAACTAACTAAGACTTGAATTGAATGATAAAACACTAAGTACATGTAACAAAAATACTTTGAATCAATCATTCTTTTTGGTATTTTATGTTTATGATTACTCTGTAACAAAATAAAACAAGGGGCTTCCAAAGAGGTAACCATATACACATTTTAGAGGGAAACCCTTAATTATAGATTCAAACTTTGAAGGAGAAACCCCTTTGTGAGTTTTTAACATTTTGAACTTCAAATTACCTTTTGGACCAAAAACTCTTTCGTTAGATTTTTTGTTTTAAAATAGGTTTTGAAAGCCCTCAAGAACAACCCTTTGCAATTTTCTGTTTGATGGAGAAGAGCCAAATTCCTTGACCATTTGATTTGACCAAAGAGGAGTTGCCACATAAACACCCTTTGGGTTTTTTCCCACAAATGGGGTACTTATTCTTCAAACAAGTATACCTCACAAACCATGAAGGATGTCGTTGCATGCCACATACCACCAAAATCATCTTATTGATGAGAATCCAACAAAGGTGATTCAAACTTGAAAAAACCTGAAATTTCATGTCATTTTTGTGAACAAAGGTAGGGAATCTTCTAGTGCTACTTGGGTTGACATCTATGAAAACTACATTTAAACAATATCCCCCCTTAGCATTGATGGCAACAAACGTACTCCCCTTGTAATCACTACTTCCCCTGACTCCACGCCTCTAATCCTCCTACCTTTATTTCTCTCTCCCTTTGACATCAATGGAAAAGGGTGACTCCCCTTTACAATTTTTTAGATGTTGTGAACCTATAACCTGCCTCTGCTCCCCCTATTTGCTTGGATAAATAAAAGAGAATTTCAATGTGAACTTGGGAGATTAGTAAGCGACTTATAATTTGTCGAATTTACATAAAGTAAATATTCACGTTGAAATTCGATATAATGTATATTTTGATCTCATATATACTATATGTCAATTTTATTTCATCAGCAAATGCAAAAATTGAAGAAATCAATAAATTTTCTCTTTACAATTCTGAAGTGACACAACCATGGGTCACATTGTACGAAGAAAAGAGGATGAAATGGGATAGTGACAGGAAAGAATTCAGATGGTTGAATGGTATAAGTGTGCCTTCTCCTGATCATTTAAAAGAAAGTATGCCAATTATATGCCCCAACAGTTAGGTTGTTGACCAAGTCAGAGAGAAATATAGCGCAACTGGTCGTTACTTGTGTTTTCTTGAGGCTGCGCTAAACGTAGGGATTTGGTGCAACAACTCAGTAATAATTTATTTATGTACATTTTAAACTTAATAATTCACCTTTTATATGTAACATATATATTTTATTTTTTAACAGTTGGGTTATTAGACACATGACACTATTATTTTTTAACTTTTTAATAGGTGTATTTGTTCCCATCTATGTGGGCATATGGACACCATTTTCACACTGAAAATTTTGATGATGGACACATGACACAAGACTATGGAATGGAATTCGAGTTCGATCAATCTATTCGAGATAGCCACGGCGATTAAAACCTATTCGAGGGATGTTAGGTTACGTCGGAAAGATACAAGAGATTATTGAAGTGGAATTATCTTCTTTCAAATGTGTTATTTTTAGGTGCAAGTGGTGGGACACCTTTGATTGAAATAATGTAAAGGAAGATCGCGATAGTAGGCTGATATGTATCAACTCTAGAAAGATGTAGGATGAAGCTGAGGTGCCTTATGTTTTCCCCAAACACTACAACCAAGTGTTTTTTTACCCAGATGTGTTGGATAGGGATTGGTGGTCCGTATTGAGACATGACCCTAGATCAAAACATATTTTTGAGAACAATAGTGTTATCATGCCAAGCGAGGAAGATAATGACGACGATGAGAACAGAGAGCGATATGGTACATGTGTTATTTCATCATTTGTACTATTTAAGATGGGTTTTTATAAAGAAGAGGACTTAACCTTATAAATAAGACTCTTTTTTCAAAACATTATAATATGAATTTTGAATTAATTGGTTTGCATTGTGTTAATGTTAAAATCATTTCACTTGATAATTTGCAATTATGTTGATCTCGAAAGCAATGCATTGTATCAAGTTCTTTTTTGTTATGTCAATTTCTAAAATAATACAACTACTTGATTGCTTTAAATGGTTTTTCACTATATCATTACTTAAATAAATGCACTAAGAACAATGTGTTAATGTATACTGTTATTTTTGGTATGTAAGATCATAATAAAATAATGATAATTCTAAACATGAATTCATTTGCATTATTTTCTAAACTTTATTATGTTACAAAAATTCATATTATTCTAGATTTATTATTTTACAATTATTTGTATTCTTAAAAATTTACAAATTTACTATTTAACAATATGTACGATATACATTTTACAATTTTACGATGATTCAATTTAAGGTAGTTATGATTGAAATTTGACAATTTTTCAAATTTACAAATTTTACTCTTTTAATAAAATTGAATCATCACGATACATATAATTGCAATTACAATTTTACAATTTTACAATTATGGTAATTTAACAATACGTACGGTATAAATTTTAAAATTTTACGATGATTGACAATTTTTCAAATTTATAAATTTTACAATTTTAATAAAATTGAATCATCATGATACATACAATTACATTTACAAATTTACAATTTTACAATTTTACAATTATGGTAATTTAAAAATATGCACGGTATAACTTTTACAATTTTACGATGATTCAATTTTATTGTAGTTATGGTTCAAATTTGACAATTTGACAATTTTTCAAATTTGCAAATTTTACAATTTTAATAAAATTGAAGCATCACGCTACATATGATTACAATTACAAATTTACAAATTTACAATTATGGTAATTTGAAAATATGTATGGTATAAATTTTACAATTTTAGGATAATTATGGTTCAAATTTTACAAATTTTACATTTTTAATAAAATTGAATCATCACGATACATACAATTACAATTACAATTTTACAATTTTACAATTATGGAAATTTAATAATATGTACGGTAATTTTACAATTTTACGATGATTCAATTTTACGGTAATTATGGTTCAAATTTGACATTTGTACAATTTTACAAAATTTCAAATTTACAAATTTTACAATTTTAATAAAATTGAATCATTACGATACATACAATTACAACTACAATTCTACAATTCTACAATTATGGTAATTTAACAATATGTATTGTAATTTAATAGTTTTAAGATGATTCAATTTACAGTGATTATGGTTCAAATTTTACAATTACTTTACAATTTTACAAATTTTACAATTTTCATAAAATTGAATCATTACAATTACAATTTTGCAATTTTTCAATTTCACAATACAATTACAATTACAATTAAAAAATTACATAAAATTACAATTACAATCACAACGGATACAATTACAATTACAATTTTACAATTACCAATACATAATATTTAATAAATATCATAATTTAATATTAAAAATAAACATCACGATCATGATAATCATCGAAAAAACATCATATTCTAAAATACACATTCAAATTCGCTAACATCATCTAATCATCGTAATCATGATTATCTAACAAAACACAAGCATTGTATAACATTATCACAACACAAACATCAAATATACATCTCATGTCAAATAACTGCTATAACATACACATCTATCTGTAAGCACATTAAATGAACATATCTAACATGACCTAACAAAATACACATCATGATGAACACCAACATGTAAATTAAGTACATCAACATGAACATAAAACACATGTATATATATATATATATATATATATATATATATATATATATATATATATATATATATAGATATATATATATAATGTCAAAAATATACGACTGTAATAGAACTGCATATAAATGTCAAATATCTAGTGGTACATGAACAATACTATAACTAGTCGAGGCCTGCTCAGATGGTGCTTGCTCATCTCTGCAAGGTGAAGGAGGAGGAGGTGGAGTACTAGAATGATCACTCCCATCATGATCATCATCTGAGCTGCTATGTGGCACATCTCCATGGAACCTATCCCTCCTCAATGCCAGTAAACGATATGACGCATAAGGCTCATCATATCGCACGACATGTCCCTCCAGAGATCTGTGAGCGTACGATCTGCCTGGATGTCTATGATCGTCATACGACGGACTCCCTCATCAAGCAAGATTCTACATAGTCGCCCAACTCCATTCTGAATCGTATGTCATCCCCACGAGTATCTGCACCTGAGGAGGTCTCTCACTCTCCGGTGCAGCCTTTACCATCTCCTCATCATCTACATGATCATACGGTGGGGGTGGAGGCATGTCCCCAACGAACGTGTCAATATATACAAAATATATAGTACATAATAATAATTAGACAATTTCATTAAAAAAATTAATAAAACAAGTTAAAGAACATGTTAAAATAAATTTTATTCTAATTAATTAAGACAATAAAATGAAACTATATTAATTTAAAGAAAACGTTAATATTACCTCTATCATCTGGTGGATCATCCTGTGTGAAGAGGATGTTGGGACACCCTCGCCAATCCAACCCCGCGTAAGGACACGGCACCATCACAAACATGTGGTCATCCTCACTGGCTAGTAGCTTCAGTGCATCACTAGAAATCCCGGTCGGATACTCCGACTAGCCCCTCTTGGGCATCATCTTGCCCCACATGTGCATCCGTACCTCTATCATCGACCTATGAGGCTGACGGAAAAAAAAAAAAAAAAAAAAAAAAAAGGCCTCGTCTCTGGAAACCTCTCAAAAAATTAAAAAAAAAACTCTAAAGAAAAAGGGAAGGTCAACCTCCCACGTGCTTGAGAGCAACATCTATTTAAGGCTATACAAAACTGACGCAAAATAATGGCAGACCATTTAACAAGTCGTGGCCTCTGGAATAGAGAATCAAAATAAAATAAAAGAGGGCAACTAATGTGTTTCCCGTCACTAGTATAATGTGCAATGGTGGTGAGTAATAGTGAGAGGAACCTAACCTCCTCTAGACCAAAAGAACCAATCTGTAGCTATCCACCAGGCACCTGAGAATCTATTGGAGAAAGTATGTCATCCCTAATGTATCTTTGAGAGTACTCCAACTGAATCTCTGTTGCATAACTGAAGGGGACATCAAGGAACTAGGGAAAATCCTCCCCTCTCCTAGATAGGCCAGCTATAAAATACATGTCCTCCTCAGTGGGCTGGTACCACTGGTCAAGACTAACATGGAAAGTTTTTCGGTGGGCATCCCATATGTAGATCAACTATACCAATAAGCCATTGTGACTCTTTAGGGTTGTAGCCTCCTCGTAGAACTTAAGGAGGCCTACATTCCTCAAGAGAAACTGGGTGGGTGGCGTAAAAGGGTGAGGGTACAAAATTATCTCCCTCTCCCTTGCCTCCCACTGTTATATCATGTTGTAATGGTCATCCCTCTACTCCTGTTATTGTCTCTCCTGTCTCCATTGATGTCGCTGAATAATCCACATATTAAATACGTTAGCCTCCCTCATACATAAAACCTAAATTTTTTTATTAAATAACAAATGTATTTACAAATATATAAATATAACTTTTATTGAAAAAAACAAAAAAAACAAAAAAACATTCGGTGCACCACAAAAAACAGTCACACACTGCCAACGGTGCTTAAATCTATATCACGCACCATCAACTGTGCGCATAAAAATTAGTAACGCACCGTGAGGCGTTTATTATAGCTCAACACACCACCCGTTTGCAATATTTTACTACTGGCGGTGTAGTATCCAAACACCAAATGCCCCGGGGTGGTAGGTTTGACCGACGCACCGCACGAAAATAACTTTTTTTTCAACGGTGCGATGCGTTTACATAATTGAAACGCACCAGGGTTTTTTTTTATCAATATTGCACCTGTCTGTACCGGTGCCTTTCGGTATGTGGAAATTATACCAATGGATTCAATCTGATCGTGTAATGTACTGAGACAAGATACTGAATTTCTATACTATATTTGCGGAATATAAAACATGATCGCTCAATCACATGCATGTAAGATAAAGAAGTAAATCAATCACACAACCAAATATGTTTCCTGGGAAAAGTAACTGCACAAAACCGCCCTATATCTATTGCATATTAAGCCAAGGAATCATGAAACAATACAATGCATTCTTGCTCACAAGAATCTGTTGTACTCTACCAATCGTCTCACACTGATCTAGGAAAAATTGGATACACACATTGTAGAAATTTATTAATACTGATGTATTACCGGATTCTCCTGATCTAACAATATTTATCTTCTTGCTAAATACAGAATCCTTCCACTGTTAAACTTGCAGAAATTTAAAAACTCAATTGCAAACACATATGAATACATTCAATCGCACATAACACAGTTTTTTAACAGGAAAGCTTAAAGCTAAAAACCCAAACTATCATATATTATGTATATCAATGGAATCATGTAATAATCTCATACAAAGCTTAGTACATCAAGCTCTCAGTACAATATAGATTCATTACACACTGTCATGCATAAATTTACATATCACTAGAAAATTTGGCCCAATTTCTGACGGCCAATTTGTCGCTATTTTGACACATAGTCGTCGCAAGAGCGACAGTTCGAGGGCGGACAAAATGTGGTTAGCCATTACATCGCAATTCCAACGCCTTGAAAAAGTGTCGCAATACCAACACTTTTTCCGTCGCTTCCAAAAAAGCGTCGCGCTTTTTACGTTTCCCAAACCGTTGCTCTTTCGACGTTTGTAAACTGTCGCAATTCCAACGAAATGTGCGTCGCTCTTCCGACGTTTTTAAACTGTCTCAATTCCAACGAAATGTGGTTCGACATTTTGAGCATCGCTCTTTCGACGTTTTCATACTGTCGCTCTTCCGAATTTTGTAAAATGTCGCAATTCTGACGCCTTACAAAAGTGTCGCCAGACCGATGCATTGCAAAAGTGTCGAAAGACAGACGCTTTCCAGAAGCGTCGCAATACCAACGCTTTGCAAAAGCATCACAATACCGACGCCAGGAAGAACTGTCGCAATATCGACGGATGTCGCAAGACCGACGAAGATGGAAATCGTTGAAAACGTCGGAAGATCGACGCTTATAAGGCATCGGTATACCGACGCGTATAAGGCATCAGAAGAGCAACGCTTACAAAGCGTCGGTATACCGACGACGGGTTCAATTTAAAAAAAAAAAAAAAAAAAATGAAACTTTAAAACAGGATAGTAAATCTCCAATATTTGTTATGAATTGTGGGCGTTCCAATTTCCTGTCACAACTGTAAAGTTGTTGTACTACAGAATAAACAAATTTGAACTCCAATAACACGACGTCCAAGGAAAATACATTTTTCTTCTACAAGACAATGCCACTGGCTTATATGTATTTTGGTGCCATGTGGCATATTACAGATGTGTATCAAAATTCACTAACTGCCATGTGTAATCTTACTAAATCCCTTGATAAATGTGTGGTCCTCCTATTGAACATGAGGAAGTGTATCTAGTCAAGAGCTCGAAGTGTATCTAGTCAAGAGCTCTATGATGGGGTAAAACCCACAGTCCACATTTAACTCAAAATTTCATAGCTATGTATAAAGTGCCTTCAAATTTCTTTTCCCAAACTATTCCACAGTCTGGAAAACTCCCAAAGTTATAAATTTATGAACTGGATATTTAAATAGGTCTGTGCGGAAACTAACTCACTTTTTCTTCAAGGTTATGAAACCCCTCTCTGCATATTAAAAGTGCATCCCCGAATTTCACCCCCATACAATCCTTATGCATATAAGCTTCTATAGGCAGAATTTTTGTATTAAATTGGGTCTATGGTTATGAGGTCATATTATAGGACCCATCGCGTTGTATTAACACTCAATAATAATTTGAGTTGACCTCCAAAGTCGGACTATTGCCCACAGCTTACCATATCGCATACCAACATTCTCCAACTCAGATGTTACAATATAACCTTGTGGCAATTCAACGCACATTATACACATCGCATTGTGCCTCCATGGTGACCCTTTTTGCTATGGGAATTCATATAACTGGCAAACCTTAGTTGGAGTGACACTAACCAACACATATTAGAGTTGGACCCCACACATATACAATCCATCGTTTTATATGGAGATTCGTCCATATATATATATATATATATAACTCATACTTTATTAAACTGCCAGACGCCCATATACAACCATGGTTGGCCTGGCACTAACGTGCATTCACATCCAACGGTGGATGATCTATCGCTCCGGTGCGGATGATCCGACGATCTTTGTGAGCTTTCACGTTATTTTTGATGCTGAGCATTAACGCTCAAAATCTACGCGAAATTCGTTGTTTTGTGAAACCACCCTTGGCTTACGTGTCAACCAACGGGCAATATCGCATTATTTTTTTGAAAACAACTTTCCACTCTTTCAATCGCACGAATACCACTCATTCCAACTCCGATTTTCCTTGTAAGTCAAGGTTCCATGCTGCCCTTGGCTCAGGGCTCCGTCCGCCTTTGCCTTGTTCCGTTCTTCCAACGGCTCATTATGTTCCTTTCATGGTTCCAATTGGTTTAAGAGTCCCAGGTTCTGCTTCCTTCGAACTGAATTTTCCACACGGTATTCAATTAAATCTACAACGTGCTCTACATGGTGGCTTTGCATGAGACCGATGTTGCTTGATAGTCGCAGTTCCTCTCGACCAGTCACAATTTCCACAACGAGATTCTGAACCGATAACCATCCTCCACAACCAGAGTTTATGGGAACGTCTGACTCAACGAAGTTCGAGGAACAAACTGGGTTCTCCACAGAGAGGTCAATAACTCAAATTTATATAGAGAACCATGAATGCATTCAAAGAACACAAATACACAGAAAAGCATTCTTCACACAGTAGGCGCATAAATCAATTCTGTTGTCATTCCTTTAACACATATTTCTAACACATAAATATGCAGGCAGACTCTTAACGAATTACATAATCTTGCTCATATCAGATTCATGGGTATTCAAGACATATGCACACAGGATTTTATCCTACAAATGCACAAAAATACCAAAACAATTCTTCATTATACACAGTGAAATTACTTACAAATTCCTAGTCAGATCTTCGATCACTTGGCCCTTCTGTACCCCTACTCTGCCTCCTCTGCCTTCTAACCCTATGCAGGTCTATACAGTCTTTGCAGGTCTACCTATTATGCATGTTAGGCTTATTTTTATACATATTGGGAATAAATTGATTCAGTTTCCTACAATCATTCGACAGATTCCTCAATCCTAATTTTAGCCTAACCCTCTAATGGACTGAAATGGACTATCACTTCCTATGCCCACTAATCATTTGGGCAGTTACATTTTCTCTAAAATTAACTAAAAATAACCCAATTATGAATAATTACATAGGGGAAACAAAACATGAGACCCCCCTTATGTTTATTTATGTGAAAAAATTGTCTTGGGCCTAATGCCCCTGCATCACTCTACTAGGGATTTGTCGGTTGTTTTGGGAAGGTGAGAATACACCTTATAGCACTTGTTGCTCCTAAGAGTACCATAGAGGCTTTAACACAAATACTCTTCTTTGTAGCCTGTGTCATCTTCGTCATTTTAAGTGAAGTGTTATAGATACTTACCCAATTCCAGTTAACCAGATGGGCGATGGCATTTAGGGTAATTCCAGTTAAGCAGATGGACGATGGAATTTAATTTATATAGAGACCTACCCAATTCCTGTTAAGCAAACAGACGATTTCATTTAATTTATATGACTTTCCTACTTTACTAGGAGGATGTTGTAACTAAATTCTTATGCATTCATACCCAATTCGAGTCACGTAAATTGAAGGTCTATATTGTATTGGAATACATAATACAAAAAGTACTGGAATAGTGTAATATGTCTTAGCATGGACTTTATTGCATGGAATTATTGCCTTATACTGCTGATAATGGTGGAAGGAAATTATTGTGATAAAAATAACTAGAAGTTGCCCCAAAAGGTGCAAAGAGAGGCCGATAGGTTTGTTGGTGTCCCGTGTTTTGGTAGTTTGGAAAGTCAAAAGACAAGGCAACATCAGAACCAATCTTTAGAGTTACAGGATCTAGTCCTCCTGTTCTCAGAGAGGGATCTCTCAAATGTTTGTTTGCAAAAAGTTTATCTTGTGTGCTTATAATATTGATTTTAGACTAGTTATTAAGTGCAGGTGTTTATTTGTTTGTTTGGTTGGATGGAATTTATACAGCAGAACATGAAAGGTCTAGGAAATATATATAGAACAGTAAAATATCTGTTTCATTGGGCAATGGAGTCAAGAAAGGTCATAACACACTCATCAAAGGATATGGGATATAAGAGGGCAAATCTAACTTGGCCACAGGATCCTTTTATTTTTGGAATGAGATGAACATTAATGATTTGGAAAGAGAGGTTTAATTCTCAACAAAGGGAATTAAAAAGCATAATTTAAACAATAAAGAGTTATTTGATAGACAGGGCTAACCATAAATTCTACAAATCATACCTTTAAGCAAATAATTATTTCAAAACAACTTTTAAAATGAAAATCTAAGATTCGGGGAACGCCCTATTACCTCAAATATTTTATTTCAAATGATTTAGAAAACATGAAAGATTCATTGATAATTGCAGTCATAGAAGAGGGAACACCTAACACATCTATGATCACAACTATAAAAGACCTTTAAGCCAACTTTTCAAGTGAGGACAAAGGGCAAGATCAAAAGAGACCTCTCTGATTCACTATAAACAAAGAACTTCAAAGGGAGACTTCAATAACAGTTTTTAAGTGGCAACAGACAAGCAGGGAGAACCATAAATCTTGCTGAAACCAATTGTTCAAACTATTAAGGAAATAAACAAGCATGAAGACTAAAGAGAAAGATTAAAGCCTCTAAAATACTTCAGCAGAAGAAAACAAACCTTAAAGCAAGTGAAGGATGAACGGGTACAAAAGTGCTTCCAAGAGTCATTTCTTAGCCTAATACTTTCTATCCTACTGTAGTAAGAAATTATGGAACATAATGAAAACAGGGGAAAAACATAAACAGTTCAGAATACTTCACCAACAGCCAAGCTCATGGATCCAATGATAGAGCCTTCTCAAGAACAAGCATGCAACAACATCATCAAGACCTCCAAGACTTCAATTTGTTCTTCAACTTCAAAGGGCTATGTATTGATTTCAGAGAGTTTCAATACTACAGCTTGTGATCAAACAACAACCAACCAACCCCTCACTCATCTTCTAAAGAAGTATATATAGAAGGATGAGGAGGTGAGATCTGATAAAAGATCTCAATTACAATTAATACAGACTTAATGACTTTTTGGCCTTTGAGGGGCTCAAAAAAGAAATTTACAGGTGGACCACTGTATTAACTGTTTTACAGTAAATATCAAAGCTCAGTGGGAGCTTTATTGACTTTTAGGCTCTGTGTAATGTTTGGAGTAACTCCCTGGCTGCGCTGAGGCAAAATATTTGGTTCTGCAATAACTTTGGCCTCTGTTTTGAATGCTTTGAGGCAACAGGTGTCATTTTGGTGGCTGAGGAATCAATTCGCCTCAATGAAGCGGTGGAAACCTTTCTGTCTGTTAAACACTTATGATTTCCCTTTAACTGCGTTTAATTTGGGGGGATTAGGCTTTTGATAATCATTCTTAGCTGTGATCCCCACAATTCTATCTTCAATCTTCATTCTGTCGTGCTCTGTCTTCAAGAACTGATACTCTTTCAAATGTGATTAAATCACAGTGTTTTGTCGATGTGCAGGCCCCGCAGGTCCCTTTACGGCATCAATGCTCATAGAGCATCGACGAAACATAAATCTTGAACCCTGCAAATGGCTTATTTTGATGAATCAAAGGCACAGGAAACGTCTTTCCCGGCCCTTAGCTTTCTTATGGAAAAAACCATTTAAACCTGCAAAATAAACAAAACATTAGGAAATCCTGCATTTATAGTTTGACTACTTCAGAGGACGTGTGGAAGGAGTGGGGCCGTTGGATGGCATCATCCAACGGTCAAGATTGATCGGGAGAGATCGTGGAACGAGCAGAAAAAAGATTAAATGTGGGCCGTCGATCGCGCAGAGATCGACGGTCGAGAGCGGAGGTCGAAAGTCAAATGGAGGAAATCGGGAGATGAATTGTGGGTCATCGATCTGTAGATCAGATCAACGGTGGAGATGTCGTTTCCGCTCTAAGATAGCCCGGATTATCGTGTGTGTATCTTGGTTAACCATCAGACATCTTCGGCGAGCGATCTCTGTCGGATGAGCGGGTTCGAATCCGACGGCTGTGGTCAATATCGCTAGGCATCCTCGTCCGAAATTTAATGCGCGATGGAAAACTTTAATGCGCGATGGATGGCGGTTTTCAGAACAGTGCTTAGGACGCGTGTCAGCTAGCGTATGGAATCGCTGCCGATTCAGAAAAAACCGCCCTTCGCCCAAAGGCGGTGCGATGGATACTGCTGGTTTTTTTAGAGCAGTGAACAGCTGGCGGGGACCACCGGGAGACGCACTCCACACCATCCGATCTACAGATCAAATCGACAGTGCGAAATGGTTTAAAAATGGAACCAGCGGAATAAATGCGAAATAATTAAAAATCCAAAGTTTCAATTAAAACAAAGGTTTTAATGTTTTTCGAGGGCGGGATATATATGAAATATGGTTAGGCGCCCGACTTCGGGGCCGCGGGCGCATGGAGAATGATATGACCGGGGGGTTAAAGGGGAAGGGGCTTATCGCTCATCGAAACTTCGGGCCCGGGCTTTTCAATCAACCCATTGTATTTTCTGCGATTTCGATTGCGCGATCGGTCTTTCAATCAACCCATTAAAATATTTAACACGTGATTTTGGTTTTTAGACCAAAACTTTGGAAAAGTGGGTTTTTGGGTTTACAAAGGAAAAAATGGATCGGGCATGAAATATTTTACAAGGTTTAAGTATGGAGGGCGGGCCCACGGTATATACATATAAAACAATGATGTGATCGGGGGTTTTTCAATATAAAGGTTGGTCGCATCGCAAGTTTTAAGAACAGCCATAAACCTGGGCTCTGAATCTTGCGATGTGATAAGCGCTGTGAGGGACTTAGCATGTGGTTCCAAGCCGGAGGCATGTGGGTGGAGTGGTTTAGAAACTTAGCCCAAGGGGGCTAAAGCTTGTATATAAAATATGAATTTTTATTGATTTTTCAATGTTTTCAAAGGGTTTCGGTATAGTTAAAAAATGGGTTTTTAACTATGGAAAAGTGATTTTAATAAATGGAAGAAGAGGATTTATGAAAACAAGGGAGTTTTTATGGAGAAAAAATGGGAGCAAATGAAGGTTTGAGAAGGGGGAAAATGAAGGTCTTGCAGCAGTCTTTCATTTGGAATCAGCAGAACTTTCTGAGTATAAAATGGAAATAGTAATGAAGATTTTGGACAAAGGCATGAGGCCTTCAAGGAGCCTTCAAGAGCCAACAATTTTTAGTGATAAACTTTGTTCCTTGGAGGCTCACAAAAGTCTTAGCCACCTTTTGGTATGACAAATATTATAGTTGGCTAACTGTGGCTCCACTTGGGAATGGTGCCTTCTTGAAGGCATCAAGAACTTCAGACTTGCATTCTCTGGGAGGCTAATCAGTTGCCTCATCCATTGGGCTGCCCTTCCTTTGCTGAGATGAATTTCTCTGAACACATATTAGCAACAAAAAAAATAATGGATCTTTATCAATACAAACTTCTACCTACCCAATCCTACTGATTTAAGATTTTTTCTTCATAGAGTGCACTTGGATTGGAAAACTCTTTTCACAACATTTTATTCTTTTGAAAGCATAAAACTAATCTAATTCTGCTCCTTATTTCTCCTTGAACTCAGATTAAACAGCTGAGTTCAGATGCTTCTCTACCTATTCTACCATCTGTTGGGATTAAACTATCCAACAGATTTTTATTCTCTAAATTCTACCACAAAAATTGAAAAACATTCAAGTTAGGATTGGACAGTCTAACTTGATGCTGGTCTATGGCATAAAAGACAAACTGCACATAGACATTTATTTTGCACAAAATTTAAAACAAAAGGGAAGGCTTGAGATCTGAAATTTGAAAACATTTCCTTCCTCCTTTCTACAGCTCTGTTTGATCTTTGTTTTGAGCTATCTTTGCTTTTCTTCTGGTTCATGTTTTAATATGATTAGAACCAGATTTTACATCTTTTGACTCAGAATTTGAAACATATTTGAGTCATTTTCTCTTTGAATTTTTAGGTTCAGATTTTGAGCATGTTCGAACCTTTAATTTCTATCCTAAACTATCTACTGATAAGCCAAGTTTAAACAGTTTGGCAAATCGAACTCACTATCCTTATCAGCAGTAAATTGAAAACTAATTAGTCAAGATTAGGCTGTTTGACTAACTAGAAGTGTGTTTTGCAGGAGTGGCATTTAAGCTTGCACACTTTCAGAACTCATTTTTATTTTTTGGTATGGGGTTGTACCTTTCTTGTTTTAAAATCTGCCCTCTTTTCTCTTTTCTATTGTTTTTAGATTTTTCTTTTTCTTACAAGACAAAAATCAACAACTAACTAAATGCTCAAAGCTGAGATTTATTGCTTTCCTATCTAACCTAATCTAACTTGGAACATTTACATGTTTTAGCTGATGAAATATCTTTTCTAGTACAACCAATCCAGCAAATGATTCCATGATTGATCCTTCTTCATCTCCTTGGGCAGGTTGGACAAACAGGGCCACTCCCATTCTTTTTGTTTTTTAGGAGCAGTGCTAAATAATGTTCTTGCTTTTGGTAATATACTGCTCCTAACAACCTTTATCCCTTCTTCAAAGATTTTCAAGAAATGAGCATAGGGATCTTGAAATAATACCTGGTTGTGAGTGTTTGGAAGATATGTTTCAACCAGGATCATACTTTCTTTCTCCATTGGATTAAGGAAAAGATACTTATGATAAAGAAAAACTTCCTCATTTTCATTATTATTTGAACTAGAGGTTTCATCATATATTACAGTGTTGTCCTTTTGTAGTTGTGGTATGCTCTGATTCCATGGACTGTGATTTGTGAAGAGATCATCATGTTCTTGAGCAGGGGTATCTCTTATTACCTCAACCCTTTCAGGAGGAGGTTCCTTATATGCACCATGTTCAAGAAATTCCTCTTTCTTCTCAACCCCAACATTACAACTAATAGATAGCTGATTCCCAATTATGTGAAAGCTATTGCTGATGCATTGGATTGGCTTATTGCTGCTCTCAAGCTGATGATAATGAAATTCATGATACCAATCGACTGTTGGTTGCCCTGCATGATTAGTTTCTATTTGGAGCTCATCATCATCATCAGTTTGATCAGAAGTTGAAAAATCATTAGTATAAACAATTTCACCAATCAAGCTTATTGGGTTATCAGTTTGCTCTTTTAGTTGATCTACAAGTTTATTTTCTGTTTCAAGACGACAAGGTTTAGTAAGTAGATGAGAAAAAGTATTTTGTTCACATGGAGGTTTGGGGGTTGGCTGTCTGTTTAAAATTAGATCAATCTCTTCTTCTGTTAAGAGAGAAGGAATTGTATTTTTTCTTAGTACAAAAGCACAGCGGTCTTGATGAGCCTCTTCTAATGGATCTCCATTTGAGTTTACAGGGGAAATTTGAGGTTTTTCTTGTTTTTCCTGGTCTATCTCATTTTCAAACAACACCTCATGATTTTCATGGCAGTCTCTTTGACTGTAAGGTTCATGAATTGTTTCAAGTATATTGTCAGGATGCCATCCTCTTTTAATAATCTGAAATGATTCATAACATAAAGGAAGAGACTCTGGTTGTGTTGTCTCTTCTCCTAATTCAGATTTAGTGGGTTCAAAATGGCTTATGTTTTCCTCAAGGCACTGCTCACTATTAGTTTTTGCAATCTGGTTATGGAGTTCTCTTAATAGCATGGTACAAGATATAGGTAGATAATCAGGAATTTCCTGACAACCTTCTTCATTGATTTCTTTGTAATCTTGTTCAACGCACATATCTTGTAATGTTTGGGTTTGTTCTTGATTTGAAAGGAGCATGGGCTGCTCTAGATCATCAATATTCAAATTAGCCTCATACCTTTCCAATCTTTTCCCAAGCATGTTCACCATTTTCTCCATCATGACCAGCAATTTTCTTTATTGTTTTCTCTATAGTTTTGCTCACCTTCTTCTATAAAGTCTTGATCATCATATATATATTGCTCATTTTCTAGGTCTTGTAATGTTTGAGTTTGTGTTTGAGGTCACTGTATCTTTCTAACCAGTTCAGAGTCTTCTGCCATTGGAGTTATTAGGTATTTTGGGATTATGGAGTCGCCAGGTGGAAGATTTTGAAATTTTTTGTCCACCAACAGCATGATTGAGATTGCTCAATGCATTCCCAAGGGATTCTACCAGGACTGGAAGGGTAACATGCCTACTAGAGGCCAGTGGAGCCACCAGGTGGAAAATTTTTAGCTTTTGTGAAGGTAGAATGTTTTATGGTTCCACCACCATTTTTATTATGAAGCCAAACTGAAATATTTTTTGGGTTGTTCTGAGATTCTATGGTTTTTAGAGGTTATGAGAGTGTTCTAAGTCTGATTTAACACTTAGCTAGGGTGTCAAAACGTACATATTTTACTCTTATGGCTTGGTAACTAAAATCTTCAAGGTTTGACAAGGCCTTATGAGAATCCTAAGAGTTACTTAGTTTGTCACTGATTCAAAAGGTCCTATCATGATTACCACTGCTTGGTAGTGCTTGAAAAAGGTTACTTATGTTATACTTAGATAGTGAGTGCTTTGTTTTGCAGATTTTACTCAGGGTCCCACCGTGATTGCCATTATGTTGGTGTCCCGTGTTTTGATAGTTTGGCAAATCAAAAGACAAGGAAACATCAGAACCAATCTTTAGAGTTACAGGATCTAGTCCTCCTGTTATCAGAGAGGGATCCCTCAAATGTTTGTTTGCAAAAGTTTATCTTGTGTGCTTAGAGTATTGGTTTTAGACTAGTTATTAAGTGCAGTTATTTGTTTTTTTGGTTGGATTGAATTGATACAACAGAACATAGAAGGTCTAGGAAAGATATATAGGATAGTAAAATATCTGTTTCATTGGGAAATGGAGTCAAAAAGAGGTCATAACACACTTATCAAAGGATATGGGATATCAAAGGGAAAATCTAACTTGGCCACAAGATCTTTTTGTCTTTGGAATGGAATGAACATCAATGATTTGGAAAGAGAGTTTTAATTCTCAACAAAGGGAATTTGAAAACATAATTTGAAACAATAAAGAGTTCTTTGATAGACAGGGCTAACCATAAATTCTACAAATCACACCTTTAAGCAAACAATGATTTCAAAACAACTTTCAAAGTAAAATCTAAGATTCGGGGAACGCCCTATTTCCTCAAAGATTTTATTTTAAATGATTTAGAAAGCATATAAGATTTACTGATAATCACAGTCATAGAAGAGGGAACACCTAAAAACATCTATGATCATAATTATAACGACCTTTAAGCCAATTGTTTAAGTGAGGACAAAGGGCAAGATCAGAACACACCTCTCTAATTCACTATAAGAAAAGAACTTCAAAGGGAGACGTCAATAACAGTTTTTAAGTGGCAAAAGACAAGCAGGGAGAACCATAAATCATGCTGAAACCAATTGTTCAAACTATTAAGGAAATAAACAAGCATGAAGACTAAAGAGAAAGATTAAAGCCTCTAAAATACTTCAGCAGAAGAAAACATAAAACAGTGAAGGATGAACAGGTCTAAGGTGCTTCCAAGAGTCATTTCTTAGCCTAATACTTTCTATCCTACTGTAGTAAGAAATTATGGAACATAATGAAAACAGGGGAAAAACATAAACAGTTCAGAATACTTCACCAACAGCCAAGCTCGTGGATCCAATGATAGAGCCTTCTCAGGAACAAGCATGCAACAACATCATCAAGACCTCCAAGACTTCAATTAGTTCTTCAACTTCAAAGGGAAATGTATTGATTTCAGAGAGTTTCAATATTACATCTTGTGATCAAACAACAACCAACCAACCCCTCACTCATCTTCTGAAGAAGTATATATAGAAGGATGAGGAGGTGAGATCTGATAAAATATCTCAATTACAATTAATACAGACTTAATGACTTCTTGGCCTTTGAGGGGCTCAATGAAGAAATTTACAGGTGGACCACTGTATTAATTGTTTTACAATAAATATCAAAGCTCGGTGGGAGATTTATTGACTTTGAGGCTCTGTGTAATGTTTGGAGTAACTCCCTGGCTGCGCTGAGGCAAAATAACTTCGGCCTCTTTTTTGAATGCTTTGAGGCAACAGGTGTCATTTTGGTGGTTGAGGAATCAATTCGCCTCAATTGAAGCAGTGGAAACCTTTCTGTCTGTTAAACACTTATGATTTCCCTTTAACTGCGTTTAATTTGGGGGGATTAGGATTTTGATAATCATTCTTAGCTGTGATCCCCACAATTTTGTCTTCAATTCTATTGTGCTCTGTCTTCAAGAACTGATACTCTTTTAAATGTGATTAAATCACAGTGTCTTGTCGATGTGCAGGCCGTGCAGGTCCCTTCACGACATCAATGCTCATAGAGCATCGACGAAACATAAATCTTGAACCTTGCGAACGGCTTCTTTTGATGAATCAAAGGCACAGGAAACGTCTTTCCCGGCCCTCGGCTTTATTATGGAAAAAACCATTTAAACCTGCAAAATAAACAAAACATTAGGAAATCCTGCGTTTATAGTTTGACTGCTTCAGAGGACGTGTGGAAGGAGCGGGGCCATTGGATGGCATCATCCAACGGTCAGGATTGATCGGGAGAGATCCTGGAACGAGTGGAAAAAATATTAAATATGGGTCGTCAATCACGCAGAGATCGACGGTCGAGAGCGGAGGTCGAAAGTCAAATGGAGGAAATCGAGAGATGAATTGTGGGTTGTTGATCTACAGATCAGATCGACGGCGGAGATGTTGTTGCCACTATACAATAGCCCGGCTTATCGTGTGTGTATCTTGGTTAACCATTGGACATCTTTGGCGAGCAATCTCCATCAGATGAGCGGGTTCGGATCCGATGGCTGTGGTCAATATCGCTGAGCATCCTCGTCTGAACTTTAATGCGCGATGGATGGCGGTTTTCAGAACAGTGCTCGGGACGCGTGTCAGCCAGCGTATGGAATCGCTGCCGATTCGGAAAAAACCGTCCTTTGCCCAAGGGCGGTGCGATGGATACCGCCAGTTTTTTTAGAGCGGTGAATAGCTGGCGGGGACCACCGGGAGACGCACTCCGCACCGTCCGATCTGCAGATCAAATCGACGGTGCGGAATGGTTTAAAAATGGAACCAGTGGAATAAATGCGAAATAATTAAAAATCCAAAGTTTCAATTAAAATAAAGGTTTTAATGTTTTTCGGGGGTGGGATATATATGAAATATGGTTAGGCGCCCGACTTCGGGGCCGCGGGCGCATGGAGAATGATATGACCGGGGGATTAAAGGGGAAGGGGCTTATCGCTCATCGAAACTTCGGGCCCGGGCTTTTCAATCAACCCATTGTATTTTCTGCGATTGCGATTGCGCGATCGGTCTTTCAATCAACCCATTAAAATATTTAACACGTGATTTTGGTTTTTAGACCAAAACTTTGGAAAAGTGGGTTTTTGGGTTTACAAAGGAAAAAATGGATCGGGCATGAAATATTTTACAAGGTTTAAGTACGGAGGGCAGGCCCACGCTATATACATATAAAACAATGATGCGATCGGGGGTTTTTCAATATAAAGGTTTATTGCATCGCAAGTTTTAAGAACAGCCATAAACCTACGCTCTGAATCCTTCGATGCGATAAGCGCCATGAGGGACTTAGCATGTGGTTCCAGGGCGGAGGCATGTGGGTGGAGTGGTTTAGAAACTTAGCCCAAGGGGGCTAAAGCTTGTATATAAAATATGAATTTTTATTGATTTTTCAACGTTTTCAAAGTGTTTCAAGGGTTTCGGTATAGTTAAAAAATGAGTTTTTAACTATGGGAAAGTGATTTTCATAAATGGAAGAAGAGGATTTATGAAAAAAAGGGAGTTTTTATGGAGAAAAATGGGAGAAAATGAAGGTTTGAGAAGGGGGAAAATGAAGGTCTTGCAGCAGTCTTTCATTTGGAATCAGCAGAACTTTCTGAGTATAAAATGGAAATAGTAATGAAGATTTTGGACAAAGGCATGAGGCCTTCAAGGAGCCTTCAAGAGCCAACAATTTTTAGTGATAAACTTTGTTCCTTGGAGGCTCACAAAAGTCTTAGCCACCTTTTGGTATGACAAATATTATAGGTGGCTAACAGTGGCTCCACTTGGGGATGGTGCCTTCTTGAAGGCATCAAGAACTTCAGACTTTCATTCTTTGGGAGGCTGATCAGTTGCCTCATCCATTGGGTTGCCCTTCCTTTGCTGAGATGACTTTCTCTAAACATATATTAGCAACCAAAAAAATAATGGAAGATCAATACAAGCTTCTACCTACCCAATCCTTCTGATTTAACATTTTTTCTTCATAGAGTGCACCTGGATTGGCAAACTCTTTTCACAACATTTTATTCTTTTGAAAGCATAAAACTAATCTAATTCTACTCCTTATTTCTCCCTAAACTTAGATTAAACAGTTGAGTTCAGATGCTTCTCTACCTATTCTACCATCTATTGGGATTAAACTGTCCAACAGATTTTTATTCTCTAAATTCTACCACAGAAATTGAAAAACATTCAAGTTAGGATCGGACAGTCTAACTTGATGCTGGTGTTTGGCATAAAAGACAAACTACACATAGACATTTCTTTTGCACAAAATTTAAAACAAAAGGGAAGGCTTGAGATCTGAAATTTGAAAACATTTCCTTCCTCCTTTCTACAGCTCTGTTTGATTTTTGTTTTGAGCTATCTTTGCTTTTCTTCTGGTTCAGGTTTTAATCTCATTAGAACCATATTTTACATCTTTTGACTCAGAATTTGAAACAGATTTGAGTTATTTTCTCTTTGAATTTTTAGGTTCAGATTTTGAGCATGTTCGAACCTTTAATTTCTATCCTAAACTATCTATTGATAAGCCAAGTTTAGATAGTTTGGCAAATCAAATTCACTATCCTTATCAGCAGTAAATTGAAAACTAATTAGTCAAGATTAGGTTGTTTGACTAACTAGAAGTGTGTTTTGCAGGAGTGGCATTTAAGCTTGCACACTTTCAGAACTCATTTTTCTTTTTTAGTATGGGGTTGTACCTTTCTTGTTTTAAAATCTGCCCTCTTTTCTCTTTTCTACTGTTTTTAGATTTTTCTTTTTCTCACAAGACAAAAATCAACAACTAACTAAATGCTCAAAGCTGAGCTTTATTGCTTTCCTATCTAACCTAATCTAACTTGGGACATTTACATGTTTTAGCTGATGAACTCTCTTTTCCAGTACAACCAATCCAGCAAATGATTCCATGATTGATCCTTCTTCATCTCCTTGGGCAGGTTGGACAAACAGGGCCACTCCCATTCTTTTTGTTTTTTAGCAGAAGTGCTAAATAATCTTCTTGCTTTTGGTAATATACTGCTCCTAACAACCTTTATCCCTTCTTCAAAGATTTTCAAGAAATGAAGATAGGGATCTTGAAATAATACCTGGTTGTGAGTGTTTGGAAGATATGTTTCAACCAGGATCATCCTTTCTTTCTCCACTGGATTAAGGCAAAGATACTTATGAGAAAGAAAAACTTCCTCATTTTCATTATTATCTGAACTAGAGGTTTCATCATATATTACAGTGTTGTCCTTTTGTAGTTGTGGTATGCTCTGATTCCATGGACTGTGCTTTGTGAAGATATCATCATGTTCTTGAGCAGGGGTATCTATTATTACCTCAACCCTTTCAGGAGGAGGTTCCTTATATGCATCATGTTCAAGAAATTCCTCTTTCTTCTCAACCCCAACATTACAACTAATAGATAGATGATTCCCAATTATGTGAAAGCTATTGCTGATGCATTGGATTAGCTGATTGCTGCTCTCAAGCTGATGATAATGAAATTCATGATACCAATCGACTGTTGGTTTCCCTGCATGATTAGTTTCTATTTGGAGCTCATCATCATCATCAGTTTGATCAGAAGTTGAAAAATCATTAGTATAAACAATTTCACCAATCAAGCATATTGGGTTATCAGTTTTCTCTTTTAGTTGATCTACAAGTTTATTTTCTGTTTCAAGACGACAAGGTTTAGTAAGTAGATGAGCAGAAGTGTTTTGTTCACATGGAGGTTTGGGGGTTGGCTATCTGTTTAAAATTAGATCAATCTCTTCTTCTGTTAAGAGATAAGGAATTGTCTTTTTTCTTAGTACAAAAGCACAGCGGTCTTGATGAGCCTCTTCTAATGGATCTCCATTTGAGTTTGCAGGGGAACTTTGAGGTTTTTCTTATTTTTCCTGGTCTATCTCATTTTCAAACAACACCTCATGATTTTCATGGCAGTCACTTTGACTGTAAGGTTCATGAATTGTTCCAAGTATATTGTCAGGATGTCATCCTCTTTTAATAATCTGAAATGATTCATAACATAAAGGAAGAGACTATGGTTGTGTTGTCTCTTCTCCTAATTCATATTTAGTGGGTTCAAAATGGCTTATGTTTTCCTCAAGGCACTGCTCACTATTATTTTTTGCAATCTGGTTATGGAGTTCTCTTAATAGCATGGTACAAGATATAGGTAGATAATCAGGAATTTCCTGACAACCTTCTTCATTGATTTCTTTGTAATCTTGTTCAACGCACATATCTTGTAATGTTTGGGTTTGTTCTTGATTTGAAAGGAGCATGGGCTGCTCTAGATCATCAATATTCAAATTAGCCTCATACCTTTCCAATCTTTTCCCAAGCATGTTCACCATTTTCTCCATCATGACCAGCAATTTTCTTTATTGTTTTCTCTATAGTTTTGCTCACCTTCTTCTATAAAGTCTTGATCATCATATATATATTGCTCATTGTCTAGGTCTTGTAATGTTTGAGTTTGTGTTTGAGGTCACTGTATCTTTCTAACCAGTTCAGAGTCTTCTGCCATTGGAGTTATTAGGTATTTTGGGATTATGGAGTCGCCAGGTGGAATATTTTGAAATTTTTTGTCCACCAACAGCATGATTGAGATTGCTCAATGCATTCCCAAGGGAGTCTACCAGGACTGGAAGGGTAACAGGCCTACTGGAGGCCAGTGGAGTCACCAGGTGGAAAATTTTTAGCTTTTGTGAAGGTAAAATGTTTTAGTCCACCACCATTTTTATTATGAAGCCAAACTGAAATATTTTTTGGGTTGTTCTGAGATTCTATGGTTTTTATAGGTTATGAGAGTGTTCTAAGTCTGATTTAACACTTAGCTAGGGTGTCAAAACGTACATATTTTACTCTTATGGCTTGGAAACTGAAATCTTCAAGGTTTGACAAGGCCTTATGAGAATCCTAAGAGTTACTTAGTTTGTCACTGATTCAAAAGGTCCTATCATGATTACCATTGCTTGGTATTGCTTGAATAAGGTTACTTATGTTATGCTAGACAGTGAGTGTTTTACTTTGCAGATTTTACTCAAGGTCCCACCGTGATCGCCATTATGTTGGTTTCCCGTGTTTTGATAGTTTGGCAAATCAAAAGACAAGGCAACATCAGAACCAATCTTTAGAGTTACAGGATCTAGTCCTCCTGTTCTTAGAGAGGGATCTCTCAAATGTTTGTTTGCAAAAAGTTTATCTTGTGTGCTTATAATATTGATTTTAGACTAGTTATTAAGTGCAGGTGTTTATTTGTTTGTTTGGTTGGATGGAATTGATACAGCAGAACATGAAAGGCCTAGGAAAGATATATAGAACAGTAAAATATCTGTTTCATTGGGCAATGGATTCAAGAAAAGGTCATAAAACACTCATCAAAGGATATGGGATATCAGAGTAAATCTAGCAGCACAAGATCCTTTTGTTTTTGGAATGAGATGAACATTAATGATTTGGAAAGAGAGGTTTAATTCTCAACAAAGGGAATTCAAAATCATAATTTAAACAATAAAGAGTTATTTGATAGACAGGGCTAACCATAAATTCTACAAATCACACCTTTAAGCAAATAATGATTTCAAAACAAATTTTAAAATTAAAATATAAGATTCGGGGAACGCCCTATTTCCTCAAAGATTTTATTTCAAATGATTTAGAAAACATGAAAGATTTATTGATAGTTGCAGTCATAGAAGATGGAACACCTAACACATCTATGATCACAACTATAAAAGACCTTTAAGCCAACTGTTTAAGTGAGGACAAAGGGCAAGATCAAAACAGACCTCTCTGATTCACTATAAACAAAGAACTTCAAAGCGAGACTTCAATAACAGTTTTTAAGTGGCAACAGACAAGCAGGGAGAACCATAAATCATCCTGAAACCAATTGTTCAAACTATTAAGGAAATAAACAATCATGAAGACTAAAGAGAAAGATTAAAGCCCCTAAAATACTTCAGCAGAAGAAAACATGAAATAGTGAAGGATGAACAGGTCTAAGGTGCTTCCAAGCGTCATTTCTTAGCCTAATACTTTCTATCCTACTGTAGTAAGAAATTATGGAACATAATGAAAACAGGGGAAAAACATAAACAGTTCAGAATAATTCACCAACAGCCAAGCTCGTGGATCCAATGATAGAACCTTCTCAGGAACAAGCATGCAACAACATCATCAAGACCTCCAAGACTTCAATTAGTTCTTCAACTTCAAAGGGCAATGTATTGATTTCAAAGAGTTTCAATATTACATCTTGTGATCAAACAACAACCAACCAACCCCTCACTCATCTTCTGAAGAAGTATATATAGAAGGATGAGGAGGTGAGATCTGATAAAATATCTCAATTACAATTAATACAGACTTAATGACTTCTTGGCCTTTGAGGGGCTCAATGAAGAAATTTACAGTTGGACCACTATATTAATTGTTTTACAATAAATATCAAATCTCGGTGGGAGATTTATTGACTTTGAGGCTCTGTGTAATGTTTGGAGTAACTCCCTGGCTGCGCTGAGGCAAAATATTTGGTTCTGCAATAACTTCGGCCTCTGTTTTGAATGCTTTGAGGCAATAGGTGTCATTTTGGTGGCTAAGGAATCAATTCGCCTCAATTGAAGCGGTGGAAACCTTTCTTTCTGTTAAACACTTATGATTTCCCTTTAACTGCGTTTAATTTGGGGGGATTAGGCTTTTCATAATCATTCTTAGCCGCGATCCCCACAATTCTATCTTCAATCTTCATTCTGCTGTGCTCTGTCTTCAAGAACTGATACTCTTTTAAATGTGATTAAATCACAGTGTCTTGTCGATGTGCAGGCCGCGCAGGTCCCTTCACGGCATCAATGCTCATAGAGCATCGACAAAACATAAATCTTGAACCCTGCGAACGGCTTATTTTGATGAATCAAAGGCACAGGAAATGTCTTTCCCGGCCCTTGGCTTTCTTATGGATAAAACCATTTAAACCTGCAAAATAAACAAAACATTAGGAAATCTTGCGTTTATAGTTTGACTGCTTCAGAGGACGTGTGGAAGGAGCGGGGCCGTTGGATGGCATCATCCAACGGTCAGGATTGATCGGGAGAGATCTTGGAACGAGCGGAAAAAAAGATTAAATCTGGGTCGTCGATCGCGCAGAGATCGACGGTCGGGAGCGGAGTTCGAAAGTCAAATGGAGGAAATCGAGAGATGAATTGTGGGCCGTCGATCTGCAGATCAGATCGACGGCGGAGATGTCGTTGCCACTCTACGATATCCCAGCTTATCGTGTGTGTATCTTGGTTAACCATCGGACATCTTCGACGAGCGATCTCCGTTGGATGAGCGGGTTCGGATCCGACGGCTATGGTCAATATCGCTGGGCATCCTCGTCTGAACTTTAATGCGCGATGGAAAAATTTAATGCGCGATGGATGGCGGTTTTCGGAACAGTGCTTGGGATGCTTGTCAGCCAGCGTATGGAATCGTTGCCGATTGGGAAAAAACCGCCCTTCGCCCAAGGGCGGTGCGATGGATACCGCTGGTTTTTTTAGAGCGGTGAACAGCTGACGGGGACCACCGGGAGATGCACTCCGCACCATCCGATCTGCAGATCAAATCGACGGTGCAGAATGGTTTAAAAATGGAACCAGCGGAATAAATTAAAAATAATTAAAAATCCAAAGTTTCAATTAAAACAAAGGTTTTAATGTCTTTCGGGGGCGGGATATATATGAAATATGGTTAGGCGCCCGACTGCGGGGCCGCAGGCGCATGGAGAATGATATGACCGAGGGGTTAAAGGGGAAGGGGATTATCGCTCATCGGAACTTGGGGCCCGGGCTTTTCAATCAACCCATTGTATTTTCCGTGATTGCGATTGCGTGATCGGTCTTTCAATCAACCCATTAAAATATTTAACACGTGATTTTGGTTTTTAGACCAAAAATTTGGAAAAGTGGGTTTTTGGGTTTACAAAGGAAAAAATGGATCGGGCATGAAATATTTTACAAGGTTTAAGTACGGAGGGCGGGCCCACGGTATATACATATAAAACAATGATGCGATCGAGGGTTTTTCAATATAAAGGTTGATCGCATCGCAAGTTTTAAGAACATCCATAAACCTACACTCTGAATCTTGCGATGTGATAAGCGTCGTGAGGGACTTAGCATGTGGTTCCAGGGCGGAGGCATGTGGGTGGAGTGGTTTAGAAACTTAGCCCAAGGGGGCTAAAGCTTGTATATAAAATATGAATTTTTATTGATTTTTCAATGTTTTCAAAGGGTTTCGGTATAGTTAAAAAATGGGTTTTTAACTATGGAAAAGTGATTTTCATAATTGGAAGAAGAGGATTTATGAAAACAAGGGAGTTTTTATGGAGAAAAAATGGGAGCAAATGAAGGTTTGAGAAGGGGGAAAATGAAGGTCTTGCAGTAGTCTTTCATTTGGAATCAGCAGAACTTTCTGAGTATAAAATGGAAATAGTAATGAAGATTTTGGACAGAGGCATGAGGCCTTCAAGGAGCCTTCAAGAGCCAACAATTTTTAGTGATAAACTTTGTTCCTTGGAGGCTCACAAAAGTCTTAGCCACCTTTTGGTATGACAAATGTTATAGGTGGCTAACAAGGTTTATCTGACTTATTACGCACCAAGAGGGATAAAAAAACTACAGAAGATCACACCTCTCAGAGCTTAACAAATCTGGTGCTAAAAAATATGTATGCTACTCTAGATCTATCGATATATATATATATATAACCTTTTTATGCTAGAAAAATTTAATGAGAGACCACGATCTCCCCAACCCGCATTGTAGAGATCCTACTTCTCTCAAGAGCCACCAGGCATCTGTCTTTTGCCTTCATAAAGGGATTTTTATCACGATATAGAAGATAATACCAGCTAAGGATTTACACAAAATTCGATGTAATAACCTTGAGTATTCTAATAAAATGGGTCCAATGATTTGAATCTTCTCTAAAAATAATTAAATCCATTGCTATTAACATCAAGTATTCCAACAAAAAGTGTATGCCCTGCTTGTCAAAATCCAGGAACTGACAAGAAGCTAAATCAAGTATTCTTATTCAGTAATATCAAGCAAGCATCAGCCAACAAAATTCCTAATCCCATGTTAGCCCTGCAGTTTGTAAGGTCTAGTCATTTGGAATCAGTACAGAGACTTGACATACAAAAAAAAATATCACAAATCAATCGAGTGCAACAGCAGGTTAGGATCCAACCATATAGGGTCACACAGAACATTATGAATTTTTTATTCCCATTAGATGAGACCAATATGGCCAACAAAAAAATCACTCCAAAATGTGCAGATATCAATGAATTTTATTCAGAAACTCTACAATTCTATAAGTAAATACAAGAAGATGCTCTGAATTCCCTGAAGGGAAACATTGGATTCTGCAGCCCTTCCTTTAAAAACCAGGGCAGATAGGTCAGAGCCTGCCTGGCTATCACATCATTTCTATATCTTTCTAATTGCAAAACTTGAAATCTATACATGTATTTGGAACCCCGAATTGACATCCTTCCCTGACAATAGGGGAGGGAAAAATAAAAGTGACTATGAATATTTTCATGGAACTGCCTGCCGAGTAGACTTGCAGAAGAGCTGTTTCTCAAGCATTTACAATCAACCCATCTTAATTACAGAGGGCTCAATTTAAGGGCATAGGCATCCAATTTATGGAAAATATTGGCAGGGGATTGAATCATTGAACAACTCATGCCAAGCAGCAAACCCGTCTGAATCATTAAGCAATGCATCAGCAGCCAATTCACTCTGAATCACTATCTAAAATTTCCATGGCCTTTAGTCCCCTTGGTTTCTGCAACAACAAAATATGGTTTAGCCAATTGAAACGAGTCCTAAATATTGATTTAAGCATAATTTTAAAGCGAGACATTAGCAAAGATTACTAAATCATGGCAAAACATAGAAATGTCACAACAGTTGACAAGAAACCCTACTTGAAGAGAATATACCTTCTTTATGCACTTATTTTCTCTAACCTCCTACCGAGCTCTGGTAAGATCAGACAACCAATTCCCAAGAAAGCAATACTGCACAACAAAGGATAAACACATTAGGTACAAATCACACCCCTTTTTATTATTCTTAGATACATGCCAGCAAGCCAGACACCTAAACAAGGGAAAATGCATTTTACAACACAGTAGTCCAGGTCCTCCCTTTCTGATCTACAATTATCACACAATCAGGAGCAAGGATGAAAAAACTAAACATTTCCCTTGATCTCTAGTATGAAAATTGTGAAAGACTGATATGATAATATTTCGTTGCCTCATCAGGACCTCGCTTGAAAGGCACTTGTTTCTTACATTTGCACCATTTCCTGAAGTAGACGGATCTTCTGAAGCTCTGTAAGTTGCCAAACCCAAGGTAAATTACACAAACCTGCTTGCAAACATAGAGTTTTGAAAGATATTTACAAGAAAAAAAAGGAATCCTAGATAAAATATCAAACCACAAACCTGTTGTTTAAACAGGGCATGTAAGGATCACGGACAGGAGTGCAAGGTCTTAATGATGTGCTTCTTGAGTGAGTTTCTAATTGGGCTTGAGTAGATGGAGTCTGCTGGTCATGCCTCCCATTCTGTCTATCAATCCGAATAGTTTTCTTAGCTTGAATAGAATAGAGCAATAACAATAGGGTTCCTGCAGCACCCTGTCACAGGTCTCACAAGAATTCCCCAGGCCCTTCGATAGTCGAGACTGGGGCCTCTGGTTTAAGAAAAACACTCTAGCACTATTGGTGATGTAGGTCTGCAACACAAAACATTAACATTATAATCAGTACCTAATTACAGTCATTTAACCTACATTTTAAAATTACCGATATGCGTGACAACTTACTTGTACCAGAGAACAGTCTATTAGCTTCTTCATGTCCAGAAGCCAAATAACATCATGGTAGACATACCTTCGAACCTAGAACAGAAAAATATTTTAGGACATCATAAAGCTCATTTGATGCAGTAATTCATGCCAATTAAGGACCGGCCTTTACAAGGTTTTGCGGATTACCTGCAGAAGGCGATGTGAACAATGGGAATAGAGACAATGTTGACAAATGTTGGCACTGCAATCCACACAAAAGATGTTGACTTCATTCTTCTTGTGCTCCAAATGAATGGAACAAGGTGTAAAGAATTTTTCTGTTAACAGAGCCTCCAGCCATGCCGGTTTTTGTGGAACAACGAAGAGAGCATATCCAACCTGCAAAGGAGTCAGAAAGCTCAATCCTTCCATAATTTACTATATTTGAGGAGCCAGGAAAAATGGCGAAAATCTCCTAGAAAATCCTCATAATTTATCAATTTATGGAATTCAGGTAATTATCAATTTATTACCCCTCAACCTCAGCATATTCAACGCCCTTAAGCTAGAGATGTGAAACACAACAGCACACGTTTCCTCAAAATATGAACTTAAATAAGGCTGAGCTTGTCAAGAAGCTGACTGTTCGTTCTGGAAATTTAAATCAAAACCAAGCTTTCCCCTCAAAATTCGAAAGAATAACACAAATCATAACACATCAAAGCTAATCTTGACAATTTATTTTCCAATTTGAAAAATTAACTCAAATTCGGAATAAAAGATATGGGAAACCTGAGTTCCCGATCTTGCACGCAAGAGACAACGATTGGCAGAGCCTCCATCTCCATCACGAATATCATAAATATTAACTGTATTTTGGGCACTGGTAGTAGATACCATAAGAGGCCCACATGGCCTGTACCACCAATGTTGATTCTCTGGCACAACATTTGCAAAGCCAAAATTTCTCCCCGAGACATCCCTCTCTGCCAAAACTGGAGAGATGGTACTGGAAGTTGAAGTGAAGGCCTCTGATTCAGTATGGAATGCCATATTTTCTTTATTATAAAATTCCCATGAACAGAAACTTGAGTCCAATGTACAACCTACAGATGTTGCCACAACATATTTACCAAAGCAACCATCTGAACCAGCTGCTCTGATCAACCAACAATCACCCCACATGTTTGGGGTAAGACCATATGGAGCTTTATATTCAGCCTTCTCTTGGAGATTGGAAAAAAACAATACTGAGTATTACTCATACATAAACTACCCTTTATGTTAAGGGAAAATTTAAAGAGTGCATAAATATTCTTGAAATCCCAATCATAGTTTCTGGAAAATTTCAACAGTTTTTGAGATGAACTACATCCTATTTAAACTACATTAAATATTTAGGCAAATCATTTTTTTAAATAGAAATTGGTGAATTTTATTTCAAATATAGAAATTTAAACCATGAGAATAATCTAACCCCTAGGATTTTCCCTATTTCTAATAGAAAATCCCAAAATGTATAAATTATAACACCCATAAACCCCAAAATTAAGTATAATAATTAAAACCTCCTAGAGAGGAAGTGCCTAGAGAGACCTGACCATAAGCATTTAATTGGTTTTTTCAGAGACCTGACCATAGAATCAAATGAATCCTGCAAAATAATAAACAATAGTAAGGCCATTATTTATTGGTTTGAAATAATAAACAACATGAAACAAACCCACATAATTAGTAAATTATTTAAAGACAATAATTCCTACATATTAAAATATAAAGTTATAACATACCAGCTCATACTCAAACATAACATCTGTATCAATATTCTTCTTCTGTATCTTCTTGATCTTCATCCAACTGATCGACATCTATATCATCATTTGATTCAGAAACGGTGTTGAAATGATCGACCATGTCATCATCATCATCAATTATGTCATTTTCAATAATATCCTCATCGACATCATCATCAATAATTGTTGCCTCATCTCCTATGCCTTGTTCATCTTCTAAGATATCTTCTTCGTCTGTCAATGCATGTTCCTGCTCATCTGCCACTGCATCATCTTCTTCTTGATCAATATCATCTTCTTCCTCTACAGTATACTCTACTGGCCTTCCTCTTGGATCATATCTAATAGCAAATGACCATTCATTCTCACCTGGAACCTCTGAGTAAAAGACTTGTTCGCATTGGCTTGGAAAAACATAGCGATCTTTTCCTGCTTCAAACTGCGATGTTTTAACCATTGAAAATCCATTGTCATGTTGAATAAGTGTTCTATCATCATCACGTACATTCATTCGTAGCCTATACCATTTGACGTCAAACAAAACTATTTTGAA